>JAPDHH010000220.1:0-515291 GCA_032158285.1 Phytophthora sansomeana
CCGGGATGGGTCTGTGGGCTTGTGTCCGGCAAAGTAACCCGTACTTATACACGCATGGGGTGGACATCGGGGCTTGCTACGCCAATTGCACTCGCAGGTCCCTCCGTCCGTCGGTCATCGGAACGACCACTTGTTCGTCCTGACCTCTGTGGTCGCTAACCACAGTCCTCGTCCACCTACTGTCCATCGCCCTCATAGCACTGCCCTGCCTCCTACAACCTCACCTGAACTTTCAGTAACCCGTGCTTCGGCGCAACCTTCTTGTCGTCTTAACTGTCCTCAACCCTGAAATCCCCAATCGCAACTGAGGGTCGAGCCGGCCAAACCGCCCGCTCGCTACCCTCCTAACTACCGTAGCCCCAATCCCCGTCGCCTATACTAACTCTAGCTACGGCGCCATTCTACTCCTATCTGGACCTCTCCCTCTTCGTGTCGACTCCACGTCTCTTCGGCCTCCTGGCCTCTCGTTCGCCTCGCTCACGTCGTCTCTCCTTCGCTCATACTCTTCGCTTCACTCGCTCCGCTACGTCATCTCTCCTGCGATCTTCGTGCACTCTACTTCAACGTCGTCTGCTCTACTCCTGCCGGTGCCGCTAGCCACCTGGCTCGTACTCGTCACCACTTGCGTCTCCTGCCTCACATCTTCGTCCCGATCCCTCGAAGTGCACCCACACCACGTCGATCTTCTTGCTAAGTGCCACTTCAACCGCTTCACGCCCGTACGCCAAGTGACACGCCACACAACTACACGCCATCCCCGGCCACAAGATCGTCCGCGATCTTTGCCGGCGTCCCAGCAATGACTCGAACTCCGTCCGCTGTGAGCCACCGCCTTGCCGTAGGCCCTCCTGGTCTCGTTCCGTACTGCACCTCATGTTCGAGCACATATCGCCCAGCTCTGTTCCGTACACGTCTTCTCGCCCGTTCAACGACGTATCCTGCCGTCTCTGCTTGCAGCAACCGCCGCAAAGGTTCACGCTGCCGCGGCCGTCCGCGTCCCCCGGCAACATCTCCACGTTCGCTGCCGTTCCTCGTGTCGTGGCGTCTGCTCCAGCTGCTTCTCCGTCGTGCTGCTGTACGTCGCCACCGACGTCTCCTCTCCACCGACACCACGGGCCTCTTCACGCTCGTGAAGCCCGTCAACACAGTCTGCACCCACTTCCGCTGTCGCTGGCGTCTTCTGCTGGTCACGTGCAGCTTGCCGCCGAACTGCCCGTGCTTCTCGCGCTGCGTCGGCTTCCTGCCGCCTCTGCTGCTTGCTCGAGTCCTGGCTCCCGTGTTGTGCATCTGCTGGAGCCTTCCTCTTCTGCCGTCTATTCGGTACTGCTGGACGAGATGAGGGCTTGCTGCTGCCACTCGTCTCTCCTGTTCCTCGCGCACCCGTGACTGCTATTTCTGGCACAGCTTCTACTCTCGCTGGCTCTGCTTCGACTGCGCCTCCGCCAGCTTGCCTAACAGCTTCCTGCCGCTGTACGACTGGCTCTGGCTGACTCGTCACTGCATCTCCGTTCTCATCCGGCCTGGTCGTCTGATCCGCGTTCTGTGCGGTGGCTTCCGCCGCCCCACTTGACTCAGTGACTTCATTCCTCAAGTCGCCTCCTTCTCCGCTCTGCCCGTCGTCGTCGTCTTCCTCGGCCAACTCTCTCAAGATGCGTTCCGCTACGTCGCCCAAGGAGTCGCTCGGACAGTGGCTCGACACCAAGAAGCTACAGTGTACCACCAAGTGCTCGCCCGTGTCCTCGCGCAGCACCCTCCAGTTATCAAACCCCGCGTCCTCGACAATTTGCGCTGGCCCGACCCACTGGTGAGAGAGCTTCGTAATTCCTTTTCCTCGAGGCGGTCGCAAGACCCACACTCGATCTCCCACGTCGAAACTAACTTGCCGTCTTACTCGTTTGTCGTAGTACCTTGCTCGTCGTTGCTGATCCTTCTCGAGCGCCTTCTTTGCTGCTTCCGTCGCCCGCGTCAAGTTACTAACCAGCTCTCTGTGAAATTCGGCAAACGCCCCAACTTGCGTCACGCCGCTGCTCCTCAACAACTCGTTCGGTGCCCGAAGGCGCCGCCCCATCATCAACTCGTTAGGACTGTACCCTGTGCCCGAGTGCCGAGCTCCGTTGTACGCATAAGCTGACAGCCACCGATCCCAATCGTCCTGCGCCTCCGAGACATAGATCGCCACCATGTCCTTCCATGTCCGATGAAAACGCTCCACCAAGCCAAGGAGAGCCGGCCTGTACGGCACCGGTGTAATCTGTCTTGCTTGCAACAAGTCTACCAGCGCATCAACGATCGCCCCATTCAACTCTGGCGCGCCGTCCATGACAATCTCGCGCATAGGCCCGTAGACCATGACAACCTTCTCCATGATGAACTTAGCGATGTCCTTAGCCGTGTGGCTAGGCACCGCCGCCACAACTGCATACCTCGTCGTATAGTCTACAGCCGCCACCACGTATCTGTTTCCACTTGCTTTGATCGGCAGTGGACCCGCAACATCCAGGGCCCACCGATCGCCCACATCTCCGACACCTTGACTGCGTAGCGGAGGGATCACCTCCTTCGCCTTTGACTTTCTCGTTCCGCAATCCCGACATGCTCGTACCCACCGTCGAATGTGTGCACGCATATCTGGTCACCAGTAGCGCGCTGCAATCCGCGCATACGTCTGGGGCACTCTCAAATGACATGCAAAGATAGAGTCGTGATTCTCGCGAAGCACTGTTGGCCACAACGCCGCCGGCAGGATCACACGTGGACTGCCGTCGTCCTCGCGGATGTAGACCACGCCGTCCAACGTCACCACTTCTCGTCCTGCATACTTCTTCTTCTCCTTAAGCTTCTGCACCATCTTGTCCTCAGCCTGCCGTGCCCGAATCTCTTCGTCGGTCAGCTGTCCTTCACTTCCTCGTGCTGCAGCCTCTGCCGCCGTCTGATCAACTCCTCCTGGTTCGACCGCCGTCACCGTCCTAACTGGTGCTCGTGACAAAGCATCTGCTACTACATTTGCTCGATCCGGGGCAATACACCACCTCAAAGTCGTACTCCTGCAACTGCAACGCCCATCGATGCAATCGTCCCGTCAGGTCCTTCGAAGTCATGAGCCATTTCAGAGCTGCATGATCCGTAACTAGTTCAAACTTACGCCCGTAGAGGTAGGGCCTAAAGAGTTTCACGGCCCACACGACTGCCGCGCACTCCAAGTCCGTAATGCTGTACTTCGCCACCGTCGGTGAGTTCACCTTCGATGCATACGCCACTGGTTGCTCTCCGTTTCCTTGATACTATGTCAGGGCAGCTCCTAGCCCGACCACCGACGCATCCGTGACCAGCTTGAAGGGCTTGGAGAAGTCCGGATACGCCAACACCGGTCTCTCCGTCAATGCTTGCTTCAAGTAGTCGAACGCTTCCTGCTGTGCCTCAGCCCAGCGCCAAACCGCGCTCTTCCTCAACAATCTAGTTAGTGGTGCCGCCTTACTTGCAAAGCCCCCGACGAACCTCCTGTAGTACCCCGCCATGTGAACGAACCGCTTCACCTCTTTGACGTCCTTGGGCACCG
Source organism: Phytophthora sansomeana (assembly GCA_032158285.1). NCBI lineage: Eukaryota > Oomycota > Peronosporomycetes > Peronosporales > Peronosporaceae > Phytophthora > Phytophthora sansomeana. The sequence goes on from JAPDHH010000220.1 coordinate 3,557, forward strand.
GAAAATTGCGTACGCTGTCTACCAGACTCTCCATTGGCCGCACACCACTACCGTCCAGCTCATGTCCTGGATATTCTAACCGCTCTTTTGCAAACGAGCACTTGCTGGCCTTCAACGACAACGCAGCTTGTGCCAACCGCTCTAGTACCATCGCCAACTCGACTACGTGCCGCGTCATATCTCCTCTCGAAAACACAATCACATCGTCAAGATACACCAAACAACTCTCCCAGGTAAGCCCTCGAAGTACTGCGTCCATCATCCTTTGAAACGTGCCTGGTGCGTTCGCTAATCCAAATGGCATTCTTATGAATTGAAACAGACCTTGTCGTGTGACGAACCCGGTCTTGTCCCGATCTGCCTCTGCCACAGGAACCTGCCAGTACCCTGCGTGTAGGTCCAAGCTCGTGAACCTCCTAGCACCGTGCAAATTATCCAGCGTGTCGTCGATCCGTGGGAGGGGGCACACGTCACGTTTAGTGATAGCGTTTAGAGGCCTATAGTCGATGCAGAACCTTGACGTCCCGTCTTTCTTCTTGACGAGGACGACCGCAAAGCCCCACGCCCCACTGCTCGGCTCAATCACCTCATCTTGCAACATGCCGCCCACATGTTCGTCGATCACCTGCTGTTCACTGTGTGCGTACCGTCTCGCCCGCACCTTGATCGGTGGCTCGTTGCCCGTACGTATCGCGTGCTCTACCCCCAGTGTTGTCATCGGAGGGCAGCGCTTCCATGGTTCCAGCAAGGCCGGGTAGTTCCGCAACAACTGCATCAACAACTCATTGTCCTTCTCGTCCATCTCGCCGATGTCCAAGTCGCTTTCGTTGCTGAGCGGATCCTTCCGGCTCTGCAACTCGTCTTCCATCCAGCTCTTGACGCGCTCTCTCGTCAGCTCGCCGTTCATCTCCAGCACCACCATGTCGTCGTTGGTCGGTGCCCATGTCCCCAGCTTCTCACGCGTCGACAACTTCGTCGTCTTGCCCACTAAGTTCAACACTGGGACCACAATCTTGCCCCCTCGAACCGTCGTCAAAGTCGGTGCCCACAACAGGTGCGACTCCTTCCGCTCGGCCGGCGTGAACATACCCGTCGTGCCTTCCGGTGCAGCCACTGCTAACTCGACATTGTGACAGGTCCTCGTATGCACCTTCGTCTTGCGCACTAACCGAACACCCGCTACCCGCTGCTGCTGCTCGTCTGATTTCGTGCAGGAGAACGGCACGATCTTCTTTGTGCCGCCCCCGTACCACTTCATCTCACATACCGTAAAGTCGATCTTCACGCCGTTGTGCATCATCCAGTCCTCGCCAAGCAAGAACTCCTCAGCCACGCCCTCGACCACTAACGCATCCACAGCCATCGTCTGCCCGTACTGAGTCTCCATCTTGAACCTCCAGACGCCTAGTACTCTTGACACCGCGCCCGTAAAGCCCTCGACGTAATCCACCGGCGGCAACTCGTCTTGCCGCGCGCCCAAGTGTTTCCACGACTCACCAGCTACGGTGTACTGCGCACCCGTATCTAGTTTAATGTCGCACCACTGCTCTCGTATCTTCACTCTCGCTGTTGGCAACGTGTCCGTTGCCGGAGCACGCACCGCTCGTAGTGCACCAACACGTACTGGACGTCGACCATCGTCAACCCATCCAATACTCAGCTGCTTGTACACTCTGTCACTGTGGTAGTGATACTGCTTCACCGGCTTCTTCCGGCTCGCCGTCCTCCGTAGTTGTTCGGTAGCGCGTGGCAACATGAAGCCGATCGCCTCTACTTCTCTGTCTGTGAACATGCCTGGGTTTCGGTGTCCGACTACGTTGTTGTGCACACGTACTTCCACCTGTCGTTCCCGTTCAGCTAACCACTCTCGAACTCGACGCTGCTCTCGCGCCCTTACCTTTCGTACTCTCTTCTCGAACCGCCTTCTTGTCCTCGAAACTTGCAGTGTTGGCCTCTCAACGTCGATTGCCTCGCTCGCACCGATCGCATCCAGACCAGCTGCCGCCACAACTATCTGCTTTGCCACACCATCATGAGTACCGTACTCGCCACCGCTGCCACCGCCTGCGATGTCTTCCAGCCGTTCCTCTTTAGTGACTGCTACCTTCGCCAGACCGTCTTTCAGCACTGCCTCTCGTGCTCGCACTTCGCTCAGGGCTTCGGCCGCATCTGCACTCCACCCCAACGCTTCACGAAACTCACCACTTGGCTCAGGGGCCTCGACGTTCGCTTCTGCACTGATCCCTTTGTCCAAGTCTTCCATCTGTTGGCTCCCGACGCTTGGTTCCCGCCCGGAATTCACCGTCACCGTCTCATCACCGGCTGCAAGTTGTGCAGCGATCTCTTCTCGTTCTCGCCGCCGTACGTGCCGCTCGTGTTCACGCTCCTTCCGCTTCTCTCGCTTACGCAGCTGTCGCCGTTCCTCACGTCGCTGTGTCGCCGCCGCTAGAGCCTCCGCCGCCTTCTTACGTGTAGTCTCGGCTGCCGCCAGGTCATGACGTCCTTGCTCCAGAGCTATCGCCATCTTCAACGCTTCTGGTGTGGCGCTGTCTGCTGCCTTCTGGCGCGCTCTGCCGTCTTCTTCTGCTGCGAGCGTTGCCAGCCACGCGTCCAGTTGCCCCGCCATGATGTCTTCCGTTCGTCGTCCGTGAGCACGCCCGCCAGCTTACGGTAGTCCACCGTAGCACGTCCAGCACCCGCGTCCTGTCGTCCTTCTGCGCTACGATCGTCGCCGCCGTGCACAGCATCACTGCCACCCACGTCGCCTTCTCCGCGTACAGCATCACTTTCGAATACGTCGCCACCGCCGCGTACGTCACCACCGTCACGTACGTCGTCACCTTCGCGTACAGTGCCGCCGACGCTTGTCTCTGCCGACGCACTAGTCTTCCTCGCCGCATTGCTCGTCACTTCTGCCTCCTCTCGGAAGCGTACGTACTTCTGCGCCGACTTCTCCTGGACGCCGCTTCCACCAACTTGAGGCAGCACCGCCACTGACCGCTCGGCGCCATCCCCACTCTTCGACACGTCGCTGCGGGTGGCTGCAGGCACTGGCTGTGCCGCGCCATCCCCAGTTCGAACAACTGGCTTCCGTACTTCTTGTCGCGCTGCCTCGGCCGTCTTCTTCTTGCCTTGGCCACGCCGTCTACCGCCTCTTGCCTTCGTCTTCGCCTTCTCTGCGTCTCGAGAGTGCCGTCCTGCGTCGTGCCGGCCCTCTCCTCGTTTCTTCGCGTTCTTACCCGGATCAGAGCGAGCGAGCGATAAGACCGGGGCCCTTATGCTCGCTGCTCGTTTCCCGACACCTCGCTGTCCGCTGAACCTTGCGTCGCTTGCTCAGACGTCGCGCGGTCGATCACCTTCAGCTCGCAATCTCGCGCGAAGTGGCCTGCTTGGCCGCAGTAGAAGCAGTGTGTGCCGGCTCGTGGCACGAACGGTGTCTTCTGCCGCGCCAAGTACCGCTCCTGGTTCCTCATACGACCTTCACGCGTCGACAGGGCAGGGTTCGGAGCCTCTGATCTCGTCCCGAACGCACCGCCACCGCCGTACCGGCTCCTGCTGTTGCCGCCATCTCCTTCGTCGTTGTATTGCCGCCCAGACCCGACGCCTCGACCTTAAACGTCTTGCCGGGCCGTTTTGAAGTCTGGTCGCTCGCTTGCCGTTTGCTCCTGGAGCCACTGACTGGCTCTCCTTCGCCTCTCGTTTGAATTTTCGAATCTGCCAGACGGTCGGGTACCAGCTGGTATCCGGGTGGTATGGCTTTCCACCAATCACCGTCGCCTGACTTGCCAGCGCCCACCAATCTTCCTGCAGTAATGTACCTCGGTGGCTTGGATCCAGTGCCCCACATCGGTCCGTATCCGCTCACCACATTCGACTTGTTGCCTCGTAGTCCAGACTGCTCTTGTCCTGCTGCGGACCTCGCTGGTTTCCGCTAGCCTTCGGCCTCGCGCGCGTCCCACGCTGCCTCGAGCCCCACGCCGTAACCTTCACCGTAGTCGCCCACGTGAGGGATGGCCAAGTTGACCGCCTCGTCCAGTGTCCTGGGCCGATGCCACCGTACGTGAGTCGCTCCAATCGAACTGCTCATTCCCTTCAAGAACGCGTTCACCAGCCAGTCTTCGCTGATGTCGCCCTGCTCTGCTATCTCGCGCAAGGACTGCGCGTACTCCAACAACCGCTCGCCACGCATCTGCCGCCGCGCACTGAGAAGATCGACGACCTCCGGTGTCGTGCGTCTCGTCATGTACTTTGCGCGCAACAGCTCCGCCAGCGTCTCGATGCTCTCGTCACTTGGTGCCACCGTCTCCATCACGGTTGCAAACCATCGTTGCGCTTCTCCCTCGAGGCGAGATGCCACCTCGTGGTAAAGCTGCGCATCGCTCCACTTCACGCCCATCGTCGCGGCCTGCCGGCGAACCTCTGCTCTCACCGTCTTCAGCCACATCGTGACGGGCATGGAGTCATCCAACCCCTTGAACTTCGCCACCTTCAACGACTTCTCCTTCTCCCGGACGACCCACGGCTGCGGAGCTCCTCGTTGCACCCAACCGCTCTGGTCTCCGGTCCTCGCTGCTTGTTGTGGTGGTGGTGGCGGTGGTGGCATACTGCCGTACCCCGCACCACGTCCACGTTCACCTCCAGGGCTCGTCAGATCGACGTTTACGCCCACTTGCTGGTCTCCGGTCGCCTGCTGCTCGGGCTGCCTGCTCGCATTGCCGTCGCCGCCGCTTCCATGACCTCCACTGCTTCCGCTTCCTCCGTCGTTCGTCGATCCCGCGTTCGCCGACCCGGCGTTCCCGGACCGTCCGCTGTCTTCACTCTCACTTGGTCGCTCGAGGCGGACACCTCTGCTCTGTCCCAGCGGAGTGTCGCTGCGCTGCGGATCTGGGGCGACTCCAACGTTATCGCGTCTCCCGTCTCCGTCTCAACCGTTACCGTCGTAGTTGGCTTGCGTCGTTGCTGTGCCTCGGCAGCTTGTCGCTCTGCCGACGCCGCACGCCGCTGCGCCTGTTCGTCACGTGTAGCCACGTTCGTAGTCATCCTCTTCAACCTTAACACGTCAACGTATCCAACCTCGTGTTAGATCTCCGTTCTCTCACTCCTCTCTTCCGTATGCTGCGGACTTTCGCCCTCGGTAGCTCAGCTCGCGACGTCATCCTCTCAAACGTGCCCAGTGAGCCACTGTAATGACCACCATGTAGTTGGCTCGGTACTTAGCAGACCCCACTTTTCCCAAAGTTCCAACTGATTTCCTCAAAAGGTTTGGCTTCCACACCTAGGTAGTCAAGCAGGGTTCAGTAGTGACGTCCCTCAGTGCGAGGTATACGATAAGACACCAGACCGCTACTGGCCGTCTGTGGATAGGGACGACGAGGAGAACACGTTATCGGCAGCTTGCACCCCCGGGATGGGTCTGTGGGCTTGTGTCCGGCAAAGTAACCCGTACTTATACACGCATGGGGTGGACATCGGGGCTTGCTACGCCAATTGCACTCGCAGGTCCCTCCGTCCGTCGGTCATCGGAACGACCACTTGTTCGTCCTGACCTCTGTGGTCGCTAACCACAGTCCTCGTCCACCTACTGTCCATCGCCCTCATAGCACTGCCCTGCCTCCTACAACCTCACCTGAACTTTCAGTAACCCGTGCTTCGGCGCAACCTTCTTGTTAGTCTTAACTGTCCTCAACCCTGAGTACAATCGCAACTGAGGGTCGAGCCGGCCAAACCGCCGCTCGCTACCCTCCTAACTACCGTAGCCTCAATCCCCGTCGCCTATACTAACTCTAGCTACGGCGCCATTCTACTCCTATCTGGACCTCTCCCTCTTCGTGTCGACTCCACGTCTCTTCGGCCTCCTGGCCTCTCGTTCGCCTCGCTCACGTCGTCTCTCCTTCGCTCATACTCTTCGCTTCACTCGCTCCGCTACGTCATCTCTCCTGCGATCTTCGTGCACTCTACTTCAACGTCGTCTGCTCTCTCCTGCCGGTGCCGCTAGCCACCTGGCTCGTACTCGTCACCACACGTCTCCTGCCTCACATCTTCGTCCCGATCCCTCGGTGCACCACACCACATCGATCTTCTTGCTAAGTGCCACTTCAACCGCTTCACGCCCGTACGCCAAGTGACAGGCCACACAACTACATACCCATCTCATTTAGGGTACGTTGGGCCCCAACCCGTGTCGCTCGCTGTTCCAGCTCGCTCTACTACTGCGCTTCCCCGCCTTCGCTTCGCTCGACGGGGATTGCTGCTCTTTTTCTATGTCATAGCCTACACAATAGAACCTGTATATATGCCATGCAATTGTTTTGCATGTTACTATGCAGTGTCAACGTCTTTATGTCATACTCTTGTTGCGTCAGTATCAAGTATGTCAACCGCCCGTTGACACTATGGCCAGTGTTATGTCACAGCAAAGTAAGCAGACCCGCCTACGCTTCGCGTCGAGTGCTTTATCGTTACCTTAAAATGTTAAGATGATCATGTCTGTACGCGCGACATTGCTGCTGTACATACATGCTATGTTGTATATCCAGTATACTGGTCCCCATTGATGGCGCTTTGGCACATATAACTGCATTGCATCGCTAGTTACAGTGTGGCTCATGCATCTAACTGCACTGCTGTACAACTGCCGCGTGTAGTGCAGTAGTTTGTTCTAACACTGTTATTGCACTGTCGTCATCCGTGAAAGTGCGAGCTGTGTCATCGCTCAGTCTAGGACCCAGCCAAGTTACGGGTCTTACAACACGTGTTCTCATCACACACTTATCCACTGCTGATCGATGTGGCCCAGTTATGACTCATTCTCGCTTGGAAACGCATTTCTGGACTACTGATATACTCACTACAGCGTACCGGCGCACTCCTACACTATTCTCATACAGACTGCTCTCCTAGGCTACGTCATAATTATTCCACAACACGCTCTCGCAGTGAGCTCACCGCATAAGCCAGGGCTACCCGTATACATTTACTGCTCGCACTGCCGTACCATATGCATATGTCCGGCTTCACGTACTCAATATCGTCTCTAGTGCTCGCGTTGCTACTTATCGTGGTGCTGTATTCTATCTCAACCGCAACGCCTATCCTTGTAGACCCCCGCGGTATACATGCCACCCCATGAACATCCTCGTGCATAGTCCTATCACCCTGCATTACTTCTAGGTGATCATATGAGACTGCTGTAGTTACTGCTGCTCGTAATGTAGACTGCTGTAGTTACTGCTGCTCGTAATGTAGACTGCTGTAGTGTAGCACTCGTGGTATAGACTGCTGTAGTGGCCGTTCGTACTATAGAACACTGCGCGTAGCGAGCCGCCATCGTATTGACTGACTGTTCTAACACTATGTACGAACACTATATCGCCCCAACTGACACACTGTCGCCCCAACTCACACATGACATCACACAGTGTAGCGGTGTCATCAGTTCAATCAATCAGTATGCCCATGTCTGGTACTCGCTTCCTGGTAGTCCTTACCGCCAGCGCCACGGCCGTAACAATGTAAATGCAACTTTGTGTACCGATACCTAATTTGGGTATGCCACACCACTCAATGTACTGCACACAACCGCTATTATCGGCCAATCGTGTGGCAGAAGCCCTTGTAGAGACATAATCACTAACACAGCAACCACCAAGCAGCAAAAGTGCCGTGCAAACGTGTAATACACTGGTTCGACCCATATTGCGTGCGGAGTGGTCGCTATATCGTGCGCGGCAGGGCTGCAGGCTCGCATGAAGCCTTGCGTACAAATATTGCAAAAGACTGTTGCTATCGCGCCCGATTGCAGTATCTAGGCCAGGTTTTGTGTTAGTTCTGTGAATAGTTTCAGTCGCCGGGCGGATTACATCCAATCGGTTAGTTTCATTGTCGTGGAAATGTCCGTGTTCCAGCGAATGATTGTCGCAGATTGGAATCTACTCGCGCGCCCGATCGTAGGTTGTGTCGCAGGTTTTCGGATATATCCTAAGCCTCACGCCTATAATAGCCAATGGCGAGGCCGCCTTCGCTGCGCTCGGCAGCTTTTTGTCCAGTGAAAAGTTCGGATTTGCGTGACAGTTAGTGGGCTATATATGTAATAAACGCATAGCTGAGGCGAGTCAGGAAGGTAGGTCCAGGGTGTAGCGTAGGTGAGTACACTATTAGAAAAGCGCCGCCCAGCCAGGCAACACCGTAGTTTTATGCGCTTATACGTTGAACGGAGTCACGGCCAGACGGACGGACAGTATCGTGGGTTAGTTGCTTAGACAGAAATCCCTAGAACACGTTAGAGATAACGCAGGGAGGACGAACAACAGTATTGGGCTCATAGCCCTATCAGAAGGTAGATCCGATCTCTGGAAAGGTAGATCTGAGCGCTTGAAGAGAAATAGAAGACTGAATTACTCTGAGCGCTATCATCTCTCACTAGATCCTAACAGCACTCACGGGCACAAGCCCGTTCTCATACAACGACCTGATCTACCTGCTTCCCAGTTCCTTTCTCACAGGCACGGTCTCCGATATGCAATCCAACATAAGGCAGCAACTCGAGGGAATGCATGGGGGAAGAGGAAGTATGTGCTTATATCCGCCTGGAAGGCTGCAACCATGCATGTTACGTCTGCGGGGTCGACGGCAAAGATAGTGAACCAGGCCATTTTCAACGAGTACTTGTCTTGTAACGGGGTCCCACGAAGAGTGCCCTGTCACTAAATGGAGGTCCTGTGGTGTGGACACACCACAGCCACGTCATTCACATCATGGCTACATGCCGTCAAAACCAACCAATAGGATGAATCTAGGAAACTCTATAGGTGACTTGCATTTTGTATGTAGAAGCACCTATAAATATAGTCAGTCTTAAATCTACCCTCTTTTTGGTAAATCGTCCCCTTTGGCCAGGGACCCGTGAACTGCCGTTCACAGAGAGTTTGTATACTCTCGGAAGTCAAGCTTCCTCTAGCGCAAGGTGCCGTGTGACCCGTCACACTTGGTAGCACTTGTAGTCAAAACGCCTACGCGGGTAGACTACCTGAACCTCTAGCGTTCTGGTCAACATGGACCGGAATGAGTTTCCTCATTTGAATGACTCGCAGTTCGAGTCCGTTCGGAAGATGGCAGGCATCTTCGGTATGGAGGCTCTGCAGAGCTTGGTGGCGTTAACACCGGCCGAGCAGGTCGAACGCGTGAACGCGTTTGACATGTATGAGCGAGGACTCTTTGAACATGTCCGGGGAACCTTTCAGGCTCCCGCGGTCGAGTCCAAGCCGACCCAAGCTAAGCCATTGCGGCTAAAGGTGAACCCGTATGACGGGAAGGAAGGTGAGAACCTTCACTTCTGGGTTCGAGAGGTAGAACTCGCCATGGACGCAGCTCTAATCTCGAGCGAACGGCTCAGAGTGGCGTTCGCACTCTCCAACCTTAGCGGTTGTGCTAAGAGTTGGGAGTACACGCGCGAAGCGACTACGCCGGGATGCTTTGCATCCTGGGCTCAGCTGTGTGAACAGGCTTCGAGCCGCGTTCCTCCCGGCGAACTATGAGTATCGCCAGCGCTCACGCTTTCTCTCATGCAAACAAGGGAATCGTGAGCTGCACGAGTACATCCAAGAGATGCGTGAGCTTACCGCATCTCTAGTGGGAAACCCACTCCATGAATCCATCAAGGTGACGGTGTTCATGGACGGCCTCCGGGTGGGCCCTGCTCGCACGTAGCCGTTCCGGGTGCAAGCTAGCACCCTTGAGGAGGCGATTCAGATCGCGCTCCAGGAAGAGTACAGCCATCGCCAGGCTCGTACGCCGGCCTCAGCATGGCCAGGGAACTCCGTACCGGGTACAAACCGGGCGAGTCCTAGCGGACCGGTTCCAATGGAACTCGGGACCGCGGAGCAGCAGGACATCCGCTGCTACGGCTGCGGCAGGCTGGGGCACATGAAACGTGCTTGCACCGCTGGAGGACCACCTAATCGGTTTCCTCCCAGGCCTCTAGCGCTTAAGGGTCGCTGACAGAAGCCGCGACCCCGAGGCCAGGGGAACGCAGGCAACCAGTAGGGGCGGGGCGCCATACTGGGGAAGATCTAAGTCCCCGTGAGAGGTACGCGGGTGGCGCGCACCATGGGGACTTAGCCCCTGAGAGTCTGTGTACTCTCCAATCGGCGAAGGGCGGCGGAGGGCTGCTTGTTATACACGCAGGTGTACGAGGATACGGATTTCCGTTCCGTGCCCTGATTGACTCAGGGGCGTCAAAGAGCTTTGCACGCCGCCAGACAGTTGCTCGCAACAGCAACAAGTTGGCCGATGCTCTGAGAGAGAGCAAAGGCAACGGGACAGTGTCAGTCAGACTGGCCGACGGGCAGGTGATAACCATCACTAAGATCCACATGGATCTTGCTGTGAAGTTTGAGGACTTCGACAGCTCGGAACAGTTCACTGTTCTTGAGATGGAGTCGTACGACTTGATCCTGGGCAGGCCCTGGCTCGAGAAGCACGAGCCCTGGATAGACTGGCGCGGCAAAGCGATTGGCGCTAGCCGGCCTGCAGTGTCCGACAGAGCATTGGTGAGTCATGTTCCCACCTCTGTCAGGACCTGGGCCACCCGAAAGGCGCCGGGATGCCGAAGCATCCAAGGAGTATTTGGGAGTCGTCGATGTCATGGACGACTCCATGAAAATGGCTGCAGCAGGAGCTGCACCGAACCGAGTGCGGCAGTCCATGGCAGACAACCCTCGGTCACCACCGGAGTCCAGACCGGTGGCCGAAGTTTCGACGGTGTCGACGCTGACGAGCGTCGACCAAGTGGGTAACATAGTTCCTCACACGGTCGCCCAGACCTTAACTGAAGAGGAAGACGCGGAAGGCGCTTCCTGTGTGGGTAACAAAGTTCCACACGGAGTTGCGAATGCTCCCGATGTTCCTACTGATACATCACACGACGTGGGTAACGAAGTTCCACGTCGCGGTCGCCGTCGCCGCCGCAAGTCGAGTCTGAACGTTGATCAGACTGAAGTCGCTCCCAGCGACTCGGAGTCCAGGGCCCGGGCTCCCCAGACGCGGCCGGTCGAAGAGTGTTATCACATCTTCGACGGCGTGACCGGTATGCCAGTCAAGGCAGCAGGCATCCACTTGGAGCCGCTGCCTGAGGTGTCAGAATTGCTGAACCCCGAAGAGATGGCGGCAGAAGATTTTCTGGCCGATCTCAAGACTAGCGAGATCGCTGAGCTGGTTCTCCTTAAACCGGAGACCGCTCTCGAGGAGATGAACTCCTCCTCTGTCCTGGACGAAGATGTCCTAGAAGAGATGAGGAAGCGACGCGAAGCGCGCTTGGGTTCTGAGATTCTCAAGAACCCCAAGGATCCGGTGTATCCCTTGGTGAAGGAGTACGGGGACGTGGTGTCCAAAGACCCACCGTCACAACCCCCACCGGATCGAGGAGTTCGGTATGAGATTGATCTCGTGCCTGGCACAAAGTACTGTGTCACGAGGCAATGGCCTCTACCGCGCGAACAGTGCGAGGTCATTGATGCCTTCTTCGCCGCGAAGGCGAAGGCAGGCATGGTGCGGGAGTCGAAGTCCCCGCACTCGACGCCAACCTTCTGCGTTCGGAAGCCGAACGGGAAGTGGCGTCTGGTTTACGCTTACAATAAGCTGAACAGCGCTACGGTGCCGGCCCAGACACCAATCCCACGAAAGGATGTGTTGTTGAACAACATGGCCGGCTGCGAGCTGTACAGCGCGCCGGATCTAGTGGACGGATACCACCAGATCCTGACGCGTGAGAAAGACATCCCGCTCACCGCAGTAAGCACCCCAAGCGGTATGCTTTGGGAGTGGCTCGTCATGCCACAGGACCTGTCCAATGCCCCAGCGACGTTCAATCGCTTGGTCACACAGTTGTTCAGGCCGCTACGTGCGTTTGCGCAGACGTACTTCGACGACATATTCGTCCATAGCCGTGCCGAGGATGGCATGACGGCTATGGAGGTGCACATCGAGCACCTCCGTCGAGTGTTGGAGGTCATGAGAGCCAACAAGCTCCACGCCAATATCGACAAGTACGTCTTCGCGTCACCAGAGATCAAGGTTCTCGGTTGCTTCGTCAGCAACGACGGCGTCCGGGCTGACCCATATAGAAGGTCAAAGCCATCGCGGCTTGGCCCACGCCCAGATCCCCAAAAGGATCTTCGGAAGTGGTTGGACTTGGCCAACTACCTCCACAAGTACAGTGCGGGGTACGCGGGTCTAGCTAGACCCTTGTCAGACGTCCTGAAGAAGGACTCTGACTGGCACTGGGAGCGTCAGCACCAAGAAGCCTTTGACAGCATCAAGGCTAGCCTTCAGCAGGCGCCGGTCCTGACACTGCCGGACGATACGAAGCCGTTCAGCGTCGTCTGCGATGCCTCCGACTACGCCATCGGTTGTGCATTGCTGCAGAACAACGCGGACGGGCACGAGCGAGTCATCTCGTTCCAGTCCAGGCAGCTCAAGGCTGCCGAACGGAACTACCCCGTTCACGAAAAGGAGCTCCTTGGCACGAAGTACACCATTGTGAAGTTCCGTGTGCATCTTCCTGGCTCTAGGCCCTTTGTGATCTATACCGACCACGCATCCCTGCGAACGGCGACCAACTCGCCCCACTTATCGCAGCGGATGGCGAGGTGGCTGTCGTTCTTCGCGGAATACAATTTCCGCGTCGAGTACAAGCCGGGCAAGCTCAACGTGCTTGCCGATGCGTTATCACGCAGGCCTGGCTACGAGTTGGCCCACATCACGCGGGTGACAACGGATCTTTACGATCGGATCCGCATGGCGTATCGTGGCGACGAGTCTCTCGCGCCTCTGGTGCGGTTCATGGCCGCTGGGAAGGACGCCAAGTCGTCGTGGCTCTCGCCGCGACAGCGCTCCCGGCTCCACCGATACGAGTGGCAGGATGGCCTCCTCTACTATCGTGTGGAGCCCAATGAACCACCGCGAGTTGTCGTCCCGGACGACGAGGACATCAAGTTTGATATCCTCCAGGAGGCGCACGATGCGCCCTCCAGCGGACATCTCGGCCGCGAGAAGACCTTCTTGTCGGTCTCGCAGGCCTTTGATGGACCCACAGTGTACGAGTGGGTCGCACGCTATGTCAGCGGGTGAAACCCGCGGGGCACGCCTCGGCCCCATTGCAGAGCTTGCCTATCCGGGCAGACGGCTGGAAGTCGATGAGTCTCGACTTCATCTTCGGCCTTCCCGCCGACGAGCACGGAAACACCGGTATTTTTGTGTTCGTGTGTCGGCTGAGCAAGATAGCCCACCTTGCTCCAGTGCCGGACGCGGTCACCGGTGAACATGCCGCTAGGCTGTTCGTAGATGGCGTCTTCCGCTATCATGGTCTGCCGGAGACGTTTGTCTCGGACCGTGACCCGCGGTTCACCGCTGCGTTCTCGAAAACGCTGTTCCAATTGCTTGAAACTAAGCTGCACATGTCCGCAGCTGACCATCCTCAGACGGACGGTCAGACTGAGCGCGTCAATCGCGTGCTCGAAGACACTCTGCGCGGTGACTGTGCGGGAGCTCCTCGCACGTGGTCTGAGCAGCTCCGTGTTGTTGAGTTCGCACTCAACAACGCGGTACACGCGTCCACCGGGTTCACGCCGTTCTACCTGAACGGCTTTCGTAAACCCCGGGTGCCCCTCAATTTGCGTGGCGGCACCGACGACTCTATCTTAAGTGGGGGAGAGGCTCTGAAAGCCCTTTCCTCCCAGGTTGCTGAGTTGCAACTAGTTTCCTTGCGGAAACAAGTGGAGTCCTTCTTGGACACACGGCTGAATGTCATCAGCAGGGTCCGCGATGCAATGGCGGCGGCCCAGGACAAACAAAAGGAGTACTCAGACAAACATGGAAGAGGAAACTTAAATGTGTATAATGTGGGAGAGTTAGTCCTACTCGACACTAAGAACCTACCGCTTGACGCTGTCATCTCTGGCGGCAGCAGCAAGCTGAAGCATCGCTTCATTGGCCCGTTCACGGTCCTGGCGAGGCATGGTGCAGCGTACACCATCGACCTGCCTAAGTCCATGAAGACGCACCCGACGTTTTACGTGGGGCGTCTCAAGCGGTATCACGATCCGCAGGGGCCGACTGCTCCCCAGGCGATCCATCCTCTTCGCGAGGAGGAGGTGCCAGCTCCTGAAAGCGAGAAGGAGGCTCGGGCGCCGACGAACGACCCCGTCCGTAAGCCCAAGATTGGGAAACGGAAGACTCACGGCTCGAGTCATAAGCCGAAGGGGTCCCGTACGCGACTGGATAAGCCTGGTACGCGCTGTAGCCGTACGACGTCGCAAACGCAGGAGCGTGCGACTGGGCGTACGCCTGACCATGCGGTGGAGCGTACGCCGGACCAGACGGCTGCGGATGCGCATACGTCTGCACCCCGGCCGTCTCTCCAGATCCCCAACAGCCATTTGGAACTGCTGGATCCGGCGATAGGCTTCGTCCATATCGGACGAATGGGCCCGACGGTCCACTTGATCCTGGAGCGCCGAGACGTTCCGGCCCAGCTGGGCCAGGCGGTCCTCAAGTCGAGCGAGGACCCCACGACTCCCAGACTCGGTGGCAGCAGCACCGCCAGTCCCGAGACCCAACGCGATCTCAAGGACAAGGACACGTTGTCGGAGGCGTGACACCTCTTCGTTCTCCGACGGAGGAACGGGCGGAGCGCTTGGGCGAGAGGAGCGCCGCGGCGACGGGCTCCTCAGAGGTTTCTCGTACTCGTATTCGTACGAGGGCACCTCCTCCGCTTTTGGATCGGAACGGAGAGACCCACTTCCACGTGGAACGAGTCGTCCGGGAGCGACGCCTCCGTGGCCAGCGCCAACTCCTTGTGAAGTGGCGAGGCTACCCGGACTCCGAGAACTCGTGGGAGCCGATTGAACGGCTCCAGGCAGACTGCCCAAAGGCTGTCGCGATCTGGGAACAGAAGCGACGGCCGGTTCGTAAGTAGTTCGGGGTTTCGTACCCGAACGCAGTACGGGCGTGGCCGCAAACAGCCCGTACCCGCGCTCATCATGAGCGCTTGAAGCCCCGCGCTTCTGGAACTCCTTTGGCAGCAAGCGTTTGCTGACCAAATGAGCGAACTCAACTCGGAGATCCAAGATGGAGGACAGCGTGCGTTCGTCCTTGAGCCCTCGAAGGTGCTCTTGTGAGTAGCCGCGGGAGGCTACCCACTGCCAGAAGAGATCCTCACTGGCAAGTCAAGTGGTGCACACCTCGGGTTGGACCCAAGGGTAACCCCAGACCGGAAAGAGGTTCCCGCAGTTCTCGGGCTTCTTTCGGCGGGTCGTGAAATCCTTCAAAGGGATTCGGTGTTGTGCAAGGAGCACACACCTGACCGCCTCGATGTTCTCGGTAAACAAGGCGACCTTCTGTACCAAGGCGCGTTCGTACGCGCCCTTGGAAGTGTGACCACCAATAAGTCCACGAGGAGCAACAAGTTGCTCCAAGTAAAGATCGGCCCCAGAGCCCTCCTCGGGTGACCAGTATGACTGCAAGTGGGTGCCCCCGTCACCTACGGGTGCGGTACCGGGACCCGATGCCTGGGACGGCACCGGGTGCCCTTGTACTCGCCGGGCAGCTTGGAAATCTTCCTGCTGCCGATCGAGATCGTTGGAGATCTCTTGGGGCTCGTAGACAGCACCCTCCTCCTCGTCAGACGACGGATTGAAGAGGTCGCGGTAGAGCCCTCCCGTCTCCATTGCCTCACGGCGTGGAGACCTTGAAGCATTGCGCTACTTCGCGCGTTTGGCCTCCTCCGCCGAGGCCTTAGCGGCTTGAGCCCGCTCTACACCTTCGGCAAGCGAAAGGTTCTTCGCTGGCGAACGAGGTTTCTCTTCCTCGTCGCCGCCTGCCGCAGACGAACCCCTGGCCTCGTCGGCCGGGCTCTGTGGACGCTCCGGCGTCTTGTTCTCGTGACCATCGTGGTCACTAGCGGGCGAACGCATGACGTCGTCGCTGTGCTCGCTGGGCAGGGGTGTTCGACCACCCTCGGAGTCCTCGGATAGACCCAGGAACTCCTTCAGAGCCCTATCGTCACCGGGCTCCGGACTGTCGTCCCGGTGGACGAAGCGCGGGTTGGGTCGATCGTCCGGAGGGACATCCGGCGACCGACTGCGACGCGAGCTCGCGCTCGCGCTCGCTGGCGCGTCACCACGAGAGGTGACTGCCTCAGAGGCCGCATCGTCGGCCTCCTTCTTGTGGGACGAGCCTTCGCAGCAGCAGGCTTAGCGCGCGCTTTCGCGCCGCGAGATGCTCCAGAGCGGGGCATGCTTGCAGAAGTCGACGTGGAGACCGAGAAGAAGAGTGCTTTGTCGCTCACGGGCTCTAACGAGAATGAGTCGCTGAGGGGTTCGCCGCCGCAGCATGTCGATATCAATCGACGAAGAGTGAAAGAGTGTGACTCGCTTTCACTCGTCCTGATTGGTCGGAAAACCGAACCTAAGTGGGGGAGGATGTAACGGGGTCCCACGAAGAGTGCCCTGTCACTAAGTGGAGGTCCTGTGGTGTGGACACACCACAGCCACGTCATTCACATCATGGCTACATGCCGTCAAAACCAACCAATAGGATGAATCTAGGAAACTCTATAGGTGACTTGCATTTTGTATGTAGAAGCACCTATAAATATAGTCAGTCTTAAATCTACCCTCTTTTTGGTAAAATCGTCCCCTTTGGCCAAGGACCCGTGAACTGCCGTTCACAGAGAGTTTGTATACTCTCGGAAGTCAAGCTTCCTCTAGCGCAAGGTGCCGTGTGACCCGTCACATGTCTAGACTAGCCAATCGAAAGGCGGTAGAGCCGACTCGGCGGCTTTTCCTCTTGAGGAATTCTAGAAAATATGCACCACTGAAGGACCTGAGAGAGGGTTGGATGTTTGTGATAGTGCGTTTCGTCCACGATCACTGCGGTCAACTGAAGACAAGGTAGCATCTCTGAAGCAGTCTTTCTCTCTCATCTCCGATCAAATATTGTGTGCTGAATACATATATAAATGAATAAATTGATTGTAGCATAATCCATAAATAAATTATTTTTTAATATAGCGTAAATATATTTCCAGTAAATATATTTGTGAGCAACCCTGGGACCGGCGGTCACAACAATGGCTCGTTAGTAGGCAGCACTGGCCGTCCTGCGTGGCTGACCAGACCAAGGAAGAACGCGCTGCTGTCCTAAAAAAATGGAAGCGTGTTGCACTCAGTGAAGCGTGCTACACGCTTCTAGCGGATGTATTTGAGGACGACCCATCGATTAGTCCTTTTCCTGGAGGTGTTTCCCTTGGGTCCGGAAAAAGCGTTCACGTGATGATACCAGCTCTGACAGCGGATACGCACAGAAGAAAAGCAGGCGGGCGATTTTGCGGAAGCCATGCAAACCATAATGGACAACACAATTGAGAATATGCGAGCCATAGCAGCCGAAGACAGAGAACGTTTTTTTTAGCACCAGAAAGAGGAGAATAAGAGGAACAGGGAACTTCTTCGGATGCTTTTTGGTAAGATGTAGTTGAGGATTTTACCGAATTAGCGCACCCAGTTCGCACTTCTAACCGAATCAAAAAAACCGTATCTACCGCAGCAATCCGTCTCGCGTTGTATCTGCTGGGGGGGGTCTTGCACATGTGGTGAAGTGGCCCGGAAAAGTTCTGATGGGGAGACAGATCCCGACTAAGACCGGAATCCAAGAAAATTCCCGACCGTGGGACGAGTCGATGGGTTCAGAACCGCGTCAAATTTGGACATCATCTGATTCTGTCTGATCCGTCCTGAGACATGAAGATTGCAAAACGGGTTTACAGATATAGCGTTCTGAAACGGGGATGCGGACTAGAACGGGAAATACTACCCCGTTCTAACGGCAGACAGGGCGACCGCTCCGACTGGGGTAGTGGAAGTTGAAGGTAGGAGAGGAAGCTGACGTGTGCTGAGATCTCAGACATGGGTGCAGAATGTGAGGCGGACAGAGGCCGGTAGGGCACAGAACAGATAGCTAGGAATTAAAAATCAGTCCCGAATATACTTCGTAGCACGCAAGACCTTCTTCGTCTCAAGTCAGCCTCAGTCGCCCAGAGACAGCCCCGATCACGCGGAGGACGGCTCAGGACTGCTTCGGTGAACTCACTCCCAACACTCCGTGCCTGAAACGAGGGACACGTTAAATACATCCTGTCGAGGCGAGCAAACACCAAGGGCTCGACTAGGACGAGGCATCGCGCCGGCCCCGATAACGCCGCGCAAACCACGAACGGCGCCGTCCCAAGAACAAGGCGCGCCAGACGACAACCGGTGCAAGGTGACATCCAATCCACGTTGCACCACAAGAACGCTTCACGACTTGAAGCCGCTTGACTAGTACTCCGTCCCGGAGATACGCTACGCAAGTCCCGGGAATTCTCCCGTCGCGGTCAACGTACAGATCGCCGCGGGTTTGTGTGAGGCTCAGCTCGCAAGTTTTTGCGAAGGCACTCCTCCACGCACAGCTTCACTGTTGTTAGTGGACAAGTAGTTGGCATCGTAGTATGCTTCCGTTCTCTCTCTTCTTGCGGGTCCCAAACTTCGTCGCTAAATTCTATCAAAAAGTTGTGCAAAATGCAAAACGAACACACGACGGTTGGCACTGATGTCAAATTGGTTCGTGCCATTTCAACAGGTCGTTGCAGCAATCTCCATCAGTCCTTAAGAATTCCAAAGGCGCACTCCACAGTATATCTCATTCCTTCCAGCTTTCGATTCAGTCGTGCAATGACAACGTTTTCTTGGGCTTCAGTAATTTTGTACGTTGTAATAATATAAAGTAAGTTAGTGTACGTATTATCTGCCAAAAGGTAGAAGGGCACGCGCTCGACCGAATACCATCCTACCGGCATTGCTCCCGCGCCTTCGTAGGAGCGACTCGTGTCGCCTACCGAGCTCGCTGTTGTTGAAAACGCGGCTGTCTCCCACAGATCCTGGCCAGCGAATGGCTACGTCGAGAAATCGGCGTTTGCTGTCGACCGCAGCACTCATGTTAAGCAAGTAAAATCATCCTTTTCTGTTGTAAAACTTGTGGCTCTTTGGAACGGCTGGCTGCGTGATTGGGATATGTCAACCATCGATGGCTGCAACGCAGCCAGGAAGTCGATGACTTTGCTCAAATTCACTCGATACCTTGAGAAGCTCACGTCGTGTTCGAGGAAAGGAGATCCAGTTCCCCATACGTGAAGTGATCGATCTGCTGACAGACTTGATAATCCCTGACGCCGTGCTGCGTCCAATGCCAAACTGAGCACTCAGTTGTTGCAACGAGCTGCCGTGACCTGCGTAGTATAAGCACACGCACAGGCGAATGGCAGGTAAGAGCGGAACACACCAGTTTGTCCGCTTGCGGATCAGGTCGGCTTCAATGATGTTTAACAGCTTCCAAAACGCCTGTCTTGGCACTCGTAGGGTCTTGAGAAACTCGTCATCGTCGACGTTATTGCTGAGCATAAAGCGTCTCCAGTGCCAACTCCGCACTATTGTCTTCCTTGCCCGGGCTGGTTATTACGCTACAATACCAAAAAGAGGAACGGAGCCCAGTACAAGACCAATATTCCCCGGAAAGCTCTGGTACAAATTGTTCTGGTCACGATGGAATAGAAGCTCCTGCAACAATAGCGCTGTTCCTGCATTCATCCTACACCACAGTAAAATCAGTATGAGCATGCAAATACAAACAACAGTGCCACACGAACTTACGTGTAATGTGGATTGTCGACAGAAGTGGTGGCAGTCATGTTGCATTTGTCTGCACTGACGGTTTCTCCGGTGGGTGGTGCTGATGGAGTCTGCTGCAGCATCCGCCTTCGCAGAATTCCATGTCGTGAACGCGCTGCTACGTGGAGTGGCATCGTTGCTGATCGTGGTCGCGGTGTTGGTGGACAAGCGATTGCTGGTCGTGGTCGCGCTGCAGCTAGGCATGATGGCGCTGCTGCTGCGGGTGTCTGGGCTTCTGCCAGTCAATGAACCACTGCTGGTCAAGCCGGTGCTGCATGTCCTCGTCGACGCGCTACTGGTCATCGTAGACGCAGTATTGGTCCTCGTCGACACGCCACTCCGTGGCGGTGGCGCTGCTGCTTTCAGTGACGGCGGAGCTCCTGGTCCTCGTTGACGCGCTGCCACCCGTGGCGAGCTGCTGCTGGTCCTTGTCGACGCGCTGCTTGTGCGCATGCCAACGCTGCTGCTACTCATGCTGGTCGAGCAGCTTGAGTTGGAACTCACCGTCGCGGAGCTGATTGCCGCCATCCGACCACGAGCGGGCCTAGCAACCCGACCAGAAGCTGAACATTTTGCAATGCTTGGCCGATTGTCTGCGGTGCTTGCGTTGCTGCGGACATGGGAAGACGATCTTGTTCGTGCCATGTTGCTTGGTTGGTGCTGTTGCAAGTAACACAACGGAGTGGAGGTGAGTTTAGGATGAGAGCTCTGGAGGGAGCCCTTGCTCTCTTACCTCGTGATTGATTGTTCAGAAATGAACGGCGGCGGCCATGCCGTTTAAATACCACCCGCTCAAGACCGGCTGTTATTTCCGTTCATTTTTTGTTCATTTTCTGGCATAGGCGAAATGGGCTATGGCGGAGGCGGATGCAGTGTGAACAGTTCGGCTAGGCATTTACATGCCGGAAACCCTCTGTGTGACCCCCCCAGTGAGGGATCGCACTTAATCGAGTTTTGCAAATTGGGATTGGAGTCAATTAACCCTTTCGCGAACACAGTGATTTTGTATACTATACAAAATCAAGAAGTAAATAAATAGAAGGAGGCAAAATGCCACGTTTAAGCATGTAGCCATTCCGACCCTTCAGCACGCAGAAGAATGGAAATAGGCAAAGTGCCTCCATCAAGGGGGTCAAATAACGGCTTGTGATAGGTCTAAATGTTTTGATTTAATTTTCACGCTATTCCCAAAGGGCGCCGCTCTCACGTGATTGGCTCGAGCAGCAGTTGAATGCGCCAGAGCCAGGCCTCCTGCAGGCACCCACCAGCGCTAGAAGTAAGTGGGACCAGCGTATCTTCGCTATATATTTCACGAGCACGCATGTGATGCTATCATGAGCCGAATGCTAACTACCCTCCCCCTTTCGTCTGATCAACTTGCTATTTGAATTAGGTTTGAACCGCGCCAACTTCCTCTCACCTTCAACACGTCGGACTGGAGTGAACATGGCAATCATTGAGAAGCGTTCAGCTCCTCCTGTGGCAGCTGAAGACAAGCGCCGGCGACAGTCAACACGGTCCAGCCATGCAGACAAACCGCGTGCAGTGCGAGGTAAGCTGACGTCTCTAGATTCTGTATGGCCATGCTCACGTGAACGGTACTGACACGCTGACTGCATCACAGAGAACAGCATACTGTTCAAAGAAATATGGCGCGCTCTGCATCGTGGCGGGTAGAAATCTAAGCCTCCTTCCGTACGCAGTTTATATACCAGGTTCCGATACGTGAAGCCTGACTGCATTCTTGACGGTGAAGAGGGCGTCGACTATTTCATTAGTGAGGAGACCCTTGTTGCTTACTATCGGAAACAAAGGTGCCAGCTGAGTTCAAACCGACGGCAACACAGTGAGGGTGCTGCCTTCACACAACCTGCTTATCCAATCCGCCGCTGAGCAAGACCACAATACGACGAATGGCAAAATCATTGCTATTGAAGGCGGTGATAATGCAAGAGGTGACGCATCTGTTGCTTCGCGGCACCATTATGGAACCGACGCACAGACAGATTTTGCGTTGGATTCTGGGCGTGGTTCAGTACGTATGGGTCCTGAAGGCAGCAATAATAGTTTACGTGGTTGCGGGATTGAGTAGGACAACGCTTTGCGTGATGCTGGGCATGGCGGGAGGGGGTGACACGATGTGACCGGGGATTTTTCCCGCAAGATCACCCGACTGACTCGATGAGTGGCTGAATGTGGTTGAGTCCAGAGGAATCCAGTGAGAAGTCAACATGGGACATGAATGCGGAAGTATACAAGCGTGGAGTCAGTGTGGATGTGGATGTAAGGTTAAGTAAAGACCCACAGGTTTGGAGGTGTCGGCTGGATGAGGCCTCATCCAGTACGCATTAGAAAGCACCCGGTCCGAGACGCCGAGTCCTGTACGGTAGGAGAAGCCCGGAGGCGTACAAGTGTGTTCAGCGAACGTATCCTGGCCACTGCCTGCTTTGACTTGACTGAGGCGCCAATTGTACCCACCAGAAGACCGACGCACAAGACCCACATCGTCATGACACCCAAGAGAGACTGAAACTGGACCGCGTGTAGTATCGACGGCGATGTTGTTCTGAATGAGTGCCAACTGAGGTACTGCATGAAGACATACTCGCACTAAATGAGTTGCGCCATCCAGTATGATTCCGCCATGAATGATGTCGTACTGCACCAGAGACCAAGAAACACCACAAGTCACTCTGAGGCAGTCCAAGTCGAGTGCAGACTGAATGAGCCGATATGTCCAGTTCGACGAAGGGTCGCCAAGACATTGCGTTTCAACAAGATCTGCCGCACGGACTATCGTCATCAAGTGATGTGTATCCGCCTAAGAGTCGACGTCAACAGTCCCCATACTCAAACCAAGATAAATCAGGAGTATCCACAAAGGAGAAGCAGAGAGCAGAGCACGAAGACAGAAGATAGTAGAAGATAGCCAAGAACCGATAACTAACATCAAATCAGAGTTCAATTTGCCGAGAACAAGACAAGCGCCTTCGACCGAGCTTCGCCTGGGGAGGAGACGACTGCGTCCGAGTGCCGCGTAAGAGGACAAGCTGCCCAGACCATTTCCTGGGGGCCCGAAGCGCGGACGTTCGAAGCCCACCTGTTCGTAAGACTGGTGCGTGGCTCTCAAGTCGTTCAAGTCGAGATCAGAGCCTAGGACCAGTGTTGTATTGTACCTGGGTTGATCCGCCTGTTCCACATCCAAATTGCCCGTGCGCCTCATTGAGTGAGCACCCATTTCATATTAACCCTGCGGTATTAGGAGGTTGTAGTAGTCACCCCTTGTACTCAATTGATTGACTATTGTGTGAAAGCGAATTGTATTTGCCTGTAAGATTGTCCTGCATTCAGTGCGGATGCTGCGCGTGAGTGAGTATTCATCCAGGACTGACCAGTGTCCTGGGTGAGAAGCTCCGAGTAGACTGGTGACAGACCCCCCCACCCAAGGGTCTATAGGAATAAGTGGTGGCTGCATATAGTAGTGTATATCTCTGCATTTCTCTGGTTAGTTTGTATATCTGGGAAGACGGTCTGTCTGTGACCTCCTCATCCAGTCTGACACCAGTGGCTCATCCAGTCGGTCGAGTTCATTCGGTGCTCTGTACATCTCGATTTGTGTATTAACAACTCATTCAGTCGGTGAGATCCTCAGGATATTCCGAAGGAAAACGATACCTATAGGGATTGACACAAGGACGCACACGCTACACCGGGTGGGAACTTCCGTTTCTCATTTGGTAGTCCAAGACATCCTCACTCAGTATTGAGGTGCCTCCTGGGCGCGCTATACAACCCCCTGGGCGATAAAGGCGTTCACCCGCCTCGCGTCAGGGCGAAAAGTAGCGATGACGTTGAGATCCAGACCAGTACTTTTCAAAATGCCTATATAAACAGTAACATCACCGTCAATACTAATCGGTGCAACAGCATTAAGGGTGGGTATGGCGGACTGGCGAGCAGCGGTGAGGTTGCTGGTCTTGGTAATGTACCTATCTCGGGTACGGCAGGCGAAAGTCAAAATAGCGTCGGACTTGAAAGTCGTGGTAGCGATGCACGTACAACCACTGGTGAAGTATTGGAAGTTGGTGAGGTATCTAACTCCGGCAACAGCACGGCAAAGCTGTGCTACAACGCGCCAATAGGCAGTGGTGATCTGTCGACAGGCGGTAGGGTTGGTCAGGATGGCAGCGTACTTAGCCATAGTACGGAAGCTGCTAAAAGCGGTGTTGGAGGGGGGGGGGGGGGTGGACACGGGTCTCGGGGAGGACGTGTGGATCGTGGTGGACGCGGATCTCGGGGGGGGGGGGGGGGCGAATCATCTCTACCATGATTCGAGTGATGATGACCAGAGTGACGGTAGTGGTGATGATGCAAGTTCGGAAGCCTCAAGTGATGACGATAATTCGATTGATGATACATGTCGTCGTGAAACTAGAATGGAGCCTGGACCAGCCCAAAGGAAAAAGCAACTTCAACTCAGTACGCGGTCATTGCGCGAAGTCTGAGTGAGTTGAAGTTGCTTTTTCCTTTGGGCTTGCTTTGCAAAAAAGCAACTTCAACTCAGTACGCGGTCATGCGCGAAGTCTGACTGAGTTGAAGTTGCTTTTTCCTTTGGGCTTGCTTTGCGCGAAATCAGCCAATCATGGAGCTAGCTCGTAAGATTCCGCCAATCACGGAGCTGAATCGTAAGATTCCGCCAATCCCGTGCTAAGGCTTACAAGCCAACGTCAGAGCTTCCAGATGACATTACGAATTGGAATCGTTGCAGCCTTGACCACATTTCCCAATTTGCTCGCTTGTGAACAGCCGCACCATCAAGACCGTCCCTGACCCCGTCGGCTCTGATGACGCTTCTAGCGCGCTTGCCACGCCGATCAAGCTGACCACCAAACCCTACGGGTCACTTGGTGGACGTGCTGCTCGACTGCTACCATCCGTCGTCGTAGCCGCGCTTGCATAACGCTGCTCGACTGCTGTCAACCCGCCCGGTCGTGGTGGCCATGCTGTCGTAATGCTGCCCGACGTACGTCACGCCGGCCCGTACATCGTCATGCCCTCCTCGCCGTCATTTATCCGACTGCTGGCCACCTGGCCTGGGCGACCAGCGCCATCCCAAATGTTGAAACCGCGCTGCCACCAAGCTGCCGTTCTGTTCGTCGTGGTCGGTGAGCTGTTGTCGTGGTGCTGGGCTGCAGTGCCTGTTGGAACGAAAAGCCAAAGTGATTCATTTGTAGTAAGGAGTGGAGAATCCACCAGCATCTAGAGTCATCTATTGGTACACCTGTGATGATGCACTACAGGTCCAAGTTGGTTGTTCCAACAGTGTCTGGTTTGGCGATGAGGGAAGCCGCACGTCATCGGCGCTGTCGATATCCTGTATGGATTCACCAGCACCCACCTATGTGAGATGCCCACGCTTGGGATGCGTTGCAAGCTTCCACCAGTACCGATTTCTGTGGGGCTGCTGCGCAGCTGAACTGATAATGAGCGTGCGTCGCTTTCAGGGTGCTCGGCTGCGTCCACAGCGCCTCCGACGCTGGATTACTACTGCCGCTTTGATTCACCATCAACCAAGTTGTGGTCGCCGATGCAACCACAATACAGCAGCGCTGGGTACTGCTGTACCTGCAGCTAGCAGCGGTGGTGGCAGTGGAGGTGGCTGCGGTGGTGATACTGCTGCCGTGGTAACTATGTCGCTACTGTTGGTGGTGGTTGCGACCATTGTGATGCCAGCACGTGGTCCAGTTCCGATCTGCAATTGTGTGAAGGTGGTGATGTTCCGTTGGTACAAGTGTGATGCTGGTGATTGGGTGTAGTGACGGGTGACAAAGAAAATCAATTCATTCATTCAATATTAGCGTCATTGTTCTCACTAATAGCTTCCTCCAACGATCTTGCCACTCGAACGTGTTCAGCTGGCACAGGTTCATTTGCAGCCTTGTGGGCTTCTTTGAATATATTTTGGCGTTTTACGACACAGAAACAGAAGCCGGTAGGCTTCGCTATTGAGCGTTAGCCTCTAACATTTTTATATGTAAGAATTCCCAGAGAAAAACGTTTTTATAGACATAACAACAAAGATTGATCCTACTTCTTATGCTGTTTCCGGTATATCTCGTCTGATGGACAAATTGAATTTGCTTTCACGTCGATGGAATCGCTTGGGCGGCAGCACTTCAGGCGTCATGTGAGAGGGGATTTTCTGGATCCATTTCGGTGAGCGATAGAGCTTCCACTTAGCGCAACGACATGTTCTCCACTGCAGAGTTTCTGTTCGTTCGGCAAGCACATCGACAATTTTCATGGCCATGCTCAGGTAAAACGTAATGTTGTAGCCCTTCTCCTTTCGATAACCTTCCGCACCATGATTATACACAGTATCCTCGTCGACCGCGTCACCCGCCGTCATGGCGATGAGGTCTTGGATGTGTTCATTGAGCTTCTTGAGAGTATGCTGAAGGTAGGCGTTCAAATAGACCTGGCGAGTAGGTCGTTGCGTGTAATCTGTACGTGTAGATGTGACTAGTAGAGGCTTTCAGAAGCACCGCTTTTTGAAGAAAAAAACGGTAATGAAAAACACGTAGCGAAAACGTATCGAAAACGTTGTCAAGTTCCTTGTCGTAATGAAGAAGTCTGTTAGGTTTGAAAAATTGAAATTTTAGCTGGTCCCTTGAACGTATCAAGGGGTCTGGCGGAAAGTAAACGGGGAACAAGTTGTCGAACTCAATAGGTTTACTTGTGCTGAAATACTCAACAGCCTGCTTTGCATATAACAATGTTAGTGCTCACCAAAAATGAGCTTACACATTTACTCACCGTCTCAATCACCACGCCACTGTCTTCATGGCATCCAAGCATGTCTTCACCACTTGGTAGCTAAGCATATACACCCCCAAATAATTTCACAAACCAGCAGCCATCAACCGGAAAACATGGTTGGAAGCGGAACTCCTCCTTCATCTTCGCTTGAGACCGAAGAATCCATACTGACCTGGGAGCGCGCGCAAGCGCGGAGAGTGGATCTTCAAGATCTCGGCTCAGCTGCGTTGGCTCCGCGCTTCAACGATGACACACCTCCGTGTGTCATTTATCGTGTAATATACAACAGTTTTTTTTATTTTCCAACATTTTTGCGAAGTTTTGATCGCTTTTTGGAGGGAGTTCTCTGGATATTTATATCAAGAGTCTTTGTGGGATCGCCAAACCCCTCGCATTTCCTGTATAAAAGCGTAATTGGATTCTTTTATACATGTGATGTGGCATATCAATTATAGTACTACGCTCGAGGAGAGCCGTGCCACGTTCGGTAGCTTCACGGTGGAAGCACCACTTTGGCCAGCACATGCGCCTTGATGTTGGGCGGTATCTCCTACACTTCGTCGCCCTACTCATGGTCATCGTCCTCGAGCGTCTCGACCAACTGACTCACCAAAACCATGAACGCGTTCACCCCGAACGCGCTTTCTCCTCTTTCCTGGGCTCCGTAACCAATGGGCCACTCCTCACGTGATACGTAGCTCAAGAAACTCGTATATATATATATATATTACGCCAAGATCGATCCGGACCTGACTATCGTCAAGGGCGCGGCCGATCCCTAACGCGCTCTCGGTGCGCACCATGGACTGCATCCCCATGGGCTACGTCACGGAGTATCGGTTCGAGCAGCTGCGCCGCTGGCGGCAGGACAAAGACCTTACGGAGGAGCAGGACTTTTTGGAATGCTGCGCGGCCTCATCTCCGAGTCGAGCCCGACTGTAGTGTTAACGCCGTTGCGCCGTGACCTCAGAGGTTAGCTATGGGCGTCAAAAAGACCACCAAGTTCAGTGATGCCTAAACCGCTCGCGATGTGAGGACAGGCTCGTGCTGGACGCGCTGACAGGCTACACGCCCGCAGACTTTAGAGCAGCTGAGGGCATGATTGAGCGCTTACGCCGAGACTGCAACACGCCAACTCGGCCGTCGTCCTATCGACGGTGAAGGTGGTGATGGAGGTTTTGGAGACGTCTCGGACGCAGATATCGAGCGCAGCATGCCACGCAAGATGGCGTCGTCGCTCGTGACCCTGGTGTTGGTGGACTCCGAGATCTGGTACGCGGTTCCACGCAACGTTATATTGATCGTGCAGAAGCTCCCAGCACTCTTGGCGAACAAGATCGAGGTGCTTTTCTGCAAGTATAACGACCCGGCCTACGTCAAGATGGAGAAGCTCGAGGTTGGTAATCGGCTGGTCTCAGAGCGCAGAATTGAGGAGGTGCTGCTTGAGTTCTAGAGTACACCACGTAGGTGGACCTTCAGTTCACACGCCGATCTATGCGCGCCATTGGCCGCTGCGCCGTGAAGCTCGAGCGCACTGCTGATAAGTGCCTTGACGTGCAGCTGGACTTATTCAGACTAACGTCAACTACTACATGTAGTACCTTGCGCAGAAGGTAATCATTGTGACTAAGGATATCCTCCGTAACTACCCGAACCAGTACGAGACCATCGTTGCCACGCTCTGCGAGAACCTGGATACACTGCGATACCAAGCCGTCTTTGGTTTGGATTCTTGGCGAGTATGCTGAGCGTATCGACAATGCCGACGAGCTGCTGGAGTCGTTCATGGATTCGATTGATGGCGAGACTGCACAGGTGCCGTTGCAGCTTCTGACCTCTATCGTCAAGAAATTTTACTGAAGTGCCCCAACGCGACTCAAGGCATGGTTAAAAAAGGTGTTGCACAAGGCCACAGAGGAATCGGACAACTCCTATCTGCGCCGACCTCGTATACGTGTACTAACTCCAGCGGCGACGTGGTGTATTTCCAGTCGGACCTCGATCTGTCGGCGATCTTTACCATGGCATGGAGTGTATCAGTACTACAGTAGTAGTAGTATGTGGCAAGGAGTGAGGCGAACGACCACTATTTCACATTCTTCACCGGTGGATGTGGCATTGACGCTGTGTCGGAGAGGATTTTTTTACGTGGTCAAGCGTCTTATCGACGACAAGGAGGTCGCCTATTTCAAGTCCAATACGAATTCGTGGTGCTCTTCGTGTTCACATTCGACAACCCGGGTCGCTGTGCACTCGCACACTGATTACTATCCTCATTAATGAGCGCTCATTCCTCGAGGTAGGTTGCGTAGGCCATTTTAATGAAAGAAGCGAAGTACATGTAGTACTCACCTTCAGTAGGAAATATCCAGAGCTTGGCAACGCTCTGATGGGTTGCCTCTGCCGTTGCCCGAACCCTTGCAATATGACTGGCTAAAACAAACCACGGTGAAATCATGCGACCCTTCGTCCCAATTTGGAGTCGATGGGAGCGTTTTACCTCCATCGAGGAGGTTAAAATCCACCATGTTTTGACAATAGTGTTGTTGGGTGCAAAATGCACTCTTTGTCGCGAAAGGGTTAATAACAATACGGCAGGTAGGCATGTGTGCTTGGTGTTGCTACTAGCTTCGTTCGCTAACCGCTTTGTTCTTTTTGCTACGCGTAGTTTACAAATGTGTGCCGCAGGAGCTGTCACGACGCCATTTTCTTCCTATTGATGTCTCGGTTGGAGGCGGAACAGCGCCGCTGCTCTCGCTGAACACCGCCTCTGCGTCGATAACGCTCAAACCTGTATACTTTAATCCCTAGCCTGCATCTTGTCTCTCAATGGTTCTGTTCTGGAATACGAAGTCACTGAGCCTCTTTTTTTGGCGTTCTTACTATCAAGTTGCGAAGGTTGAACGAGCCGAAGTGGAGGGATTAAGCTCGGGGTGCCACACTGCCACAGCGTGAGTGACCAGGCCACAAAATACCCAGCACGCAACTTTTGAAAGCGCAACGGTGGTTGAGAGAGCTCTCCATCTACAGTTTGTGGCACAGCAGTCCGTAGTACCTTGATATCCATTGGCAGAGCCTCGAAAACCGCATCGTTGAGCTCAGCTGTCTGTGACGGCGACACATCCGAGTCACCGCGATTCAAATTGGCCACGCGGTGTACAAATGCTGGGTGAAGTAGCGAAGACCGAATACTATGAAACTAAACGCGGAAGCGCGTATAAGAGTTCCGGTAAACTGAACGAGACCGTGTACAGACTGTATTAGAGGCTTTCAGAAGCACCGATCAATGAAATCACGTAGCCAAAAGCACGTAGCGAGGATAGCGTCTTTTGCTACCTGATTCTAAGATAGCGTACTTGCTTCAGAACTAGCGGTCTCAAAAATGCATATTTCCGCTGCGCGCGCGTAGCTGTTGTAACTCGTCGCTTATGTTTGGTGGATCTGCCATCCCTCAAAGGCACGAGAAAAATTGTTTTGTGAGCCGTGCATTAGAGATGTGTACCGAGACCTTTCAAAAGGAAATCTTGGTTTTTCGGATTATGAGGGACCTCCTGTCCCTCGAAATGACGCCAGAGCCTCTTTGGTCCCCATAACCTGGAGAATGCCCATTTTGAGAACGGCATTCACCCGACGACACGTAACTAACCTGCGATGCCAACCCCAGTTCGACTAAGGGTCAAAATAGGTGAGATTGGAAAGACAAGCAGGACTGATGTGCCCATGAGAGACCCTGTATTCCCCTTTGATAGAGAGGGCGATAGCTATGAGATCTTCTGTAGGAAGGTTGAAGACAAGGTAGTCGACAGCTTGCACACTTATCGCAAGAAGACCACCAAACCCGATACCAGCGTCTACATAAAACCTAGTCAGACAGCACGTGTGACGGGGTCACACAGCACCTTGCGCAGAGGAAGTGTGCGCGGGAGTATACAAACTCCCAGTGGACGAGCAGTTCACAGTCCCCGGTCTAAGGGAACACTTGACCAAGATAAGGTGGTTTTAAAACTGAATATATTATAGGTGGGCTTTAGTTTGGCCTGCAATACAAAGTACAAGACACCTACAGTTACTCCTATACAAAAATGCATGAGCCCGATTGGTTGACTCTGAGCACGTCGGCGACGTGCCAGCTGTGTGTGCCACATTACGTGTATGCACCACACTCAGGTATGTAACGCACACCAGTTTGTGTGACCCGTTACATCCTCCCCCACTTAGATACGAAACACATTTCGTCCAGTGGGAGCGAGTGATAATGTGCGCTCACATTTCACTCGCACAGTCGAAATTCTCCGACTAGCGGCCGAGCTCGTTCGCTTGGCGCCGCTGCTTCTACAGAACGCCAGCCACGTTGCCAGGCGCTCCATGGGTTTCCCCTCGACCCCTGTGATGGCCCTCAAAGGCACATCCTTGGACGCGCAAGCGTCCCGCCAAACTAAGGCTGTGAAGCTAAAGTCAAGGCAGGCCGAACCGAAAGGCAAGGCCTTAACCCAAAAGGGAGCCACCGACGTGGCTCCGGAGGCGACCCAGTCGCCCAAGGCTTCATTGGTGCTTGCGAGCTGGTGTTCACAACGCCGTCGGTCACCATGGGTACCGACAGACGACCGACCAAATCTCGGTTCGTCTATTGGAGGAAGGGACTCCCGAGTACGACAGTACTCTCGTCATTTGACATCGACGAGAGCGACTCGGAGAAGCGTGCTGCTTCTAAAACCAGCCCACAGGTCCATGAGGACGAGGGCGACAAGCCCAAGCCTCCAACCGGCTCGATGAGCTTCGGCGTTCAAGTGGGAGGCCGTACTGATGCCTCCCAACGCGGGGCAAACACCAACGCCCCGCAGGCGAAGGGCTTTACCCTCGCCGAAGGCCGCGAGCGTGCCTGAGTGACGCGAGTGTGCGGAAGCGTACTGCTTCCCGGTCACCTCATTGAGAGATGACTCAGAACGAGTCCGACTACCGGAACGTGTTCGCCTCGTCCGAGTTTGAGTCTGAGGGAGGTGTTCCTCATGACCCCGAGAGATCTCCATCGATCTCGATGAACAATGAAAAGCGTCCGCTTGCTGCTCAGTCGCGCACGCACAACACCGTGCTGCCGACGGCTGACACTCGCGGGTCTAGGCGGGGCTCCGTCCACCCGCAGAGGTACTACCCACCCCGACGCCAGCATCGGCGCTCCATCATTCTTGGAGCACAGTGTGGGGCTACCTGTGGGTAACACCACCACGTGGACCCAAGCCGAAGACCTCTTCTGGCAATTGGTCTCACCTCAAGGCTTCTTCGCTGAACAGCTCAATAAGCTTCGTAAAGACAATCTGCTCGACTCCATCTTGGAGCAGCAGGACCTCCGTGTCCAGTTTGTCAACCTCGTGGGCAAACGCCAGCTTCACCAAGAGCTGGATAGACTGAGCGTGGTCCTCAGTCCGGCGCTCGTGATGAGCGCGGGTACGGGCCCTATTCGTTAGCTCCCTGTACCCCAGTCTGCAGCTAAGAGGCTGCGGACTACTTGCGAAGCTGCCGCCGCTTCTGTTCCCAGATCGCAACAGCCTTCAGGCAGTCAACCTCGACCCGCTCGGTCGGCTCCCAGGTACCCTGTGACGCCGGATACCCGCGCCACTTCACGAAGTGCTGGCACTTCCCATTCGAGCGCCACTCCCGGAGAACTCGCTCGACATGATAATGCAGTTCTCCATTACGGTCAGGTAGGGCAGGAGGAGCCCTCACTCGACCATTTGTCCGCAAGACCGGAGGCTCCACGCCTCCCGACTGGGTCTCCGGACCAACAGGTTTCTGTGCAACAGGAGGAGATCCGTTTCCTCCGCGACCGCGCGTACGCGATCGAGATTGCGCTCGGCCCTGGCTGACGGGCTGCTCAATGGATCTACCCTCTCGCCCTCGCCGCTCTCCGTGAGGAGATGGGAGACCTGCACCGCGAAGTACTGCGTCTCCATGGCCTCATTGATCGTCGAGCCCTGGCATCTGACTATCAAGTCTTGTACCGGGAGGTATCCAACCTCCTTCCTGCCCGTCGGACACATGTGTCCCACCGGGAGTCGCAGACGTATGCGTGCTCCTTGTCGTACTACGGCTCACGTCGCGTAGGAGTCCCAGGTGTACGAACCACCGGCGTATCACCAGCAGGGCTACGTACCTACGCACTGCGGACAGGGCCCGTGGCCCCGCTTCGCTTCGAGGAGGCTCGCTCTCCTCCTCGCGGCTGTCAACCACATCCAGCGGGACAGCCGGACCCAGGTGGGTTGTGGTATCGCTTCAGCCGACCCACATAAAACGTCGGGTGGATATTCATCGACTTCAGCAGATCGATGGTGTACGCTGCACCATGTCTAGCCAGGACCGTGAACGGCCCGATGAAGCGGTGCTTCAGCTTGTTGCTGCCCACCGAGCTGGTAGCATTGAGCGGTAGGTTCTTAGTGTCGAGTAGAACTAACTCACCCACTCTAAACACGTTTAAGTTTCCTCTTCCATGTTTCTCCAAGTACTCCGTTTGTTTGCCTTGGGCTACCGCCATAACGTCGCGGACCCTGCTGATAACATTCAGCCGTGCGTCCATGAAGGGCTCCACCTGTTTCCACAAGGAAACCGGTTGCTACTCAGCAACCTGGGAGGAAAGGGCTTTCCGAGCCTCTCCCCCACTTAAGACTGAGCCATCGGTTCTCCCAACTAAAATAAGGGGCGTTCAGGTAGAACGGCGTAAACCCGGTGGACGCGTGTACCGCGTTGTTGAGTGCGAACTCAACAACACGGAGCTGCTCAGACCACGTGCGAGGAGCTCCCGCACAGACACTACGCAGAGTGGCTTCGATCACGCGATTGACGCGATCAGTCTGACCGTCCGTCTGATGATGGTCAGCTGTGGACATGTGCAGCTTAGTTCCAAGCAATTGGAACAGCGTTCGCCAGAACGCAGCGGTAAACCGCGGGTCACGGTCCGAGACAAACGTCTCCGGCAGACCATAATAGTGGAAGACGCCATCTACGAACAGCCGTGCGGCATGTTCACCGGTGACCGCGTCCGGCACTGGAGCAAGGTGGGCCATCTTGCTCAGCCGACACACGAACACAAAAATACCGGTGTTTCCGTGCTCGTCGGCGGGAAGGCCAAAGATGAAGTCGAGACTCATCGACTTCCAGCAGTCTGCCGGGATAGGCAAGCTCTGCAATGGGGCCGAGGCGTGCCCCGCGGGTTTCACCCGCTGACATGTTTCGCATGTCTTGACATAGCGTGCGACCCACTCGTACACTGTGGGTCCATCAAAGGCCTGCGAGACCGACAAGAAGGTCTTCTCGCGGCCGAGATGTCCGCTGGAGGGCGCATCGTGCGCCTCCTGGAGGATATCAAACTTGATGTCCTCGTCGTCCGGGACGACAACTCGCGGTGGTTCATTGGGCTCCACCCGATAGTAGAGGAGGCCATCCTGCCACTCGTATCGGTGGAGCCGGGAGCGCTGTCGCGGCGAGAGCCACGACGACTTGGCGTCCTTCCCAGCGGCCATGAACCGCACCAGAGGCGCGAGAGACTCGTCGCCACGATACGCCATGCGGATCCGATCGTAAAGATCCGTTGTCACCCGCGTGATGTGGGCCAACTCGTAGTCAGGCCTGCGTGATAACGCATCGGCAAGCACGTTGAGCTTGCCCGGCTTGTACTCGACGCGGAAATTGTATTCCGCGAAGAACGACAGCCACCTCGCCATCCGCTGCGATAAGTGGGGCGAGTTGGTCGCCGTTCGCAGGGATGCGTGGTCGGTATAGATCACAAAGGGCCTAGAGCCAGGAAGATGCACACGGAACTTCACAATGGTGTACTTCGTGCCAAGGAGCTCCTTGTCGTGAACGGGTTAGTTCCGTTCGGCAGCCTTGAGCTGCCTGGACTGGAACGAGATGACTCGCTCGTGCCCGTCCGCGTCGTTCTGCAGCAATGCACAACCGATGGCGTAGTCGGAGGCATCGCAGACGACGCTGAACGGCTTCGTCTCGTCCGGCAGTGCCAGGACTGGCGCCTGCTGGAAGGCTAGCCTTGATGCTGTCAAAGCATCTTGGTGCTGACGCTCCCAGTGCCAGTCAGAGTCCTTCTTCAGGAGGTCTGACAAGGGTCTAGCTAGACCCGCGTACCCCGCACTGTACTTGTGCAGGTAGTTGGCCAAGTCCAACCACTTCCGAAGATCCTTTTGGGGATCTGGGCGTGGGCCAAGCCGCGATGGCTTTGACCTTCTATGGGTCAGCCCGAACGCCGTCGTTGCTGACGAAGCAACCGAGAACCTTGATCTCTGGTGACGCGAAGACGTACTTGTCGATGTTGGCGTAGAGCTTGTTGGCTCTCATGACCTCCAACACTCGACGGAGGTGCTCGATGTGCACCTCCATAGCCGTCATGCCATCCTCGGCACGGCTATGGACGAATATGTCGTCGAAGTACGTCTGTGCAAACGCACGTAGCGGCCTGAACAACTGCGTGACCAAGCGATTGAACGTCGCTGGGGCATTGGACAGGTCCTGTGGCATGACGAGCCACTCCCAAAGCATACCGCTTGGGGTGCTCACTGCGGTGAGCGGGATGTCGCTCTCACGCGTCAGGATCTGGTAGTATCCGTCCACCAGATCCAGCGCGCTGTACAGCTCGCAACCGGCCATGTTGTTCAACAACACATCCTTTCGTGGGATTGGTGTCTGGGCCGGCACCGTAGCGCTGTTCAGCTTATTGTAAGCGTAAACCAGACGCCACTTCCCGTTCGGCTTCCGAACGCAGAAGGTTGGCGTCGAGTGCGGGGACTTCGACTCCCGCACCATGCCTGTCTTCGCCTTCGCGGCGAAGAAGGCATCAATGACCTCGCACTGTTCGCGCGGTAGAGGCCATTGCCTCGTGACACAGTACTTTGTGCCAGGCACGAGATCAATCTCATGCCGAACTCCTCGATCCGGTGGGGGTTGTGACGGTGGGTCCTTGGACACCACGTCCTCGTACTCCTTCACCAAGGGATACACCGGATCCTTGGGGTTCTTGAGAATCTCAGAACCCAAGCGCGCTTCGCGTCGCTTCCTCATCTCTTCGAGGACATCTTCGTCCAGGAACAGAGGAGGAGTTCATCTCCTCCAGAGCGGTCTCCGGTTTAAGGAGAACCAGCTCAGCGATCTCGCTAGTCTTGAGATCGGCCAGAAAGTCTTCTGCCGCCATCTCTTCGGGGTTAAGCAATTCTGACACCTCAGGCAGCGGCTCCAAGTGAATGCCTGTTGCCTTGACTGGCATACCGGTCACGCCGTCGAAGATGTGATAACACTCTTCGACTGGCCGCGTCTGGGGAGCCCGGGCCCTGGACTCCGAGTCGCTGGGAGCGACTTCAGTCTGATCAACGTTCAGACTCGACTTGCGGTGGCGACGGTGTCGTCGACGGCGACCGCGACGTGGAACTTCGTAACCCATGTCGTGTGATGTCTCACTAAGGACATCGGGAGCATTCGCAAATCCGTGTGGAACTTTGTTACCCACACAGGAAGCGCCTTCCGCGTCTTCCTCTTCAGTTAAGGTCTGGGCGACCGTGTGTGGAACTATGTTACCCACTTGGTCGGCGCTCGTCAGCGTCGACACCGTCGAAACTTCGGCCACCGGTCTGGACTCCGGTGGCGACCGAGGGTTGTCTGCCATGGACTGCCGCACTCGGTTCGGTGCAGCTCCTGCTGCAGCCATTTTCATGGAGTCGTCCATGACATCGACGACTCCCAAATACTCCTTGGATGCTTCGGCATCCCGGCGCCCCTTTCGGGTGGCCCAGGTCCTGACAGAGGTGGGAACATGACTCACCAATGCTCTGTCGGACACTGCAGACCGGCTAGCGCCAAATCGCTTTGTCGCGCCAGTCTATCCAGGGCTCGTGCTTTTCGAGCCAGGGCCTGCCCAGGATCAAGTCGTACGACTCCACCTCAAGAACAGTGAACTGTTCCGAGCTGTCGAAGTCCTCAAACTTCACAGCAAGATCCATGTGGATCTTAGTGATGGTTATCACCTGCCCGTCGGCCAGTCTGACTGACACTGTCCCGTTGCCTTTGCTCTCTCTCAGAGCATCGGCCAGCTTGTTGCTGTTGCGAGCAAACTGTCTGGCGGCGTGCAAAGTTCTTGACGCCCCTGAGTCAATCAGGACACGGAACGGAAATCCGTATCCTCGTACACCTGCGTGTACCACAAGCAGCCCTCCGCCGCCCTTCGCCGATTGGAGAGTACACAGACTCTCAGGGGCTAAGTCCCCATGGTGCGCGCCACCCGCGTACCTCTCACGGGGACTTAGATCTTCCCCAGTATGGCGCCCCGCCCCTACTGGTTGCCTGCGTTCCCCTGGCCTCGGGGTCGCGGCTTCTGTCAGCGACCCTTAAGCGCTAGAGGCCTGGGAGGAAACCGATTAGGTGGTCCTCCAGCGGTGCAAGCACGTTTCATGTGCCCCAGCCTGCCGCAGCCGTAGCAGCGGATGTCCTGCTGCTCGGCGGTCCCGAGTTCCATTGGAACCGGTCCGCTAGGACTCGCCCGGTTTGTACCCGGTACGGAGTTCCCCGGCCATGCTGAGGCCGGCGTACGAGCCTGGGTATGGCTGTACTCTTCCTGGAGCACGATCTGAATCGCCTCCTCAAGGGTGCTAGCTTGCACCCGGAACGGCTGCGTGCGAGCAGGGCCCACCCGGAGGCCGTCCATGAACACCGTCACCTTGATGGATTCATGGAGTGGGTTTCCCACTAGAGATGTGGTAAGCTCACGCATCTCTTGGATGTACTCGTGCAGCTCACGATTCCCTTGTTTGCATGAGAGAAAGCGTGAGCGCTGGCGATACTCATAGTTCGCCGGGAGGAACGCGGCTCGAAGCCTGTTCACACAGCTGAGCCCAGGATGCAAAGCATCCCGGCGTAGTCGCTTCGCGCGTGTACGCCCAACTCTTAGCACGACCGCTAAGGTTGGAGAGTGCGAACGCCACTCTGAGCCGTTCGATCGAGATTAGAGCTGCGTCCATGGCGAGCTCTACCTCTCGAACCCGGAAGTGAAGGTCTCACCTTCCTTCCCGTCATACGGGTTCACCTTTAGCCGCAATGGCTTAGCTTGGGTCGGCTTGGACTCGACCGCGGGAGCCTGAAAGGTTCCCCGGACATGTTCAATGAGTCCTCTGACACGATGCGGTCCTGGAAATTTTCCAGTGCCCTCTCGCAGCTGTCCGACCAGCCTGCCGATCGGTCAATTCAAGGAGCCAGTGTGATTCGTGTGGGACAAGGAGTTGGCAGTTACGTGGGGAATTTCGATGGGTGTTGCTTGAGTTTTGGATGGACTTACCTTTCCTGGATGCACGACATCTAGAACCATGAAGTTTGAACGGAGAGGGAGAACTGACGTTGGGTAAGAGCTCCAAAGAGCGTTAAGTGCGTCTGCGTACGGACGCCACCCGACTTGACAAAGCTACAAGCAAGGCAAAGCCCAACAACAACCCAGAAGTACACTGCGCCCAAATCCCAAGTATTTCGTATTCTGGCTGGAGTTATCCTGGTTGGTGAATCCTGCTCGGCCGATCCTGATCGACCGCATCCTGACTGTGTGATCTTGGCTGGAACATCCTGAACCGACGATTCCAGTATACAAAAGTCAAGTAAATAACGACTGACCAAGACGAACAGCCGGGATGGGACATGATCCACGGAACCTTGAAGAACCCCAAAGAACCCCAAAGAATCCAGCCAGAGCGACACTGCGAGAGCACGTTTCCGATGATGACGCCCGGCCAAGGGCATAGTGAAATCAAGTCACCCGACCAAGACCATAGTGAAAACAAGTCAAATCAGGAGCGGCATGTACCCAGAGAGAAATGATAGCAGAAGCATAGAGAAGCAAACAGACAAGAAGACTTATAATAACAGAATCCGATTTACCTCCAAGTGCGCAGTCCGTGGCAGCTCTGCCGGTCAAGTAGTCACCGGGAGTGCCGCGAGGTAACAAGCTGCGACGACGGGGTCACCCTGCCTACACACAGGCGTGAGGTTCTCACCAAGTATCAAGACCAGTTAGCACGGGGACCAGGTGTGTACGACCGAGGGGCTGATCCGTGACTATTTCATATCCTAGTTGTGGCGAACATCCGAGTTTCGGTTGACTCCCGCATTTCATATTAAGTTTACATTCTTGTTTGGTAAGATAGTCCCAGACAGGAAGTTGATCGAGAAGTACTATTGATTGTGTGATTAGGACTGTATTTGGTTCTATATAGTTTCCCTCCAACGAGGGTGATGCGCGTGAAGCCGGCCAACCAGGATTGTCCAGTATCCTGGCTGAGGCCTAAGTTGACTGGAGTATAGACCCACCGTTCAAGGGTCTGAAGAATAACTAGAGGAATTGGGCTGGTAGCGCAATGCGTACAATTATCATGATACACTTTGTTTGGCAGGCTACTCGCCCGTTAAGCTTAGTCTAAAACCACCTTTCAAGGACGTTTCTCCGGCATTCTCGTTTTCCGCTACTGCAGGGAAGAACCCCATCAGTTCGGCTTTTTGGTGGCCACGGTAGCCTCTTCACCCTCCGCGGGAAAACTTTGCTGCCGCGGCTCGAAACTAGCCGGACTCACGACCATGCTCGGGCACAGCGCGCACGACGCCGACTAACATCACCCTATTGACGGCCAGCCCATGACTCGTATCAATCGACGCGTATGCAATTCGGCAGCGTGGCTGTGCTCCTCTCTTCGAAGTCATCGCGTAGATCTCCTTCACCACGTCATCTGCAGCAGATAATGCTAGCGCTCGTACGCGAACAGCTCCCTGATGCGGTCGCAACGCCGTAGACGAGATCGACGTTTATACCCAGATTTAGCACTGTGTACATCATGACAAGCATCGAGCAGGCTGCATCCGGGCACTGGCAAGCGGCCGCCTTGCATGGTGGCACCACGCTCCCAGAAACAGCGGAGAAGGTCAACTCACCTGCTCTGCCAACGGCACTACCGTCGCTGTGATGGATATGCACGGCGAGTTGGAGCTAGAGAAGAGCTGCTTACATGTGGTACAGTATGACGCGCATTAAGCGAACCATGCACGCAGCAGCGTTAATTGTATTAAAGAAAGACACGAATGCTAGTGTCCAATACGTTGATGCATTTCGTACAAAGCCAACAAATCTCGATTTTCAGCCTTGCATGAAACCTGCTACAATTGATACTCTAACTAAACCGATACATTCATAATGAAAATACCTCTTTACTTCAATAGTCTCGTAAACTGCATGCGAATTTGGAAAAATATTATATCATTCATTTGATCTATGTATGCATGATATTTGTGTGCAACACTCAATGGTGGTTATCGAATAAATCCCTGTTGGGCTGTACGTACACTTCGTTCCGAAGCACTACCAGTATAACGGCTGTATATCTGTATATTTGTATATCGGATTCTATTTGTATTGTTTATTTGTCTGTCTGGGTTCCCGAGCAGCTGTGGAGGTGGCGTCCAAGAAGGTTACGACCAGCTTTGCACTGACACCCTAAACCGTACAAGCAACTCGCTCACCGGTGAAGTTTGCGGCTTCAAGTGTAAACGTACCGAGAGGGATTATACACGAGGAGCACACGCCATCCTGGTTGGACACTACCCGACCAGGATTACCTTGGCTAGGTCATCCTAATTGGTCCCAGCCAAGGTAGCGCGCCATACATCCTGACTGCGCTCAAGGCGTTCACCCGCCTCGCGTCACCTCGCTCATACATGTCGAACGCGTTCACGCGTTCGACCTGCTCGGCCCGCGTTGACGCCAACAAGCTCTGCAGGGCCTCCACGCCGAAGATGCCTGTCATCTTCCGAACGGACTCGAACTGCGAGTCGTTCAAATGAGGAAACTCATTCCGGTCCATGTTGGCCAGAACGCTAGAGGTACAGGTAGTCTACCCGCGTAGGCGTGGATTGACTACAAGTGCTACCAAGTGTGACGAGGTCACACAGCACCTTGCGCAGAGGAAGTTAGCGCGGGAGTATACAAACTCCCAGTGAACGAGCAGTTCACAGTCCCCGGTCTAAGGGGACACTTGACCAAGATAAGGTAGTTTTAAGACTGAATATATTATAGGTGGGCTTTAGTTTGGCCTGCAATACAAACTACAAGACACCTATAGTTACTCCTATACAAAAATGCATGAGCCCGATTGGTTGACTCTGAGCACGTCGGCGACGTGCCAGCTGTGTGTGCCACATTACGTGTATGCACCACACTCAGGTATGTAATGCACACCAGTTTGTGTGACCCGTTACAGCACGTAGTTGTCATTGATCGATATTACTCATCAATTTTGCTGGCTATCGAGCTTCTTAGCATGCACGTGTACGTCATCGGTACCAGCATGACCAACCAGCTTGGGTATGACCAGCGTGTGAAGGAGAAGCATACCCCACGGCAGCTTTACCTACACGCGCTCTGTTGCTATGGTGTCCTTCCACTGGTGGGATCGGAAGCCCGTGAATTACTTGTGCACGGGGGTTGCAATGTCCGAGTCGAGTATTGACCGCAATATCAAGCGGGTTGGCCGAATTACTGTACCCTGCTCTGACGCAGTAAGTTGCTACCAGCGCTGGATGGGCGGAGTCGACGTCCGAGATCAACTCCGCCTCCAGAAATACTCGCTCCAGACGTTTACAAAGTTCAAGAAATACTACAAGAGCTTGTTTTTGGGCCTACTCGATCTTGCGCTAGTGAACGCCAAAATTTAGCGCAATGAGTCAGCGAGGCTTAGCGGGACGGCGGCGATGAAGCGCGGTGAATGGTATTGTATCCATCACAACCAGCTCCCGCAACTCAAGGCAGAAGATTTTTTGGGCGTGGTCGTGACTCCTCCAACAAGCCAGAAGAGCAAACGCACGCCGCTGCGCGTGACCCACGCGCTTGAACAGTGTGATGACTGGGTGACTGTGAGCGGAAAAAAGCGTCGGCAACGATCTTGCAAGGTATGCGCGCTCTTGCGTACCGAGACTAAGAAGAAGTCGTTCGCGACGACCTTCTTCTTCGAACGCTGTTCAATCGACGACGCCAAATGTTGGCTCTGCAATAAGACCAGACGGCACTACAAGGGCGTCGAGAAGACCTGCTTTGAAATATGGCACGACGACTTCGATAGCGGGCAAGACTTACCTGCAAACTTGGGGGAGTGTGTTGTTTTTAGACGCCCAGGTCAGCGAGCTGGTGACAGGAAGAAAAATCGTCGGAAGTTTCGACTTTGCGGTGGCGGTGACCATGGAGATGACGAGAAGGAAAATGAGAGTGACCACGAGTAGGTCCCGCCTGGGCCGGTCGATGTAGTCAGATGCAATGCCTGTTTCATTGAATCAATGCACCTGTTGTTCACCGTTATCCGACTGTCTGGGTTCATAATCGAACGCTTCGAATCATTTCTTCCTGCATTCTTCCCGGTGCTGGGATCACTTGGGTGTAAGTTACGACATCCAATTCATGCGGAAAGCGGGAACGGTGTAGAACTTACGACTGCTGGGAAAACATCGCCAAAACTTATTTAGCGATTTGCAAGTGCAACATCTGCCAGATACAAATTTGCAGTGACATGGTTCATCGTAAGATACGACGTTCTCTTACGCGTTTTCGATACACTTTTCCGGGAATTAAGGGGTTAAAAACTTTTGGGCCAACAATAATAATTGCGAATTGAATTTTCTGGCTCCAATGCAATACTTTATTATTGATAATACAGTTTACAATATTTATTGTGTCAGTTATTGTACTTTATTGGTTCAATTATTGTCAGACTGAATGTTTCTACATGATAGTAGTGAAGGTTGCGGAGCTGTACGTACATCGCTTCGACGTGGCGAGCTTATGGTGAGAGTTGCGGTAATCTACTGATGTTGTTTCAAACTTATTTGCAAACACAATTACAAAAGAGAGTGAGTGCTGCGCCCAACTCGATCGTCAAAGCCAGGCGGTCATTATCTCAGCGTTTCAACCTACCCACAAAATTCTATCCGTCCGGCGTATAGCGTATACTGGGCGTATACTTCCGCCCCACCACTCAAATCATTCAGAAAGAAAGCGGGGAGAAAAGCAACCGGGGGATATGGTGCGTGATCTCCGCGTGAAGGCCGTCATACGAGCTCCGCCGCCGGCCGCGCGTCGCAACCTGTGTATTGAGGAAGCTGCCGACTCCTCGGCGCATTCTCAGTCGCCGCTGCACGTGTCCAGCGATGAAGAATGGCTTGATTCCGCCGTCGAGACCAGCAGTAATACCAGCGGCCAGTCCAAGCAAGGGCGATCGGGGGGATTGTCGCATCCTCGGAGCACTCGGGAAGGGTAGGAGGATGGCCACGGGCTCGAGGTGCAAGCGCCCCTCTTGGACCAACTGGAGTTCAAGTCGTGGGAGGACCTCGAACAATATCTGGGCGAGTACTCGAAACGCACGTACCAGGTAATGACTCCCATTTTGCGTTTTAAGTTACTATGCTAACCTTAAGTGCTCTGCTGGTATTGGTTGTGTCTGCAGAGCTTCCGCGTTCGGACTAATAATACTATCACTGCGCGCAACAACAAGATCCGATCGTCAGGTTCAAAGCAACCTTTACTTCCAGATGAATGGAAGAATTACGGCAAGACGTTCACTTGCACGCATGGGGGGAC
The DNA here is from genome assembly GCA_032158285.1 of Phytophthora sansomeana. Lineage (NCBI taxonomy): Eukaryota > Oomycota > Peronosporomycetes > Peronosporales > Peronosporaceae > Phytophthora > Phytophthora sansomeana. The sequence goes on from JAPDHH010000220.1 coordinate 46,775, forward strand.
GTACAAGTCGCGCGGAAAAGGGAAGAGAAAGAGGATCCAGTCAAGGGCAATGGAGTGTGAAGCGCAGGTATGGTGGCTGTTCAGTTGGGATGACTTGGTCGTTATTCAACTCAGTTGGGCTGAGTTGGTGCCAGTCGTTTGAGTTCGTGCTAATTGGGTTCTATTTCTTCTTTTTTCAGATAAATGCCTGCGTTCAAGTTGATGACGATAAGGTGCCCACCTTTATTCTGCGGATTACTTCTGCACGCTTGGTCCACAATCACCCCGTTGACAAACGCACGTACAACCAGTACCCGCACGTGCGCACTGCGCTAGAGCCTGAAGTGGTGGCCACGGTGAACGAGCTCCGCAAAGCTGGTGCGAAGAAGAAACGCATACTCAAGTACATTCAAGACAACTCTCAGCGCAATCCGTCAACACAGGATGTTCACAATATTGTGCGCAAACTGAAAAATCAGGAGAGCACGGCTCCCACCAGCGCAAAACGACTGAAAAAGTGGATGATTGAATTTTGTGAAGAGCCTGGAAACGTTGGTGGAATCTTCGTCGATTCGGTGGGAGACAAGGTATGATTAGTTGCCTTTATTTCTATATTTCCGCAGCTCTAACACTTTAATATCTTGCAGACAATCGCCACTTGTATTACATTGCAGACGGGGCACATGCGTTCACTGTTCGACCGTTTCCCTGAGGTCTTGATGATTGACGCGACGCACGGAACAAACGCTTCCAAGTATAAGGTCTTCTCGATAATGGCTCATGACGTCTTTGGAAAGGGCCAATTCGTCCAGCATGCAGTCCTCCAAAACGAGCGCCGACACACTTTAATGACAGCGCTAGGAGAATTTAAACGGAACAACCCGGCCTGGACCAAGATCAAGTGTATCTTGATCGACAAAGACTTCACGGAGATGTCGGTTCTGAAGATTGCATTTCCAGATGCAACGGTGTTACTCTGCCAATTTCATGTCTTGAAATATTTGAGCGAGGAGATTGCTTGTGGATTACGGATTTACACCGTGGCAGAAGCAGCAGTTACAGGGAATCATGAATTTGTTGGTCTACGCGAAGACGGAGAGGGAATTCTTGAAATATCGACAGTACATGCGGCACATCATGACCATTGGGCGCGGTGGTGCATTCCGCCAGTCTGTTTTGGGTTCTAGTTCGGCTCAGTTGGGTACTAGTAACCGTGAGTTGGGTGCGGATCATGTTGACTTGGGTGTTAGCAGTGAGTTGGGCATGACTAGTGGTGAGTTGGGTGTTTCAGGCGGTTCCGAAGATGATGACGAGCCCAAGCATCCGTTCGAAGCTTATTTCGTGAAGAACTGGGATTCGTGTCGAGCCATGTGGTGCTCGTTCGAGAGGGAAAACGCAGTCACACTCGGAAACAATACCAACAACCGTATGGAGGCCTCCTGGAAACAGTTGAAGGACTTCGTCGACTCGTGCATGGGAGTCGACGAATGCATTGCGTCGATAATGTGTTACCAGCTACAGGAAGAAAGAAAGTTTGTGGATGCTGTCTACAAGTTGGCTGTGGTGCACAACGCCAAGTACGATGAAGAAATGCGCTTTGTCTCCAACTTGGTCAGTGAACATGCGTGTGAGCTCATTTACGAGCAATACACGTATGCGACTACCAAGGCGAAGTACAAGTACTATGAGCTGGTACCGGACGTGTTCCTGGTTCAATATGATTGTGACGAAGAAGACGCACTCGATGAGCCCATGAGCGAGTATTCTGTTACCAAGCGTGACTGGTCGTGTTCCTGTTTGTTCATGAGCTCGCGGGTGCTACCCTGTCGACACGTTTTCTTCGTTCGGAAGGCAATCGGGTGTGAGGATATCATTCCTACACGACTATTACACCCTAGATGGCTGGTGGCGTCGTCGCGCACGGATACCAAACCTCCTGAGTTAAGTGGTGACTCGCGTTTCGCAAGAGTCGAATACCGTGTGGGACTCCAACCGTAAGTTTCGTGAGGCAAATTACGTCGCATCGTCCATCAGCGAGCATTTAAGCGGATTGGGTATGAGAGAGTACAAAGCAGCAATGGAAGCGCTGCGCAATGTCGCCTCTCAATTCAAGCACGGAAATTATGGCGTGATTGCTCCATCACATGAAGATAATTCATTTTCAGCTAGCTCGAGTGATGCCGGCGAAGCTGTCATCGAGATCGAACATGAAGACCTGCGTGGAGTCCGAAGTGATGAGGGCGTCGACGATACTCCAGCTTCGCCGGTGCAGACTCTGTGTGCTGACAGTTCGGCTTCGGACTCCGTGCAAACAACTCAGTTGGGATCTGATAGTGCCCATATGGGGCCACAGTCAGCGCAGTTGGGGCTTGATGAAATCCAGTTGGGATCTGGTGAAGATCAGTTGGGCTCTGATACTCCGCGGTTGGGCTCCGGTATATCGCAGTTGGTGACAAACGCCCAACAGAATTCTCCGATGCCGCAATCTGACATAGCGGCCGGAGCCAACGAATCGCGGGGTCGATCTATTAATTTGGCCTATGCCACCGATGAATTCGAACTTCAAAGTCCGCCCAAGGCAAAAGGTAGACCAAAGCAGAAGCCGAAAGCCGTCAAAGCAAAGAGGAACCTTACGATTTCGATGGTCCAGGAAGACATGGATATGCACGACAGCCAGTTGAACCTTCTCTCGGCGTATGAAATACTGGAGTACACTCCAACTTTCAACAGCTCACATGAAAAGCTACGGCAATTCAAGTTATTCCGGTTTCTTACCAAACCGAACCCCCCGATTGCACATGAAATCTCGAAGCTTCCTGCAACTAAACCACTGCTGCGACCGGAAGAAATAGTCAGAATCCTCCCAATGGATTTGATTAAGAAGTGTGGGGCTAAGGTATCGGCCTACCAGCGAAAGCACAATGAAGTGCGAGAATTGGACATTGTTTTGGAGATCATAGGGCTTGGCGATGTTGCTAGCTCGACCGTAGCGCTTATGAAGAAGTGGCACAGAGCTCAAGAGACTGCAAGAAAGGTGGAGAGGACGTTGGATTGGATAAAGGAACTTGACTTCTCGCGCGTTAGCACTCCTAGCTTTTCCGTCACTGAAGATCCTGAGCTACCGGAAAAATTGAAAAACATTCCTCTATTATCAGCACAGGTACGGAAAGCTGTACTATTTTTCTGAACTAATTGAACTCATATGTATGCTGTATTCAATGGACAGTAGGGCGTGCTGGATTTTTTTGACTGCGAAAGAGTGCCTAACCGAAGATATAATGGGCCTTGTGCTGTCGAAGAAATTTGCGGCCGACCCTAGCGTAGTCATTTTCGAAGCTGCCACGTTAGGTGCTATCGTAGATGGACATGTGGGAGCAGACAAAGAAGACATCCGCAGTAAATTGTCAGGGCTTACGAAAGAGAAGGTGCTCTTCCCCGTAAATTGCAATGGGAATCATTGGTGCGCAGTCATGATGAACCTCGACAAAGGCAAGGTGGCGATCTACGATTCCAGCTCGTCGTCCTACTTGCAGAGTGTTCGGTCCGTCGCCCAGATGCTGCCATTACTACTACTACCAGACGGCGCGAGGCCGAGCCCACGAGTGCAAACGTACGAGTCTGGACTAGGAGTGCAAGTGGACAGCTACTACTGCGGCGTCTACGTCCTACTCGCCTTCGAAATGTTCTGCGGGGCCGAGCCGCTTGGACATCTCGACAAGAAGACACTGCAATGTCTTCGCTACCGCTCCCTTCGTATGTGCATGGATGATTAAGAAAGAGGTGGTAGTCACTCAGCTCACTAAGCGAAATACATTTGTTCACATGGAGTATTCATCTCGAAGCTGTTATGCAACTCTGTGTAAGAAGACAAACCACAACCGTCATCACGGCAGCATTGTTTGCACAGTGAACATGAAGTTACAACGATTTCCGCGCCAAAGTGCTGCTCCACACAAGTCGCACACTAAAATCCGAATCCACGTCATCAAAGGCGAGGTCCATCGGCATCCGGGTATACGCCTCCGACGTACAGGGGGTTGCGCCATTAGTAAAGGGTACACCGAACAAAGTACTGAAGGTGTATACATAAACCAAGATAAATCAAATCTTGCAGAGCCTCGAAACCACTGATTTAGATTTAATAAAATGATTCACTAAGTACGGTTACGGGCCCGGGTTCCGATTTTCATTCTGCGTCATGCCTCCAATGGCTTTGATGTCTTCATCTGGCATGTCTGTCCTCGCGTCGCAAGCCCACCAAGTGCCTCCGAAGGCAAACTGTTGTAGGGGTCCGAGTCTCCATCGAGGACTCGTAGCACAGCCTCGCGAGTGCGCGCTGACAGCACGCGCTGCTTAAGCCAGGCGATCACTCCCTCATTCATGGGATGTATAGCTGCCGTCGTGTTTGTGGGCAAGGCTTTCACCGCGACGTTCGTGAGTGCTGCGTCTAGGTCTTGCTAGGTCGGATTGGTGCCGGGGCAGACGCAGAGCATGGGGGCGAGATTGGACTTGGACGTCTTTGTGTGGCGAGCCTGGTACTGGTAGGCGGGAAATTTGAAAGGCGTCGTTTTGATTGGCTCAGTACTTATATCGAGGTCCTGTCAGATAACATATTTATGTGATTTCAGAATTATTAGTTATTGACCCTTTACTATTGACGCAACCCGCTGTATACTTTTGAAACTGGCTTTTTCGTCAGTTGGGCGCAGCAACGCGTGCCATTACAAAAAAGGAGTCACGGTCCCGAAAGCAACTCAACCTCACGAAGATTTGTTTGAGGTGTGTGTAACATGGCGTTAACAATAACAATCCTTTAGTATGATTATTACCCGTGAAGAGCGCTGCAATTTCAATCCTGAAACGGCAACACCAAGCAAAAGGCTAACCACATAGTTACACATACGCTTGCTCTCATCGTACTACAACTGGCAGAGCGAAAGCGGGCACTTGAACATTGCTGCATGTAGGTTCATTCGAGCGTTTGGAGAACTGAACAATGAAAATCTTCTTGCATTTGCATCCCCCGCATGTTTACTCGTCATAATCCTACCGGTACCAGCGGACTACAATTGCAGTGCACTAGGATGTGTGGCACACTGCCACGGCATACATGCCCGGGTACTGTATAATACATGTACAGCAGAATACGAATGGACAGCAGCAGTCTGAGCAAATCTTAGCGACGAAGAGAAAACGCCCGTCCACCTTAGCGTGCTTAGGCGTGATCAACTGCTGCAGTAGGATTATTTCGTGACGAACATACATGTACAGTGTTCGTGCTTGCGGCATTTTACACCGAGAGGGTTGTGAGGCCACATTCTAGTTGACAACGCTACAACATTCTGGCGCATTTTACTCTGTTGTCACCACTCCACGAAGAGATCATGATCTCGTTAAAGCGTAAGTGAGACAGTGAGGAACCTTTGACTGTATCAATCGATTCCAGAATTCTTGTAAGTTTCGTATTCTGCACTAAAAAAATACATCACGTCTATAATGGCACACAAATTGACAGCAGCAAATCGCCGAAACGAACTTACGTACCAATCGTGACAGCATGGGGATGCGGCTGGTGTTACTTTCACTGCTTCCGACGCCCCAAAACCAGTTCCTGCCAGGAACTTCCTGGACCCTCTCGATTTGCAAAGCGTGGCGCAGGCTCCTCGACATGGGCTGCGTGCCTTCACGATGGAGTCCACCGCTCTCCGCGGATGGAAAAGACAGAGATCACGCAGCTCCATTTCATTTCATTTCCGCGTTTGCCGCCTACTGCGCACCCCGTGCCAGTCTCTATCCAGCCCGCTCACAAACTACCGTTGAAGAGAACCAACCTCGGATACCATGAAGGTGCTCGCGTTTGTGCAAGCGGCTGTGCTTGCAGTGAATACGCACCGCGGCGCGGCGTCGCTCACCGACCCCAACGTCGGTGACGGCTTCAACCTTCTCGACGGCACCGTCCAGAGCGCCACGGAGAAGTTGATCGGAACTCTCAGTCCGAACACTCCAGCTGTCAACGCCGACACCCAGCAGAGCTCGACAAGTGGTGGATACTTCGCAGCGTTCGGCACCGATGGGCCGTCCGAGGAACTGTTCGTTCGCAACAGCAGCCTCGAGGAGATCGTGCCGATCATCAACGTCGCCAAAGAAGCACTCAACCAGCCCATTCCGACGAACGATTGGTGGGGCAACCTCATTCACGTCACGGACTCCAAGAACGTGACGAACTACGCGGCTTGGTCCAACCCGTACGCCGTGAAGTTGCCGCGCGAGGCACCGTATGGACTGCAGGCGTACTACTCGTACACTTATCGCGAGATAGCGCCGATGATCAATGGCACGGTCAAGGAATACAACCACTCGTACCACAACGACTTCACGCTGTCGTCCGAGGAGTTCTTCACGTACGAGCCTACGTATGAGGTGTACGAATGGGACGAAGGTGGTGCCAAGGTCCGCACGTGTGACTCACTGAGCGGCAAATGCATGGACTCAGCGCTCGTGAGCGGCATGGCCTTCGTGTCGGCCAAGTACGACGGACTCACCCCGCGCATCGACACCGAGCACACAATCACGGACGTGGACGATTCGGCTCCGGGCAAGTTCGTCATTCACCTCAACAACAGCCAGACGTGGGTGCTCTATGCGAGCGACAAGAGCATTTCCTTCCGTGTGGAGGACTCGGTGGTGTTCTCAGTGAACGCGTCGGGCTCGTCGTTGGTTGCGGACGCCGGGTACTCCGGCACCCTCCGAGTGGCTCTGCTTCCTGAAGGTGCCGACGACATCGTGTACGATGAGTTTGCGTCGTGCATGGTGCTCGGAGGCAGTGTGTCGATGGAGTCACGCACGGGGTATTCGCTCCACTGGGACACCGAGGGCAGCAGTTGTGAGACGGTGGGTCTGCTTCACTTCGCGTTGCCGCACCAATTGGAATCGCTGAGCGGGTCTCCAATGACTGCAAGCAGTCAGGGGGCGATCGTGCTGCACTCGGCGACACGTGGTCTGATGGTTGGCCAGGTAACCACGAACCCGACGTGGACGTTCGTGGAGCCCGAAGCGGACTTCGAGGTGGACTTCTACCCTGTCCGGAAGCCGTCGCCGTGGATCGTTGTGGAGACCGATATGCTCAAGACGCTGCAGAAGGACATCATGGCAAACTGGTCCGACTGGGGTGCCGGGAGTTGGTACTTCAACGGCAAGTACTTCCAGAAGTACGCGTCGCTGTGTCTGATGGCTGCCGATACCTCGGTGGTTGGAGCGGACACGCAGTTGCTGTCGTACTGTCTGGAGAAGCTGGAGAACATGATCGAGCCGTTGCTGAACAATACGCTGTCACCGCCGCTGATGTACGACACACTGTACCGCGGCTTGATCTCGAGCGCAATCTTCCAGACTGGCAGCATTTACACGGACTTCGGTAACGGCATGTACAACGACCACCACTACCATTACGGCTACTACGTGACGGCATCGGCTATGCTGAAGCACTTGGACCCGAACTGGTCTCGTATGCCGGAGCTAGAGCGGATCATCTGGACGATGCTGCGTGATGTGGTGAATCCGAGTGCCGATGACAAGTACTTCCCTCGCTTCCGCCACTTTTCGTGGTACCTGGGTCACTCGTACTCGCACGGTGTGACTTCGATCGACGTGGGCAAGGATGAGGAGAGTACGTCCGAGGACATCAACTTCTACTACGGCATGACTCTGTGGGGAAAAGTGACTGGAAACAAGGCGGTGGAGGACTTGGGTAGTCTGATGCTTCGTCTTGATGCGCACGCCATTCGGACGTACTTCCTCCTCAAGTCGGACAACACGATCCACCCACCCGAGATCGTGCGCAACCACGTGACGGGCATCTTCTTTGACAACAGGGTTTACTACAACACATGGTTCCTGGACGAGGTGTATGCGATCCACGGCATCCAAATGATCCCAGTGTCTCCGGTCAACGAGTTGGCGCGCACATCAACGTTTGTGGAGCAGGAATGGAACAACATCCTTTCGAAGGAGCAGATCGTCGTCGAAGCCAACACAAGCATCACGTGGCTGTCACTACTACTGGTGAATGCTGCGACGGTGAACCCGATGGAGTCGCTACGCATCCTGAAAAATGCGACAATGGACGATGGTTTGTCTCGATCGTGGGCGCTCTACAACGCGGCTACTCGCTGCCGAAACCACGTGGACGTCAATGTGACTGCGGTTGTGAAGCTGACCGTTGCGGCGTAGTTCGTGGTCCAAGGCTGAATAGAGTGCAGTGGAACACTCGCTGACCAAATCCAACCCGCCACAAGTTTTCATTCCAACGAATTTGCCATTTGAATCGAAAGGTTTTAGACTTCTTTTGTATGAGGCTTGACGAAATCAATACGGTTCCTTACAATACGCAAGTATTCCTCTTTCGTTCCCACACATTCGAGCGCTCCAACACCAGCTCAAGTTGCAAGACGAAGTTTTCGTCCGAATCGCGCACACCGACTCTACCGTTGTCGAGTTCTCGTGGCCACACGAAAGCTAATCACATGAGTTCGTGAGTTGCTTCTTTCACTTGCTTTGAGTTGCGTTACGATACTAATATCCGGATACTGTACGAGGAGCCAGGACTCCTGGCCCAGGAGCTTCGTGTTGTGAATTAAAACGTCCACACCAAAACCTCTTTCATGTGAACTAGAATTTCCGGTCTTCTTGCTCGACCTCACGGATCCGAAATGTGCCCGAGGGCCACAGCATTCATAGGCTGCCAGACACGACCAGAACGCCTTCATGCCGTGGACGCTCCTCAATAGCAGCATAACGGGGATCAGCTAAATATCCGTCCTCACAACAAAACACCACTTTCCTTAGTCACAGGACAGGCCACATGTAATCATCATAGAGTCGAAAAAGCGTGGCGATGAAGACTGTAGCCTACTTCCCTGCTGCCCACGAGCAGTCTCCGATAGCCTCTTCATTTGCGGGCTTACCGCTTACTGCACACGCAGTCCTTACTAGAGCACCTACTACGGGCACAGTAGTAAACAGAGATGAAGTTCTACGAGTGGATCATGGCTGTCGTGGCGATTACAATGACGACAAGGACAGCGCTAGCCACGCTTGACGACCCTGACGTTGGTGAGGGCTACAACTTCTTGGACGGGACCGTGGAAGGCGCCACGGAAAAGTTGATTGGAACTCTAAGCCCCACAGCCACAAGCACCCAGCAGGGGTTGTCCAGCGGTGAGTATTTTGCGGCATTTGGCACTGAGGAACCATCCAAGGAGCTTTTCAAACGGAACGGCACCCTCGCCAAGTTGACCCCGATCATTAACGTTGCTGAAGAGGCTCTCAATCAGCCCATTCCGACCAACAAGTGGTGGGGTAATTTGATTCACGTCACGGCTACAAACAAGTCCGAGAACTATCCTGCATGGGCTCAACCGTACTCAATTCTGCTACCAAAAGAACCACCTTATGGAGTTCAAACGTGCTACCCATACACCTACCGCGAAATCGCGCCAGAAGTGAACGGCACCGTCAAATGGTATTCTCATGGCATTCACAACGATCTAACACTGTCGGCCTCGGAATTCTTCAACACATCCAAACCAAACTACGAAGTCTACTCGTGGTCTGATGTCGGAGTCAGCCTACAAACTTGCGACTCACTGAGCGGCAAATGTATGGACTCAGCGCTCGTGAGCGGCATGGCCTTCGTATCGGCCAAGTACGACGGACTCACCCCGCGCATCGACACCGAGCACACCATCACGGACGTGGACGATTCGGCTCCGGGCAAGTTCGTCATCCACCTCAACAACAGCCAGACGTGGGTGCTCTATGCGAGCGACAAGAGCATTTCCTTCCGTGTGGAGGACTCGGTGGTGTTCTCAGTGAACGCGTCGGGCTCGTCGTTGGTTGCGGACGCCGGGTACTCCGGCACCCTCCGAGTGGCTCTGCTTCCTGAAGGTGCCGACGACATCGTGTACGATGAGTTTGCGTCGTGCATGGTGCTCGGAGGCAGTGTGTCGATGGAGTCACGCACGGGGTATTCGCTCCACTGGGACACCGAGGGCAGCAGTTGTGAGACGGTGGGTCTGCTTCATTTCGCATTGCCGCACCAATTGGAATCGCTGAGCGGATCTCCAACGACGGCAAGCAGTCAAGGGGCGATCGTGCTGCACTCAACCACTCGTGGTCTGATGGTTGGCCAGGTAACCACGAACCCGACGTGGACGTTCGTGGAGCCCGAGGCAGATTTTGAGGTGGACTTCTATCCGACGAGAAGACCATTGCCTTGGGTTGTCCTTGAAACGGATATGTTGAGGACGCTGCAAAAGGACATCATTGCAGACTGGAAATTGGACGCGGACAGTTGGTACTTTAACGGCAAGTACTTTCAGAAGTACGCGTCGCTGTGTCTGATGGCAGCGGACAGCTCGGTGGTTGGCGCGGATACGACGCTGCTGTCCTATTGCCTGGAAAAACTGGAGACGTTGATCGAGCCCATGCTGAACAATACTTTATCCCCGCCTCTCGTGTACGAGACTCTGTACCGTGGAGTCGTCTCCAGTTTGATTTTCAAAACAGGTTGGCTGTACATGGACTTCGGCAGTGGCATCTACAATGATCACCACTACCATTACGGCTACTACGTGACGGCATCGGCCATTCTGAAGCACCTAGACCCGAACTGGTCTCGCATGCCAGAGTTGGAGACTATAATCTGGACGATGCTGCGCGATGTCGCGAATCCGAGTCTCGAAGACCCTTATTTCCCTCGTTTCCGGCACTTTTCATGGTATCATGGACACTCGTATTCGCGTGGCGTCACGCTCCTCGACAATGGCAAAGATGAGGAGAGTACATCCGAGGACATCAACTTTTACTACGGCATGACTTTGTGGGGAAAAGTGACTGGAAACAATGCAGTGGAGGACCTCGGAAGCCTCATGCTTCGCCTGAACGCGCATGCGATTCGGACGTACTTCCTCCTCAAGTCGGACAACACGGTTCACCCTCCCGAAATCGTCCGGAACCACGTCACCGGCATCTTTTTCGACAACAAGGTGTACTACAACACATGGTTCCTGGACGAGAAGTACGCGATCCACGGCATCCAAATGATCCCAGTGTCTCCGGTCAACGAGTTGGCGCGCACCTCGACGTTTGTGGAGCAGGAATGGAACAACATCCTTTCGAAGGAGCAGATCGTGACCACGAAGAACAGCAACAACTCGTGGCTGTCGTTGCTGCTGGTGAACGCAGCGACGGTTGACGCGGTGGACTCGCTGCACAAACTCAAGAACGCGACTATGGACGACGGGCTCTCCCGGTCCTGGGCGCTGTACAACGCGGCTACTCGTTGCCGAGACGGCGTCAAGACCGTCGGGCTGCAAGTCGCCGTCGCTATCTAACTAGCAAATACAAACACGTAGAGCATTGAACACGTACAGCCGATAAAGATCTCGTTCCGGTTCCGATGCGCCTTCCGCTGGCACCACCAGTCGTGGGGGCCTCATCGCCATCTGCACGCCGCCACTTAATAGCTGCAGCAGACGGCGGTCTCCATATGCAATGCACTAGACCATCTCACTGAGATCCCACGCATTATTGCAGCCGAACGTTTCCCAGCAGCAGCGGCAGAGCAAGATGGCTCCATTTCCACACGGCGAAACGCAAGCCGTTTCTCGTTTCCTGCCAAAATTCAGTTCTCTTTCAGAATCCACTTGGCGTTTGTATCGACCCGGTCTTTGCGCATTCACGACCTCGGCGCCACTCACATCCGCTGTGGTGCCCCCCCCCTACACCCCAAGAGATCCCATTGCAGTCGGAGCGCGAGCGCCCCATTCGATGCTTTGCGCCGCCCAGAGCTCTGTCCAGGAAGAAGCAGCAGCGGAGTCGTCGGACGCGGACGCAGTAGGAGTCGCCCAGTAGGAAGCGGACAGGGAGCAATGGCGCCGATCTCCAAGTCGTTCGAGACCCCCACGTCCAGTCGACTGGAGGGCAAGAAGAGCCCCAAGAGCACGACGCTGGACCACAAGAAATGGGGCAACGTCAAGACCTGGACGTTCGCACAGCTGCTGGCCAGTTCCTTCGCCAAGGTGTCGCTGGAGGACGCCATGAAGAACGGAGGCAACTCGCCCAACGCCGTTGAAAAGAAGAAACCGACGACCAGGGGCAACAACGACTGGGACTGCTCCTACAGCTGCTTGAAGGCGGCACCCACGTCGTCGTCCAGTACGGCGCCGTCCAGTGGGAACAACGACTGGGACTGCTCGTACAGCTCATTGAAGCGTCCGCCGCCCATTTCGGCGTCTTCTTCGTCCAGCACATTGGTGTCCGATGCAGAGCTGCACCACCCGAGACAGTCGATGGAGGAGCTGCTGCAGCACGAGGACACAGTGGAGGAGGAGTCGGAGAATGACCAGGAGGAGGAAGATCTGATGACTTGTCGGGACCCCACCCGACACGTTTTTGACATTGTTCGCATCATCGGCTCTGGGTCGTACGGCACGGTCCTGCTCTGCCGCTTGCGCGCGTGCCCCAACCGCCTCTTTGCGGTCAAGGTGGTGTACAAGTCGAAGTTGGGCAGCATCAGCGGACTGAACGGCGACAAGAACGCAGGCCGTGAGGCGAGACGCCTGCTGACCGAGAAGAAGGTGCTGTGCTCCGTGAGCCACCCTTTCATCACCAAGATGTACTGCTCGTTCGAAACGCCCGATGCGCTCAACTTTGTGCTCGAATACTGCCCCGGTGGCGACATGTACTTCCTGCTGGAGAAGTTTGCGAAGAACCGCCTCCCAGAGGACCACGTGCTGTTCTACGCAGCCTCCATTGCCTTGGCACTGCGCTACCTCCACGACCGCGGCATCTTGTACCGCGACCTCAAGCCTGAGAACATCCTGCTGGATGAGGCAGGCTTCCTGCGTTTGGCGGACTTTGGCTTTGCGCGCGAACAGATGCGTCGGTCAGAGCAAAGCTGTACGAGCTTTTGCGGGTCCGCAGACTACATTGCCCCCGAGGTAGTGCGTGGCGCTGGTTACGGCCTGGCGGCGGACTTGTGGAGCTTTGGCTGCGTGGTGTATGAACTGCTCACGGGCTATCCTCCCTTCTACTCACCACGGGATCGAGCTTTGCTTTTCCACAAGATTGAGCAGGAAGAGCCTAGCTTTCCCAACCACTTCTCCCCAGACCTGTGCGACTTCCTCGCTGGGCTACTCCACAAGGATGCCAACGAGCGTCTGGGTAACGGGCCCAACGGGATGCAAGACATTTTCGACCACCCATTCTTCGCAAATATAAGCTGGCACCGTCTTGAGACGAAACAGGTTGCGCCGCCGATCGTCCCGAAGCTAGCAAGCGAGCTCGACACATCCAACTTTGAAGACCAGTTCACGTCACAGCAAGTTGAAGGCCACCTCGTGTACGAAGAGCGAGAACCGCAGGGCGCTGTGTCTGACGAAGAAGAGAGCCACTTCTATTTTGGCGACTTCGACTGGTGCGCTGACGCTTCTCACTTTGAATGAACGAGCTTGCTTGTTGGTGAACGACATCTCAGTAGCATGGCGCGTTCACCTGGTTCATGGTGTATGAGGGCAAATGGTTGAGAATAAATTATGTACTTGGGAACCTTCGAGCTTCACTTCTTCGTGAAACTAACGCTAGTAAGCAGGCACTACACAAGCACGACAAAATCATCGCTAGGCAGTTGGGTGCGGTACTCGACGCACTGCTGGATCCATTCCTTCGTAACCGTTCGAGGTTCTGGCAAACCTTGGTGGCGCAAGTCCCTAATTGCTGGTAGAAGCTGTTCCAGCTGATCATGGTCCGAAGCTGACGCTACAACGATGTGTGTGACTGATGCATCTATCTCGTGTGCAATTATGCCACCGTAGAGCTGAAGTTGCTGCTCGAGCAACTTCGTTTGCCCCCGCAAGACAACATCTTCGTCTTCATCGTCACACATGAAATTGCTCGAGGTCACATCGTGTTGGAAATACACCACACAATGCGATAAAAATGTGAATTCGGAGTCCATCGCTTCCGCGTCTTCCATGGCCAAGGTCCTCATTTGAACTTGCCAAGGCTGCGATCCTAATTCGCTGTTGCTGGCTGTGTGGTTAGCCACTGTTGCGTTTGTTATCTCCCGGATAATACGCCGTAGCTCATCTGGAGTGATACGCTCTGTAAAATGGTCGCCGTAACGATCATACTCCTTTGCGAGAAGTTCTTGTTGTGAAGCTGTAGCGAACACAAGATCACTCGCCTTCAGAGACAGTAATTGCGATGCTGCCACGCAGTTGTACACCCATCGAATGTGCACGATATTGTACAAGCCTTGCTTTTTTAGGTTCACCACTTTGAATCCTGCATCTCCTGCGGCCACAACGTAGCTCGTACTTTCAATCGGATTTTGGACAATCGTACCACCGAAAGAGTGCAACAACTTTTCAACCGCCTGCTTCGAGAGCACTTTCGCGTTCTCCCCGATAATACCTTCAGGAATCGCAGTAGCAAGACTTGTCGGGGGAGCCTCATACTTTCCAGGTAGAACGCAAAACTCTTTTCCTTCGAACACATTTCGTTCTTGTTCAACACCTTCCAAATCTGCTTGAGCATACCCAGCAAGGACTCCACTCGGACGCCGAGACGAAAGCGTTTTGCGAGCCTTAGCACGCCTAGCCATACTTTTTTGCCCTAGCGTCACCTCCGATGCACGCTTAGCCGAAAGACTTCCGCGCGCAGCATTTAGATCCTGAAGATCTATGCACTGATACCATTCCTTGTCATTGCGAATTGCCTTGCAACGAGGGAATCGAATAGTCAGGCCGGTACTATACAGAGTTGTAAATGACAACTCAAACCCATACACTTCGAGGATCTTGGAGTGTCGTGGATCGATCCAAACATCAGGTCTTAAGTCACTCTTTTGTGGTTTCCAACCGTTCAGGTGAGGTGGAATGTTGTTGTCATCCCAAGGCTGCCAATATGGTTCTAGTTCTTGGCGCATTTGCTCCAACTCCTCCAAGTTGTATCCAGTGCCAACTTTAGCAAATGTATACACTGCTGGACATGCAGCCCCAGGTTTTGTGGCTTCTGCCGCTTTGTCTTCGTCCAATGCGTGGGCGAGTATACCCAGTAGAAACACTGACACATTTCCACTTCGACGCCGGCCAGTACCGTAAAATCCGCCAATGATAACTGCGTCTAGATCCGTTGTCATACCAGCATAGTCGGGCTTTAACTTCAGCCACTTTTTCGTCTTTCTGCTAGTTTCTCCACACATGTAATGTGCGTTCAAATCTTTCATAATCACCCCCTCACCTCCATTTGAAACCTGGTAATCCACCTCTGCCATGACCTTCTCATGCCGTTCTTTTGGTGTCTTGTCGTTGACCAGCTTCTGTTCAATAATGATAATACGGTGGTCAAGTGGCTTCAATATACGCAGTAGCAGCCTGCGACGAGCGTGAAGAGGTAGACCCATCACAGCACTCACCTCACCGGGCCCCTTGAATACTTCATGAATCAACTGTTCAGCTTTGGGCCCCCCTCCAAGATAGACTACATCCCACACAACGTAGCACAACCAACGATTTGTAGCTTCCCCTTTGCGAACGGCATTCGCCGTATTTTTCAGAAGGCCGAATTCACGAAGGCGATACTCCACATTATCCCAGACCATCATCTCGCCGTCTAAAATGCAATCGACCCCAGGTTCCACCTGCGACAGCACATGCGGCTTAATCGACGGCGCGTAGTTCTCCGTGTAATTGATTCCATTCCTCGATATGAACTGCACCTCCTTGCCCTGCACATGGCACGTGATCCGCTCTCCATCCAGCTTTGGCTCTATGACAAACGCGTCCGCATTTATTGCACTGATGCACTCTCCAAAGTTCACTCTCTTCGCGAGCATCGGTGTGAACACTTGAAGGGGCTGCAGCTGGGGCACATACCTCACAGCCGAGTTCTTCAGGTCCGTGCAGACCTTGTGCAGATCGTTGGTATGATTGTACATCTCCACGGCATCTGGATGCATAAACTTGAGCACGCGCTCGTGCCGCAGCCCGATCTTGAGGTCCTTCAGCACCACTCGGATGATCCACTTCTGCTCATCTGCAGAGTACTCCGTCGCCAGCGTCATGAAGACTTTCTTCCTCTCTGTATTATTATCAGCACGTACCAGCGTGTCCAGCAGATCATTCACGTCTTTCAGCGTGTGTTGTTGTCTGGATTTACTGGCGGCGCTACGGTATAGCACTACCTCGTAGAGCACGGCGGCAAAGTCCCCTACCGACTTGCTGTCGACGATTTTCGGGTCATTGAAGTGCTCCAACTTCTGCGCATCTTTGGTGGCCGGTGATAGGCCCAAAACCTGCACGTAAATCTTGGCGATCTTCTTCTCCTTGAGCATGTACGTGCGCTCTCGGTCCAGCTGGGGCAGCACGAGGCGGATGAGCGGGTACAAATCGCCCTCCCCCACCTGGGCGCGCAGCTCCTGGCTGAACAGCAGACGCAGCTTGGCGTCGTTCACGCGCGTGGCCTCCACCGCCTTGAGCACGGAGCACAGCGCCGTGAACGACAGCGCGGAAGCTCCGGGCGGCATCTTGGCGAGTGCGGAATTGACGCTTGTTGCCTTTTGGACGAGAGTGATGGTCGATGGATTTTGACCAATGAGATGAGAGTGTATCCATCGAAACCACATGGCTACAGATGGACAGTCATGAAGGACAATCGCGTGGGTGTGAATCACTGCAGCCTTCAGTCTGCAGGAGCTGTGTAGGAAGTATTCAGTACTCTTTTCGTCATGTGGTTGGGCGCCGTGTTCGAGGTCTTGTGCGCGGCATACGAGCTCTCGACGGTCGTGACGGACGTGATCCTCAACTACGAGTACATCAACCGCAAGTGGCTGGAGGAATACATCCTCTCCATCGTCTTCCTCGTGGTCAGCGGCGTTGTAATGGGCTTCGTGGGGCTTGGCATTGATGAACTCTATCCGAGTCGCTTCATGCACAACAAGTGGCTCAACAAGTTTCTGGGCTTTGGCATTGGGCTTCTGCAGATGCGCGTCTTCGTCGAGACCATTTCGTCCGTTGCGGCGTCGATCGAGAGTGGGAAAGAGGTTGGAGGCGACAATCCAGACTCAGTTGATGCTAGGACACATACTGTCGGAGGACATTCAGCTGCAGAGACGACAGTAGACGGTCTCGACCGACGAGGCAACAAGCTGCACCACGGGCTCCTGTACGCAGCCTTCATCCAAGTCATCGTGCGGGACATCCCGCTGTTCGTCCTCCAGGCGAATGCCACGATCCACTACCGCAAGTGGAAATTTATCGATCTCTTCACGGTGTTCTCTACGTTCGTGACGCTAACACGCGGTACAGCAGCGTACGTCGCGAAAGAAGACGGAGCTGTGATGCAGTTCCTTGCGTTCAGCTTCCTGGTGGGTCAGTTTGTCTTCCGTTTAGGGGCAATTTTGCTGGTGGCCATGACCAAAGGCTTGGCAATCGTGGCTTACGGACTTGCAATCACTCTGTTTGCCATCCTGTGGGCCGCCAAACTGCGTTTGGCACACCCGAGTTCACGTTATAGCGACCAGCTTCCCCGAGCAATTGTTTTGTTCCCGTTCTTTACGCTGTTCGTCGTCGACGGCTCCAATTTATCTGCGAGATATGGCTCCGCCGTCGCCGCGCTTTACAGCAAACACTTGTTGCAGCTACATCTGTGGCGTTGTGTGGAGAACTTTGCGGGCATTGGGTTGGCCGTCTGCCTTCCACGGTACACCGACTTCGGTGTGAGCTGTGACACAACAGTCCTTACTATCGGCCTGATCTGTGCCGGCGTGTACGCTGTTACGGGAGCTTTCTTCTGCGGAGCCATGAAATGCTGGAGTGGTGCCGTCCTGTCCAAAAATGAAGCTGATGAGGCACCGTACAACCTGGGTAATGCTAGCAATATGTAGACATCAATCTGACCATCACTGCTAAATGTATTCTGCAACCGCCGTTGCGCGTGACAAGTGATGTTGCGCTGCTACCAGCCATTTCTTTGTTCGAAGGCTAGGCTAAGGCTAGGCTAATCCATCTCCGCTTTTCACTCTCTAGACGACGATGGTTAAGCTACTATCTGCGAAGGAGTTCTTCGACCAAATTGAGGAATTGCTTCGACCCACAAGACATCGACGTCCGAAGCCGCACCCTGCCACTACAGAGAGTGAAGAAAACCACATTGTGCAACTAACCGCAAAGCCGAACGGGACGGGGCCCCAACCAGTAAATTCCACTGCCATTCCTGAGAAAGAGCGTTTGCCAACACAAGAACAAGTTGATCAAATACCAATTGAAGAAGACAAAGGGATAACAACAATGCGTGATTTAAAGAGCCTTGGAGCGTTGAAACAAGAAAAGCGTCCGGCAGAACGAAAGTCAAAGGCCCCATCAACCAAGAAGGCAAAGCGCGGAGCAGTACCTCCTACGGTGGACACTGCATCTTTGCTGCTTCATGGTAAACAAGTTTTGTTGGTTCCGTTTGGACCAGATATGGGTCGAAAACGATTGGAGATTTTGCAAGGTATGGTCGAGAAGCTTGGTGGAAAAGCTGTGAGGATACAGTCGAAAACGACAGCAAAGCCGAACACTGCAATGAGTGGCGCAGTAAACTGGGCCGAAGTCAGTTTGGCTATCGTGAGTGCTCAATTAAAGCAAGACAAAGCTGCAGAGTTCTTGCATGTTGAAAGGTTTCCTCCGCGTAACATTGAGGTCTACACGCCAGAGTGGCTGGTGTATTTGCGGCAGAAAAAGGAGTTTCCACCAGCAGGCTTAATGCTGACGTGGTCAGAGCAGCAGCACGTCCAAGAAGAAGCAGAAAAGCATGCACAACATTGTGAAGAAGTAGCTCAGCAGCTGGAGGAGAAACGAGCTCAAAAAGGCAACAGAGATGGCAATGATAGCGACGAAGGCTCCAACTCTGACAACTCTGACACGCGAGACATCGTGCGAGCACCTCCTGTGCATATTGATAGTGAAGACGTCCGCCAACAGCAAGCTGAACTAAACAAAAAGAACCAAAAGTTGGTGGAGGAACGTACACCTATTTTTTACAAGAACAATCCAGGATTTCGACCGATTAACGAGACAGCAGTGCCGGGATCCAAGAAGATCAAGGGCGAAGGGTTTATTTGCCAGCGGTCTTCAGGTAACACTCCGTCGCTTCTAGTGGTATTACTGAAGCTAAGCTAATCGTTGGTGCCGTCTTTTTATGCTGTTGTAGCTGACCAACAAAATCTCAACGCACACTTGACCGACCCACTAGAAGAGATGATGGAGTTTCTTGATGTCGAGCGGGATATCTGGCGGCAGTACATGTACAAGGTATTTTTCGTCGAGTGGTCACCTTGACTTTGCTATTTGTGTGGTATTCATTGTGTGTTTTGTTGTTGCAGAAAGTGGTATCAAGCCTGAAAGCTATGCGTCACCGAGTTTGCAGTGTGAAGGATTTCAAGGACATGCACTGGGTAAAGGGACGTTTACGGGATAAAGTGGTCGAAATTTTAGAGACCGGTCGGCTTGCGAAGCTCGACGCGAAAAAGAAGAACCCGAGGCTGCTGGCCTTAGTAGAGATTGCTCGCATCTGGGGAGTTGGCCCCTTTACAGCAGCAAAGCTGTATGGTATGGGTTACAAGTCGGTGGCGGATTTACGAAAGCCCGAAGCTGTTAAAGTTTTAACAGCCCAGCAACAGATTGGAGTGAAGCACTATGAAGACTTTCTGACGAAAATTCCGAGGTGCGTGACATATAAGTATATGCAGGAGCGGAGCCAAGTTTAACGTAGTCTATGTTGCATGGTTTTCAGGGCCGAAGTTCACCAAATTGAGCAAACTGTCGTAGACGAGGTTCACAAGCTCGTACCGAACGCAATCGCGCTCGCTTGTGGGTCATACCGACGTGGTAAACTGACGTCCGGAGATTGTGACGTCCTGATCACGGACCCCGATTCGGAGACGTGTGATATTCTGCCAGAATTACTCGAACGTCTCCATGCCTCGGGTTTTCTCACAGGTAAGTAGGGTAGAACTGCCACATTTTTACTCCATATTTGCCTGATCACGTGTTACTTTCTGCAGACGACCTGACCCATTTTCAAAAGCAAAAGACTGGTGGCTGTGATACCTACATGGGGGTATGCCGAGTTTCCGAGGTTCGTTTGGTTGTTCGTAGCTTTTAGCTTGAGTCTGAAAACTAACGCGTGATGATGTGGCAGAATCTTCCGTATCGTCGTCTGGATATCAAAATCTACCCTCGACACTTTTTCGGCTTTGCGATGTTGTACTTCACCGGAAGTGACCACTTCAACCGGAGCATGAGACTGTTTGCCAACAAAAACGGCTGGAGTCTTTCGGATCGCGCTCTTACGCGTGTGATGCGAGTGAACGGGACCAAAGTGCGTCTGGGTGACAGTGTCATCTGCGAATCGGAAGTGGACGTTTTCATCGCTCTCGGGTTGGAATACAAGGATCCGACCGAGCGCAACTGTTTCGACATTAAATTTCTCGATGAGGATGAAGCGAAAGCCAAACAAAACTCCAATACCGCTAACGCTACCAGCATGTAGACATCCTGGTATTTCCGTTTTATACACATGCAAATAGCAAGTCAAAATAAAATTCCTGAGTTTTCAGATACTTTTGTGTTCCCCTAGAGACGTCTACTACGATGCCGTTGTTCCTCGCCAACCTGGCCATGGCCAGCTACTTTCTGGCGCTGTGCTATGTTCTGATTACAGCCATGACGGTCAACAAATACCTCGAGCTTCGACGTGTGCTCAAGCGCCACCAGCACACGACGTGGAGCACCGTTCAGCTGCTGATTCTCAGTGTGGCTCTTGGCTCCTTCTTCCGATCCGCTACTTTCTCCACACTGTGCATTTTTGACTCCCAAGCCACTGCAGATTTGCCTACAGGAATTACTGGCAATAATCCGTGGGCTCGTGGGGGGATCCCACCGGATTTCGGAGGAGAAAACGCAGATGGAGCGACGAGGGGCAAAGCGGACGCCCACGTACAAGCGGAGCTCGACTTTTACAACAAAGTAGTGGCCGTGCTCTTCAACTTGCCAGATTTCCTCTTTGTCTCGTCGTATTTACTGCTGGTTCTTGTGTGGGCCGAGGCGTTTCAGTCGGTAAGATGGTGCTGAATTGGAGTGGGGTAGATGATGCAGAAGCTGACAGTTCTCTTTGGATGGTGGGGTTGCAGTCGCGGCGACATTGGTTTTCAGCGGCGGTTTTCAGGCGCAAGTGGATGATTTTCTACCTGGTCTTCAATGGAGGATTGTATCTAACTCAGCTGGTGCTCTATGCGAGTCTCTTCCTCTACGACAAAAACGGGATTTTCGTTGACGAGAAGCAAGACCGACTGAGCGTGGTACTATTGAGCACTCCTAAGGTGCTTGGAGATGAAATGGGTCCTCACTTTCTGTTTATGCTGTATTAATACTACACAGATCCCTGCGATGATCTTCTACTTGGTCGCTGCTGCGGATTTGTTCCTTCCGATCATCATTTTCTCGACGTGGCTCTATTTGACGCTGTCGTTATCAGGGTTCCCGTTCAAATCACCATCAGCACAGCTTCGCCTCGAGCGGGTTGGTCGACTTGTTATGGCCTGGAGTTTTGGACGCATTCTATACAGTGTGATGACGCTGCTTACCTTCACCAAGGTAAGATGGATCCTTTGATCAACACGTTGATATTGCTGTACGCTGACTATCAGTTAATTCGGTTGTTTTCTGAAAAGGGGTGGTTCAACGTTCATCGCGAAAATGCCTCGGTACGAGAGCAAATCAGTCATAGTTACTTATTTGTATTAGTTCGTAAATTTTGTTGTGATGCTGCTGTACTTTACAGACACAGGCGATGCTGCTCGTTGTGGTCTTCTTTGCTGCAGAGCTGACCCCGATCTACTTGACACTGGATAAGCGTCTACTGGCAATGTTGTCTGTCGAGAATTACGAACCTCTGCTTGAGAGCTCAGAAATCTACCACTAATCCATACCCCAAGCAAGGTGATATTTATCCCGTCAATTGCTATGGACGAGAAAAAAGAGCGCCGCAATCAACTTCAAACAAATCGCTCCCAAAATAAAAAGTGAAGCTCATAAATGACATGCGTGAAAGGAAGTCGACAACTTATTTTCCCTTCAAGGCTGAACGCATTCTGCAGTTAGGCAGTGGCGATGCAGCGTAAATCGGAAAGTATCGATCAAGTTCATTCTTGGGAGCAGAAGATATGTGATGCAATTAGTCAGGTGGAGGTAAGGATACTGGCGGACGTTTAGGGTGAGTTCATACTAACGTTGAATTTGTGTTCCGTAGTCAATATCCCGCCACGAGAAGGACATGCTGCAATTGTATCTCGAAACGCATCCGGTATCATACATTCACTCGATTCACTTCACTTCCACCACCAAATGGGTCTGATCGTTGTTGCCATGGCTTCAGCTCCTGTTTCAGCCATCTCCAGTCTTATTGCAGCTACTTCAGAACGATCGTCGACGCCGAAGCTGCAGTGGACTGGTACCTTCTAGTCAACAGCGCAAGCAGCAGCTAAAAAGTGCCGACTACTTAGATCGCAAGGTGACTCAATTGTATTCTATGAGTAGAGTTGCTGGTGTGGCTAACCAGTTCACTATGAAACAGTTTGAATCGGAGATCCGTCAGCATTACGAGCTGGAGAATGCTCAAAACTGTGGGAAGTGGAAGCAATTTCACCTCCAAGCATCAGAAGCGCGCCAACAGCTGACCGCAGGAATTGAGCGTGACTTCCGACAGTTCCGCCATTACCTAAGAGTCATTCCTGGTGAAAAGTCTCAACCAAACGAAGAGCATGGTTGTACACAAGATAATCAGCAAAGTGAATTTTCGCCAACACTATCACTGTCTAGTGGCACTACGTGTAGGAAAACTGCCGTGTCCGTTGAAGACTCGTTGCGCTTACATCTTGCACAAGAATGGGTTCACCAGGAGCGCTTCAACGTTCAAGAAGCCTTCACAAACCAAACAAAAAAACTTCAGGAGGACCTGGACACTTTTCTCGATCAACAGGAAGCCAATTTTCTCGAGGAACGACAAAAGGTGCTGAATGCGTCATCTGTGCAGTCAATGCCCCCCACGGACGGTATGATACGAAACAATCGAGCGAAGACCAGCTCAAAATTCCAAAGCAGTACCAAGCGTGGCATGCTACTACAAACGGCATCAGCATTGCAAGTGGAGCCTAATGGAGAAACACAAGTGCGACAGATACAATGGAATGGAATGGCAAATGGGTCAAGAGTGCGTTCTAGCTCACGACACATTCGCAGCGATGTTGATGAAACTCAAGAAAAACTGGATGAACTGGAGAGACGATTAAAAATTCGCAAAGAGGTGAGGCTGATTCTTTAAGTAGGCCCTGGTTGATGCTAAGGATGCTCCTGTACATGTAGGCAGTTGAGACGAAGCGCAAAGATGGTATGCAATGGATTGGCAGACAGTGCGCTCACTTGTTCGCGCAACTCGATTGCAAAGAGACCGAAGCAAGGGTCATTGCACTGTTGGCCGAGGAGGAAATAACACAACTTGCTGCACTGCGCCAACGGGTCGGCGAAATAGTGTACGTCTTCGGACCAACTCTCTTCAGGATTTTAGTAAAGCTAATTATCTTGACTTTGAAAACAGGGACTGCATCGAGGGACTTCCCAAGCAGCATCGTGATAAGGAAGATGGGTTGCCTCTGCTTCCCAGACCGGGCTCACGTAAGAGGCTACAGAAACAACAACTGAAAGACGCATAGAAACCGCTTAAAGCAAGCGTACAGCTAAACAGGAAGTAAATTATAAGCGTGTACTTCTGGGTGGAAACGTACAGCTTCAGCGGGTGGTTAGGCCGGCTGACACGCTGGTAGCCTGGATGCTGCCAAAACCAAAAGAAAATGTGTTTTGGTCGGGTGGGAGCGGATTGCTGCGACCCTGCTTCTCAGTGGCGGCCCTTCTGCCTTTTGACACCTTTCAACGAACTCCCTTGCGTAGAACATCAGAGGCGCAGCTAGCTTCAAGGAACTAGCCTAAGGTGAAGTCGAACATGGGACGGATGACCAGCGATTCCCAATCCACGAGCTGGAAGTACGACTCCAGCATGGGCAGGCGATTGCCTGCAACGGCAGAAGTACTGCCATACTTGCCACGAATCGAAATGTCAAATCCGCCTTGGGCATCCACACGTCTCGAGAACTTCCACATGAAACACTCATCGGTCCACACCAAGTGTTGGGCATCGTTTGTCGGTGGCACCACCGACTTGCTGATGATGGCGAATGTGTCCTTGTCAATTGAAATGCGGCACACAAGGGTCATCGCGTGGCGCGGAAAGCTCTCGCCAATGAACTGGTGGATGTTGCGCGTCAAGTACATGTTGTCGTTCAGCTTCTTCAAGATCTGCAAATGTCCATTCACCAAAGCAAAAAAAATATTGGTCAGTCCAATTGTATCCACACATTTATCCACACCTCAACTCCAATGCAATACAAAACGTACGCAGAACTTGCTTCGTCGACGGTGCAGCAGTTCCTGCTTGACCTCGTCGTGAAACATCGCCCAGGTCTCGTTAAAGACACGGGCCATGTCCTCGCCGAGGAAGCTCTTCTCCGAGAACGTGTGCATGTACATCGACTTGGACTCGCGCTTGGTCTGCCAACCCATGTACGTGGCTGCTTCGCCGCTAACTTGGTATTCCATCATCTCCATGAATGCCTCGCGAGACGTCTTCTCGAGCTCCTCATCAGGCGGATACTTGACGTTCTTCATAAACTGGATGCTGTCCGTCGACGGCTAGCAGCACAACACCCAAATACTCCCGTCAGTCCCCAATACACTCAATAAACCCTGCCAATTGCCACGCACCGGCATGGCCTGTTGAATTTTCTCAGCAAAGCGTTGGCGCTTGCGGTTCTCACTAAGAAGAAACTCCTTCTGGCGACGCAGACACTTGGTGAGCTCCATGACCTCCACGTACTTCTCGATCTTGCTCGAGCGCTCCAGCGGCAGGTTGGACTTGTCCTGGTTGGCGCGGGCCGCGATGCGACTCGCCAACACGTTCTCGAGACGCACGATCTCTGTGCGCATCTGCTCGTTGTCGGCCTGTCATCGTCAATATAAATGCAACCAGAGTGAGTTCATTAAGTATAAGAGGTTGTGGAAATTGCAGAGACTGCAGGGGACGCACGCCGGCCGACGTCTTGGAGTAGGGGCGCGTGGCTAGACTGCCGCCATTGCTGCCGTCGTACTGGTCGTCGCTGCCGTTGCCGCCCAGCAGCGCGAGCGCGTACGCGTCGTTGCCGAGCTCCAGCGCCATGGCGGTCGAGTCTCGGGGCTGTGCGGATCCTGGGGCGGACAAAGAGCGACCGACAGCGTGCTCTTCCTGGCGTCGATTCTCTCTGTCTCCTCTCCCCAGCGAGTTTCTGAGCCCATGGGCCTCAAGTCTGGGACAAGTTATATTTAGTGTAACGTGATACCAAGGCGATGTTTATGGCTAGGTTAGGAAGGGTTTCCCATACCTGTTATAGTTAATATAACGGTTACAATGCATGCGGAGCCCATGCGGTGGGACTGGCTAGCGCTCGTGGTGTAAATACACGCAATAGTGCGTGGCGCACACCACCCTTGAGCCCCCAGAAAAGGGAGATGCGCGCGTGGCCCGTCTGCGGCACTTTTCGAAAGCTCAGCGGACGCACTCTCACGTCACTTTGCAAGTCGAGAGCTCGAGCCAACGACCAACACCCAACGCTTCCGCCTAGAAGCTGAAGCCACTCACTTGGAGCTGCTTCTTCTCGCGTCTCCAATTGCCGACCGCATGGGCGACGAGAAGAAAAAGTTGGTCATGGCCTCCGCCGTCTACGGTGCGCTCTCTGTCGGCAGCTTCAACGTGGACTGCACCGCTTTGATGGACAGCGGGCGACTAACACTCGTTTCTGCTACGTTGGTGCTACATTGCATTCCAGGGCCTGTGGACGGCGGCGACAGCGTGCGCAGCTTGGAGAGCGTCACGCCGCTGAGCATGGACGCCGAGTGGGACCCGTACGTCCAGCGCAAGCAGCACGGCGTTGGGCTGCAACCCATCGTGGTACGTGGCTGCTTCCGAGTTCTGCATGACGAGAATGGAGATTGCTCACGTGCTGGCTGTGACGTTGTAGGGAGTGCTGCGCAATGATCGCACGCCGCTCAACACGCCGTACACGCCGCAGCTGATGAAACTCCATTTGAAGCGCCACGAGGAGTTCGACGAGCAAGACGAGTTCGTGGAGAGGCCGGGGAAGCAACTGGTGACGACGGTCAGGTCCAAGATTGCTCGGGTGATGCAACCTGTGCACAAGATTCGGTGCGGTTGTGATTTTGCTGTCGCTGCGTAGGACGAAACGACGAGATTCTGACGAACTTGGGTGCATGTTGGACAGAGCGGTGGTGGAACGGGTCTTGACAATGGTGGTGCCAGGATTCATCCAACGAACGATGTTATTCGCCAAGGTTTGGCAATGCTTCCTGTATTTTGTACCCTGTTTCGACAGATATCTGATGCTTGTTTCTGCTAATGCCGTGTCTTCTTTGCAGATTCGCCCGTGGATCATTTGGCACTTCACGGCCGTCGTGTGCGTGCCCTTCGTCATGCTGCTGAGCCCGATGCTGATCGCGCTCACCATTTGCACGTCGCCCATTTGGATGTCTGGTATCGTGGTTTTATTCGTTCGTCTGTTGATCCGGAGTCACCCTCCGATCGAGGACGAATTCGGCCGCGATCCTGAAGAGGAAGACGCGAGTCCGCACCACCCGAACTCCATGTACCGGCGTGCGCACCTCACGAACAACCACGGCCAGCGGGGATACGGGTAAACGCCCCTCTTCTCTCTCCTCCGTTCTCCCCGAGATCGGTCGACTCTAGTAGTTAGTGATTTAGTATTTTTCCCCATTAATCAGTTGGTTCTCATACGGGTCCTGTTTGCACGAGTGTACATAGTACATTATGGATGACTCAGCAGGTAACACTTTGCCCGCATGATTTACCGTGTCAAACAGGGATGCACTCTTTCTCGATGTTAAAGTGACATCGAAGTCACCACAAAGGCGGTAAGCGCGGCCACGAAAGCTCCGATAAAGAACTCGTTCGTGAACTGAAAGCCCTGCACGAACGTCGATGTCGAGCTTTTGCTCCCAACCGAAGTAGAGTCTGCCATTCCGGTTGCATCCTCCACCTTCACGTCCGAATCCACCTCTGAGTTAGAAGCAGGGACCGCAGGGGTGGCCGCGATCGGATACGCTTCGTCATCGTAGTGAAGGTGCACGTCCAGCATTGAGCCGAGGAAATCCGTGATTGGCACTTCGTCAATGGAGCGCCCCAGGATATCGGTTCGGTAATCGGGCGTCGACAGCAGCATTCTCGGATCGTAAAAGTTGAAGAGGTCTCGCAGGGTCCCGTTTCGGATGGAGTCGCCCACCTTCATGCGCTGCAAGTAGTCCAGCGTCGAAAAGGTGAAGCGGTCGATGACTGATAGCCCCAGCTACAATACGCAGACACCACACAAGTCAGTATACAACCAGTACACGTTTGTTTGTTTCAAGCTGACAAGTGCACACCTCGAAGTCGGAGTGGTGTGCGTACGAGTTCTCTCCAGTCTGTGAGCTGCCGATGGTCACCACCTTTGGGGACTCCAAAGCATTCGACAGCGAGCCCGCCTGGCACGTGTCCACCATGAAGAAGATTTCGTTGTAGCTGCCCGAACGTCATCGTTAGCCTCTCCAATCAAAACCAGTGAACTCGTTGCACGCACCGCTTCTTGACGTGCATTTCCTGGATGGAGTCGGCGAGGTCTTGGCTCGACATCTCTTCGAAATCCTGGCCCAAGCACGACAGAAGTGAGCACCCATCACCGCGTTGACCTTCATTGACAAAACGAGACCAATGCACGCACCTGGAATTTGAGGAACCCGTCGCCGCCGTGCCCGGACATGTACAGCTGCAAATGGAAGATGTGAGCGAAAGGGACTGTGACAAGCTAAGCCCCAAGTCTTACGAAGATGTTGCTGTTCTCGTCCGTGTCGAGCTTCTTCGACGCGGGTGTCCCTGGCTCGTGGCGGCCTACAGCCCTCACAACAAACCTAGTAAGAAATTGCACTCCATTCTGCCCAGCCAACTCGCAACGCACCTGTGAGAACCGTAATGAAGTTGGCAACCGAGACCTCTGAGCCTCGGTAGTCCACCTCGACATTCTTCCCATATCTTCAAAGCAAGAGCACAATGTGCACGAGCAGTAAGACAACCTGCCATCATCTGCCATGATGCTGTTTCCTTCTCACAAGCTCTGCAGGTTTCCTTGTAAATAGCAAAAAGAGAATACTTACAGGTTGATTTTCTGTGTCCTGCTATTGAACACTTGCCCTGGGAAGCAGTTGCGGGCATTGCACGGCATTTGGTCGGCCAGCATCAGGATGATCTACAGCAATAACATCCACAGCCACACACGGCGAACGATCCAAAGACCACAACGTCAGTTTTGAGACCTTGAAATACTAGAAACTACTCAAATTGTGCGCTTCAGACCTGGCTGTCTGGAATTCCCAGTCGCTTCACGGAGTGATACAGCGACAGCGCATTGGCCACGTGTCTGTAGTTGCTCCAGAAGCGAGAAGTGTCCACCTAACGCACAGTATCAAGCAATGGTCAAATGTTTGCCTTCCTTCGACTCTTGTCCACTGTATTCCGTCTGTTGTACGCACAATCACCGCCCAGTTGTTCGTGTGGCGATGGTACTCGTCCCCACACACGCAGCCCAACGCCAGCAGCACCAGCACCAGCAGCAACAGCGACGTCCGCGTCATCCTCCGTCAAATGCAATAATGCCTCACATCGTGCAGTCGAGAAGAAACACAACCCTTGATAATCAATACAACCGTATTCCACACTGTTCAGTATGTCCAGTAATAACCATACAAACTTATCTCTGATATACGATAATCACAGCTATACCTTCCGCCAATTTGACTTTTGCCCATTTGGATCTCCCGCTGCAAAGTCCATCGATGTCGGGGGTTCTGGTGGCGCTGGTGCGCGTG
Organism: Phytophthora sansomeana; assembly: GCA_032158285.1. Lineage (NCBI taxonomy): Eukaryota > Oomycota > Peronosporomycetes > Peronosporales > Peronosporaceae > Phytophthora > Phytophthora sansomeana. The sequence continues at coordinate 75,871 of JAPDHH010000220.1, forward strand.
AAGAAGCGCGATGGACGCGCCGAGTTCTCTCCCCAAGGGCTGCGCTGGACGGCCGACGCGTCTCCCGAGGCGCCTGCGGGCCAGCACCCGCCCATCGTCGTGTCCTGGAGTACCGTAGCGGACCAGCAGGTGTCGTCTCTCTCGAGTCCCAAGGCCATGATCCGCCTGCGTCTGGCGCACAATTCCACGCTCGTGCTCGAGTTCGTGGCCCCGTCCGGCAGTCTGGAGGAGGCGTTCGAGGCGCGCGAACGGGCCAAGGAGTTTATCGCCCAGCGGCTGCGCGAGAACGGCGCGAGGGGGACGCGCTCCAACGCGGCGGCGCTGTGCAACCCCACGGAGATCAAGCAGCGGGCGGCGCTGCTGGCGGCCAACCCGGCGCTCAAGTGGCAGCACACGGAGATGGTGAACGACGGCCTGATCTCGGAGGAGGATTTCTGGGCCAGCCGCCGCCATTTGATCGCTGGAGAGGCCAGCAAGAGACAGAAGACAGCCAAGACGTCGGCCATTCTGACGGACCTGGCGGCGGACAACGAAGGCGGCAATGTGGTCAAGTACAACTTAAACGCTGAAGTGATCCACCAGATCTTCATCCAGTATCCGGCCGTGTACAGGGCGTACCAGGGCCAGGTGCCGGACAAGATGACGGAGACGGAGTTCTGGGGCGCCTTCTTCAAGTCCAAGTACTTCCATCGTGACAGGAAAGCTGGCCATGAGGATATGTTCACCAAGTATGAGGAGAAGGAGAAGGAGGAGTCCAAGGGTGTGAGCATTGATCCGCGCGGAATTGTAGACCCGCTCATTGATCTCACGACGACAGAAGAAGACGCGGCCGTGCACCACGCCAAGAAGCAGACGACGGAAAAAGAGAATCCGTCTAGCATCACCATCGCCAAGTTTAATAGGCACGGCGCGTATGTGCTGGACCCAGCACACGCAGGAAAACTGCAGCAGAAGGCTGGAAAAAGAAACGCACAGCAAACCTTGCCACAGAAGAAGCCCAAAGCAGGATACCACGACAACTTGGAGGATGCAACGTTGCTGGATGATCTGCAGGATAAAGTCCCGCCGCCGTACAACCCGCTGACGCTTGAAGACGAGTCGCGCTACTTTCAGCACGCTGAGAAGGGCACTGCTGCAGGTGGCAACACCACCGCCAAATTATCGCTACCAGAAGCAGCACAAGTATTCCAAGCCACGGTCAAGTCTCCGATCAAGCTGGAGAACGCTTATCCTAGTTCCAAGACCTGCTTTAATGTGCTGGCCGAAGTCGTGGCGTGTTCAGACTCCACGAGCGACTCCGCTTCAGCTTCATCGGCTGCAAATTTGGCGAGTGGGGCGTTGGCGGCTGAGTACATCCCGAACGAGTTCAAGAAGCAGGTGTACAACCAGTTCCACGATGTGTGTGAGCTGCTTCGACACTTCCTCTCGTTCAAGTCCAAGGTGGCAGAAGGTGGTGGCCCTGAAGCGCAGCGCAAACTCAACAAGATCGTGGAGAAGATGGGGTCCAAGTATGACGAACTGGTAAAATTGCGCGAGTCGCTGCCTCCGCACGAGAAGAACCTGCTGGCACCGCTGCTCAAGCCGTTCGACGACCAGCTCAATCTGGCCTTTATTTAAGCTCTGCTAGGTCTCCCGCAACAACTCGCAGCCAGAGTGAGCACCACCGTCTTCAACGCGCTCCCTAATGCAAAAATTGCAGTCAAAAATCAACAATAGAGAGGAAAACGTTACTTTTATCGTCAAACTTGATTATTGGCGCCAAAATGGACACCTTCGATGCGTCCGCAGCTGTAGCTGCTGCTATGGAGGGAACCAGCGCTAACTCCAATGATACGAAGCCCTCATCTCTATCTCCAGCGTCTCCGGCGTGTGCACTCGTGCCTTTTTCCTTCCGAAACCCTTTCCACGACGCACTACGAGACGCCACTCGGTGGTTCCCCATCGCAGGCAAACGCATTCGAATCGATCAAGCGTGGCAGGGCGACGGACGAGGCGGCACTGCGTTGGGTTTTGGCGCTTCGGTGTACGATGCGGCGATTGCATTGTCGCTGTATCTGGCAGCTCATGGAGAACTCGTGAGAGGCAAACGCGTCATTGAATTGGGCTGCGGGTCGGGACTCGTCGGAGTTGTAGCTGCTCACTTGGAGCCCAAGAGCGTCGTCATCACCGATGGAGACCCAGCGTCGGTGGCTCTCACTCAAGGCAATATTGAGGTCAACAACCTCTCGGAAGATGTTTGCACTGCAGACAAGTACCTTTGGGGGGAATTGGAGCATCGGTTGGTGCCGAGAGAGGGAGGGTTGGAACACTACGACGTGATACTTGGTGCTGACATTGTGGCGTGTCCGTACGCCTCGGCGTTTGAAGCACTCATGACGTCGCTTCAGGCAATGGCTGGACCGGAGACGCTTGTGTTGCTTGCGTGCAAGAAGCGTCAGAATTCAGAAGAGAAGTTCTTTGATACGTTTCAGGAGGTGTTTACGATTGAACCGGTGAAGACGACGGAGCTGCACCCAGACTTTCAGGAAGGAGGGGACATCGCAATTTTCCAAGCGCGTCTGAAAAAGTCTATGCACTAGAGGAATGCAATCTATTCGCCATTTAGAACTGCTATCAAGTCTGTTGTGGTATTATCCGAAATTGTCTATCGAGTTAAGCTGTCGATGAGAATACGGCTGAACTCGTCCGGGTTTTCCAGGAACATTTGGTGGCCTCCATCCGGCACACGATACAGGTCAGCGTCGCGGCCCTTCTCCTTGAAGCGATCCACGATACCCTTTCCATGGCGGTAGTCCATCCAGTCGTACTCGCCGTAAATGAACGTCAGCGGCATCTTCACTTTGTCCGGAAGAAGCAAGTCCACTAGCGGACGGATTGCATGTGCACCTGGAGCGAGGTGCGTGGCCATCGCACGTTCTCCGCTTGGCTTGAGTGCCCAGTTGTGGTAGATGTACTCGCCCAGCTCTGTGAGGTCCACGCGGCCGTCACGCATGGCGCTTCCTTCCGACATGAACGAAGCTCGTCGATGCACAACATTTTGCACTAGCTTCGGTCCGTACGGCCCAACAAATCGAGCAAGAGACATCGGCGTCATACCCTGTTCCCACGCTGAGTAGACCATTCGTCTCAGCCACGACTTGTTGGCAGCTTTGCCTTCCTCCGACGTCGGATCAGGCGGGGGTGGAGGGTGCGGGACACCTGCAGGCGATGCCAACACCAGGTGCTGTTCGTTCGTCCATGAAGATACATCAAACAAACGTCAGATTTGAAAAATTAATTTCACACGAGCAGATTGACTTACATTAACATGTTCGGGGTTCTTCACAGCGTATGATGATGCGAACATTGCCTGTAGATGCAACAAGCATGGAGTTAAATCCTATCACAATCGTCATGCGATGTTGTGTGAAGGTCTTACCCCCATCGAGTGAGCACAGAGATCGAACTTATCGAGATCGATCTCTTGACGCCAGTTTTCAAACGAATTCACGACGAACTCGTCGGCACTGTCAAACTTCGCAAATAACAGAGTAGCCAAACGTCAGATACAAAGATCCCTACACCAAGCAGGTTTGAACCAACCAGTGCCTTACATCCTTGAAATTGAATTCAGGTCGATCGGAACGGCCAACGCCAATCCACTCCACCGCATACTGTTTTGTCAACGCATTGAAACGTAAGCGGTTAGAAACATACCATGTTACAAGTATTGTTTTCAATAACATCGCAAGCAACGTACCACATTAAAGTGTCTGGACAATTTCTCCAAGTTCTGTACAGCCAAAACACAGCAATTAGTAAACACACAGCGCTTACAACCCCAGTCACTGAAGGGTTTTTCACGCACCATTGCCCACACAGCGTTGCCGCCGGCAAAGCCGTGGATCAGCACGAGGTTCTTGGCATCTTTGCGCTTCTCCTCGTCGGAGCAAGGGACCACCACGGTGCCAAGCTGTGCAACCTTCTTCATCTCGAAATCCGTCGGTATTGCGCGTGTCAGGATCTTGCGCTCCGCTTCCTCGAGCTTCGCGTAGCTAGCAGGCACCCAGTGCCACAGTCGGCCCTCCGTCGCCACACCTGCAGCAAGCAACACCGCTTCAGCACCAAAAGCTCAGCAACACCATACAGTTTCAGAGGTAATTTACATGCATGCAATACCTGTGGTGGCAGCTACGGGGCGCAGCATTCGCAGCATGGTCGGTAGAAGGTGGTGGGTCCAAGGACGATTGATCAATGAGGACGTATGTCCGTTAGTCGACCACTGGAATGATGGTCTCGAGACCAAGTAAACATGCAATTCTGGATTTGCACAAAACTATCTGTCTAATACGGAATTGCGATTTGGTATGTACCTCCGAAATATTGTACGAGTGAGCCACAACATATAGCCGCTTTCGACCTGTATAGTTCATAAAACCTCGCAATTTGGATATATCCTAACTTTCCGGATTAGGCGGAACGCAAAATTGTCGCAATTTTGATTACGCGCCAGTTTCGTAACAGATGGCTACACTTGCTTCAGTAGTTCAGGTCCGAGCGAGTGCAGCGAGCAGCATCTCGTTGAACGCCGGGGCGTTGTCCATGAAAAGCTGGTGTCCAGTTCCCGGCACCAAGAGAACCTCCACACTTTGCTTCCCCTCAAAAGTCCTCGCCATCTTCTCACCGTGGCTGGAGCTCATCCAGTCGGGGCCGCCGCCATAAATGAACGTGATGGGGATGCGGATCGTCTCCGGCGTCAGAATTTCACACAGCGGTCGCTTGGCATACACGCCAGGCAGCAAATGCGAGTGCATGGCAATCTCGCTGGATTTCTCGAGGGCCCAGTTGTTGTACCAGTAGGCTGCCAACGCGTCTAGAGGGATCAGTCCGCGATGGATACAGCTCGTCTTGGGCATCACGCTTACACGCACTGACGCGATGAAGTGCAGAAAGCGAGGACCCAATGGGCCAGCGTACCTCGCGACGCTCTACAAATAATGCGTATATTAGTGCCAGATATGATGAACGACCACACGAACCACTTACCATGGGAGTCAGGCGGAGATTCCAAACAGAGCGAAAGATGCGGAGGCCCAGCGGCAAATTCTTCGACAGCGGGGGATGACCAACGCCAGCAGGTGAGATTAAGACTAGGTGCTCGACGCGCTCAGGGTATTTCACAGCGTACGAGGAGGCGAACATAGCCTAGAAGGAAAGCGCCACACTAATCGGTCAGACGCAGCTCCTTACAAAGAAAAAAATGTTGACACTTACCCCCATCGAATGGCCTCCGAGATAAAACTTGTCCATCTACCATAAAGGGCATGGTTAGACTTACTTGCCAAACAATAACAAGCACCACAAGTGTCAATTACCATACGCTCCTTTCGCCAGTTTTCAAGTGCCTCGACCATAATCTCGTTCACGTATTCCCACTGCAATCAGACAAAACTGTTAGTGGTCCCATCAGCAGCATGCAAGTAACTGGACTTGTACGGACCTCGTAAGAAGTGAACTGTGGACGATCTGATCTTCCTGTTCCGATCCATTCGATTGCATACTGAAGCAGATCAATTGTGGAGAAAGTTAGATGAGACAGCACAAGACACATGTATACACTACACTAGGAGCACTTACTACGTCGTAGTGCCTTGACAAGTCCTCAAAATTCTGAATCATTGAACAGTGTGAGTAATACATCGTCAGTTCCGAATACGTCTTCAAAGCGATGGAGTTGCCACTTACACAAGCCCACAGCGCATTTCCCGCGGCATACCCATGAAGAAGCACTAGAGGCGGCTTTGGGTTTTCAGTGATCGGTGCAGTACACGGTACATGCACTGTTCCCAGCCCTGCAATTTTCAACATCTCAAACGGCACTTTCACGTTTCGCTCGATGATGTCACGCTCCAACCGTTCCAACTCGGCATATCGCGCCGGAATCCATATCTTCAAGTGCGAGATCGCTACAGTCACGGGCAGCAGCAAGTATATCGCCCAAAACATGTCTGATTCATTCAAAATGAAAAATACAAATACCAATTAGCAGCGATCTATGTCAGCAAACACTCCATTAGACGTACTCACGGCGTAACTTGACCGAACTCGTCCTTGCGAAAGCACCATCAAACTTGCCTTCGACAAGAGCGCAGCAGTTCCCAAAATCAACGCCAGCATCGCAGTTGCAGCAATATTAATGCGACGCTCCTCCGCCTTCTGACTGAGGTGGAACACCAGCAGTTGATCCATTTTCCACTGCGCCAGCAGCAGCGCAACAATCCAGCCTGCAATCACCAGCTTCATCCCCGTGTCATCTGCTTCACCTTCCAGTTTGATACGAAATATCTGCAGAGAAACCCACAGACCCAGTACCGCCAGCAGTTGCAGTCCATTCTTGATAATTTTCGAGCTAGGACGTGTCAAAAGGGCCCCCAACCAGCCGTACGCGACCCACACTGGCGTCAGCAGTAGCAACACTGCCAGCACAGCCACGGCTTTCCATGAGGCTACGCGGAGACGCTTCACGGGCTCCTCCTCGGCCATTCTATTGCACTCGAAGCGGACACTTGGCTACTGCCTCCGCCTATCGTCCTGCAGTCGGAGGATTATTCGGTCACCACGCGGAATGAATGTATCCGCTTAAAATGGCTACATTTCGACTAGCGATACTGTGGTTCAAATTAGAAAGACGAGGATAGTTTGGCTTTGTGGTGCCCAACACCAGAAGGAATGGAAAGCGCTACTGGAGGGTTCCGATCTCTACGCAACCGCGTGAAGGCTGCAAAGGAGAGCTCGCTGAAAAGTGGTCTTTCGACCGATACCGTACGTGGGCTGTCAAGTGGTGAGTCGAGTTTGGATGTTGACTTCTTGCTGTAGTGTGAACGACCCGAGTCATCTCGAACTTTTCCGGAAGACACACAACTTGGTAGTTGGGAGACTTTTGGGTGCATTTGACTCTGCAGTCTTGTATTTTACAATGCGGTTTTGGTTCTCCGCAGGCAAAGGAGTGAAAGAGGTGCAACGCAACCAGGAGCACCTGTCGGAGTAGGAAAAGTATCTCAATGCTTTATATGTACGAACATGAATGCAGGAAATGCGTGTAGTTATTACTTCTTTGTTCAGTGATAAGCTACATCACGAGGCTGCTAGCTGACTGCATTTTACTTTTATCTGCGGGTAGACCGTGATCATGAAGGAGCAACAAAACTTACAGGTAAAAATGTACAATGAGCTATTCTGAGTGACCCCAAATGTTACTGATATTTATCGTTAATAAAGTCGCAAGAGAGAAGTATCCGATCGATTGAGCATTCTCTCAATGAAGAAATGGAACGTGTAGCCAACAAGGAGCGGAGCTTGGACGCTCAAATTCTAGAAATCACTCGGCTGGAGGAACGTCTACACGACGCACTTAAACAACAAGAGCACAAGCCCCACACGGAGCCACAACATGCTGAGGCAAATATTTCGTGCAATGACCACACTGATCGCGAAATCATCCTTGATCTTCGTGAAAAAGTAGGTAAATTGCTTCAAAATGTTTCTGGCGGGATTTTTATTTGTTCGGCACTTCCGTGTGCAGGAACTCGTGTTATCTCGGGCCAGAGTGGATGACAAGTTGATGCACGTACGTTTACCTTCGTTGCCAAGCTTCCTTTGAAAACTAATCTTCAGTATTTCGTTTTGGGCCTAGCTTCATGCCAAAGAGCGCGTGCTAAACGAGAAAGAAGCAGAACTTGCGAGCTTTCAGGCTCAGTTAGAGAGTAAGGCAAAAGGAGATGATGAGGTGAGTTCGATTTCCGTATAATCAATACCATTGACTACAGCACGTTTAGCGTCAGCGGCTTACTTGTGGTTCTCTTTCACAAAGCGGATAAAGAACTTGGAACAGGGGTTGGCTACTTCCTATACCCAAATGTTAGCGAACGTGGAGGTAGAAAGACAAGAGGTACACGTGGGTTGTTAACATTTCGTCTGAACAATACCACAACTCACCAAAGTGTGTATCCTGCATATGTGCTAGCTGGAGGCATGGCGTTTGCAACTTGCAGAGAGGGAGGAGGCTATTGCATATCGTGAGCACGCGGCAGCAACCTAGGCAGAGGAATTGGCGCAATTTCAACAGCTTGTGTCGCAGCAACACGAACTAAATTTGATGGAGCAAGAAGAACACTTGACACGCTGTTGGTATCTTCGCGAAAACGTATCTGCTGTCCCAGAATCCGGTCCAAAGTTGCCTCAGTCTGTACGTTGGGATCAGCACTTATTGTTTTCATGAATCTCGCTTTACAATGTCATTTCCTACAGAATCATAGCGGCAGAGTATCAGGAGACATCGAGGTTCGTGCAGTATTCTCTTGAAAAAATATTTTCATACGCTAAAATGTTGGTGATCTCAGCAACAGCCGCAGAGACTGAAGCGCAAGGGAACACTAGGACGATTGTTCAAGTAAAGTAATTTATCGGGATAACTCATCCTTAGCTTGTTTCGTTTCTTTAACGACTTCGCGGGGCTTCTAAAGGGTGTACATGTACAGATTCCGCGAGGTTGCTGACGAGAACTGGCTGTGAGCTAGAAGGAGGAAATACTCGCAAGTTAACCGGGTCTTGGATACTGATAAATGCTTTTTCAAACTGCGCAAAGCACTCGGCAAATCGGATGCAGTCGTCACACATGGTGCGGTCGACTACAATCACAATGCGTTGCCAGTAGAGTTGCCTTTGTTGCAGTGGCATCTCGTCTACTGCAAGCTTTTCTCGGATATCCATGAGCTTCTGCTTCTCTGCGTGGCACCAGTAGAAGAAGAAGCTTCGGCTGTTTAGTACCGGCGGCTTAACAACTCCGCGCTTGTTCAGTTCGACGATGTACCTGTGGCCAATCTGCTCTACGATGTGAGCAACCGCTAGGCTCAGTCGCTTTTGAGGCAGGAATCCTGGCTCCGTGCCAAAGGCGCCGAACCCGCTACGGGTCCGTCCTTCAAGAAGTTGCTTTACCAGCTGCTCGTCGGTCTTGGAGTCGTCATCTTCGTGTGCATAACCATCAGAAGCGTCTCGGAGCCTTGCGAAGCTGATGGACGCTTTGGATGAGGTCGAGAACTGCGCTGCGTCCGGCTGGTGGCCCAGGAAGTCCAAGTACTGCGTCACTTTCGCCACCTGTTCGGCATGTGGCAGCTCAAAGAACGTCGCGGCTTCTGCCTCCGACAGGAAGTCCCTGAAGCTGAAGTACCGAGGCGAGGGCGCGACGGTCTCCGCAGGTGGCGTGGCCATCACAAAAGGCAACTACCGAAAGGCATCGGGATGACCCACGACGTGTCATGGCCACTCGTTCCAGCAGCATTGCACATCAAGTGCGTGCAAGTGCGTGGCGCCAGGGATGGAGCACACTGTGCTGACCTCGTGCATCCGATCTCGACGATTGCTGTCGTCTACAGGCTGCAGGACGTTCGTCTGCAGCGGCAACTTCAACCCTGCATCATGACCTTGAAACTGCATATCCTTATACAATCGTAAATGATACTCTCTAGATTACCTATTTATTGCATCGTTAAGGAGGTCTTGCATTCAATATCCCGTGTAATCCGATACGCTATAATCGATACACACATTTACCGGCTGTACACCTCATCCACTCTCACTTCGAGGCGAATCTTCGTCTTCAACCTGCGCATTCACCGCCTTTGGCTTCATTCCGCAATCTGCGCCGCCGGACTCAAGTCTCCCAAGATGAGCGGCAGGTGCGTGGGCATCGTGCGCGAGGTCTACAACAAGTGGGAGCGCCGCGCGCCGCTCACCCCTGCGCACGTCCGCGAGCTCGTGCAGCGCGGAGTGCAAGTGCTGGTGCAGCCGTCCACGGCGCGCGTCTTCTCGGACGCGCAGTACGTGCGCGCGGGCGCCACGTTGGCCGAAGATCTGGCGCCCGCCAACGTCATTGTGGGCGTCAAGCAGGTGCCGGAGCCCGCGCTGCTGGCGGACAAGACGTACCTCTTCTTCAGCCACACCATCAAGGCGCAGCCCGAGAACATGGCGCTGCTGGACGCCGTGCTGCAGCGTCGCGTCACGCTCATCGACTACGAGTGCATCACGGAGGAGAGCGGCAAGCGTCTCATTGCCTTCGGAGGCAATGCGGGGCGGGCAGGAATGATTGCGGGCTTCCGAGGCCTTGGGGAACGCCTCATCAACATGGGCATCTCCTCGCCCTTTGTGAACGTCGCGTCTGCCTACATGTACGCGGATCTGGAACACGCCAAGGACGCGGTGGAGGCGGCGGGGCGGAGGATTCGATCTGATGGGCTACCGGTTGAGTTGGCGCCCATGACGTTCGCTTTCACGGGCAACGGCAACGTGTCCAAAGGGGCGCAGGAAATCTTCAAGCTCATGCCCCATGAAATGGTGCACCCTTCCGAGCTGCCCAATTTACCGAAGAATAGCCACATTTTGTACGGCACAGTGATTGATGATCCAGAGTTCTTCGTCAAGCCGCAGCCTGGGAGCAATGGCACGACCTCACGTGCGCACTATTATCAGAATCCGCACCAGTACGACGCTGCTTTCCACGAGAAGGTACTGCCCTACACTTCCATGTTGGTGAACTGCATGTACTGGGACGATCGTTTCCCACGGCTGATCACACGCGAACAGATTCGTGAACTTCGAGGCTCTGGAAACCACAAGTTGCTGGGCATTGCCGATATTTCGTGCGATATTGGCGGCAGTGTTGAATTCTTGGAGCGCGCGACGGAGATTGAACGCCCGTTCGCACTGTACGATGTCGCTGAAGACAAAATGCGAGAAGACGGCGACAGTCGAGGACTTGAAGGAGACAATGGCATCATGATGATGGGCGTCGATATCTTGCCTAGTGAGCTTGCGCGCGAGTCCAGCCAACAGTTTGGTGACCGTCTGGTGTCATACGTAGCGGCACTGTCGAATGCGTCCTCATCCAGTGTTCCATTGCATGAGCAAAAGGAGCTACCAGCCGAGCTCCGTGGCGCGTGTATCGCAAGCAAGGGAGCTCTTGCCCCCAAATACGAGTACATTCACCGTATGCGCGCCGAGCGTGAACGCAGTAAGCAGTACAAATTCCTGGACGCGCAGCAGGAAGTTGCGGGGAGTACGTGTATCCTGCTTGAAGGGCACCTATTCGACACCGGCCTTATCAACCAGGTGCTTAATCTCATCGAGGACCATGAGGGTGGATTCCACCTTGTGGACTGTGAGGTGCGACCAAACGTTGCTGTCAGTGATAGTGGTGACAGCACAAGTTCGAATGCCATCGTCCAGATCAGTATGAACGATCGCACGGCGCTGGATGAAATTATCACAAAGATTCGGTCGCTTGCGGAACTTACCTCTGGTGCCAAGGCTACTGTCACGGAGCTTCCCGACTTGTGCGGTACAAATTACTCGAAGACGCGTGGTGCTGTCGTGCGGAAGGACGCGGCAGCAAATACTGTTGACGATGTGTCGGTGTCAAGTCGAAAGAGACGTAAGATTGTGTGCTTTGGTGCCGGGTTGGTGGCGTCACCACTTGTGGAATACCTATCACGTGAGCAAGGAAATGAAGTTCACGTGGTGTCTGGCCTTGAGGGTGAGGTGAAGGCGATGATGCGAAAGATATCTCGTCGAAACATTAAGTCTCATGTTGTGAACGTGGCTGAAGACACAGCCGACGTCGATAAGCTTTGCGCAGAAGCTGATTGTGTCGTGTCACTTTTACCGGCGACCATGCACACGACCATTGCTGAGCGCTGTATTCAGCACGCGACGCCGCTTGTCACGGCAAGTTATGTTTCTCCCGAAATGAAAGAGTTAGATGCCAAGGCCAAACAAGCGGGTATTCCTATTCTCTGCGAAATCGGCCTCGACCCTGGTATGGACCACATGAGTGCAATGAAAGTGATTGACGAGGTGAAGGCACATTCTGGAAAAATAATGTCGTTTTCGTCTGTATGCGGTGGTCTGCCTGCACCCGAAGCAGCGGACAACGCCATTGGATACAAGTTCAGCTGGAGTCCACGCGGCGTACTTACTGCAGCACTGAATGCAGCCCAGTACCGCAAAAACGGCAAACTTATCAATGTTGCTGGCGAAGACCTCCTAAACAGCAGTGAGCGCGTGAATTTTTTGCCGGCGTTCAACATTGAGCAGATTCCAAACCGAAACTCGATTCCTTACGGCGAAATTTATGGCATTCCAGAAGCACACTCACTGTATCGCGGCACTCTGCGCTACGGAGGGTGCTGCCAAATTTTGTATCAACTGCGTAAGCTTGGTCTCTTCGACATGGATCCATCCAAGCAGATTCCAGCAACCTGGCCTGAGCTTCTCGCTCAGTTGGGTGGGCATCAAGGCCTTCGAGAAGATGCCAACGGGTTCCTCCAGTGGCTTGGTGCATTTGATCGCACCACACCAATTGTGAAGGCACCATCCATTCTCGACGCTTTCTGTACACTGCTGCAGGATAAACTATCGTATCAACCGGGTGAGCGTGACATGGCTATCATGCATCATGAATTTGGCATCGAGTACGAGGACGGAAAGAAGGAAAAACGTACTTCCACGTTCGTGGGATACGGATCCGACAAGGGTGACACGATCATGGCGAAAACGGTCGGTTTGAGTGCAGCTATTGGAGTGCAACTGATTTTGCAAGACGCCGTTCGAGGCCGAGGTGTGCTAACTCCTACAACCCCGGATATCTATGGTCCAGCCCTCGCACGTCTTGAGGTCGAAGGTGTGCGCTTCATCGAGAAGACATTTCCGCAGCATTAAGTTGGTGAGATATGAGAAGCGAAAAACTCACAAATACGAAGCATAATCTTTTCAATTTACACCGCGTGAGGACAACGAGCTATCAGAGAACTGTTGATGGTCGTCCATCGAATGATACACGTTGCTGAGCACCCTCACCTATTCCTTGGCGTGGTATCGGCGCAATGTACTTCTGAGAAACTCCATCCGAAGACAAGTAAAGTCGCGAGAGTGCCTTTGGTCGAGAGCTGGCGTAACTTGTTTTAATCTGCCGACCCCCCAGCCTTGATCGACGGATACACCTTCAGCTCAAGAAGTCCACGCATATGCTCATCTGTGTCTACCATCATCGGGGGCATGCTCCCGTTCGAAGTCGATAGAGCACCTAGGCCGAAATCTTGATTCTGAGGATTTGGGGCCGAGTCCATCATGCCGTGAGAAGAGAATGAACGACTCAATTCAGGACAGTGAATCATGACTGATGCCTTTCCAAGATATCGTTGTGGCATGCGGTCAGGTCCATTTCGCTGTCGTAGAATCAATCCTTGTGGTTTCCACCGGTCAGTTTGAATCTCTGACTCGGTCGTCTCGGGGATCGCCGAAATTTCTACACTGCGGTTTGTGCGGCGTCGGAACTCTGCCAGCTCCTCGACCTCGTCGAGCTGCGTGCACAAAATACAACCCCAGATGAGAGAGACTGACAGGTACTTCTATGATCAAAGACGTCGGGTTTACAAACCTTTGTTTGCAGTATCTGCCGCTCTCCCTTGATATCGTTGAGAACCTCCTCCAGCTTTTCAATTTTTTGGTGACACTGTCAAACACAAGAAGACTGTAAATCGAAAAGAAGTACATCGAGCAGCACAGCAATCTTGTTCACGCACCCTATCGTTCGTGCTGATCTCTTTCTGCCACGCTTTTGTTTTCTCGAAAATAAGCATTGTTAGACGTTTCTGGTCCTCTTGCAGTTTCTCGTGTTCTCCCTTGAGGATCGTCATTTCGTCCCCTTGAAATTTCAGCTGCATTGTGCATTCGTTCAACTCCTCTGTCGTTTGTTTCTAGACCGGCACCAACACGACATCATCGAGGTTAGCAAGAACAAGTTTTTGATCATAGACCTTGAAGTTCACCCGTACCAGAGCTCGCTCGATCTTCCCAATGTTGTTTTTCCCCATCTCGACTGTAAGACGGAGTTTGGCAATCTCTGCTTCAAGCGTTCGGATATGCAATTGGTCCGAGTCGATTTTGTTCTCTGCTTGATCAAGATCTTCGCGCATGCGCTCAAAACTTGCTCGCATCTTTTGCATCTCAACGCTGATGAGGTCAGCGCGATTGTGGCACATGACACCAAACTTCTTCATAGCCTTGTCCATGAGTACTTTTCTGCGAACTTCACGCTTTTTTCGTTGGAGTTCTATCATCTGCATGCCACCTTCGCCATCACGTGCAGCTTCGTTTGGGTCATCGGGTGGCACCGAATCGAGCTCTAGGTCTAGAACAAGGGCTTTGTTGTCGCAAAGTTCGTGAACAGATTCTGAGACCTGGCGCAAGAAGGTCATCAAAATAACACTTCTGTCAACCTCGTACTGCTGGTCTCGCTTCCCCTCGTCAATCTGCCGCATCATGGCCTCCATCATTTCTGCTGCACCAGCACTGTCTTGGTTAAGCCTCATTTTTAAGGCGTTGACGCTGGGTAACAAATGCATAACATCCCAAGTCAGCCTAGTGCAGCAAATGCTACAACATCGTCAATGCGTACCTGCCAGTTAGCGCCTCGATCGATAACTTGGATTCTTCAAGGCGATCAGTAAGCACATGGTTCTTTCGCTCTAGTTCCTGTTGGGACGGCAACGTCATAGTAAAAGCATTAGTGAGCATAATATCGCTGTTGCATTCTCGCAGCTTGCACAAGCGCAAACGTACAGTGATCACTTTCTGCTGCTTGGCAATTTGATCTTTGCCGTCCTTCACCTCCGTCAACATGCGAGCAACTTCGTGATGATACGCCTCGAAGTTTCTCTCGTTGATCTCTAGGGCTTCATCTGCATCGTCCTCCTTTATAGAAGACTCGGAAATCTGGGGTTCCCTCTGCAAACTAGTTACTGTCTTTTTACTTTGACGGCCGCCTTCGCTTTCGTTGGATTTTTGAGGAGAGTCATCTAGAGCAGTAGATTCCGGAGACACATTCGTTGATCGAGGTACTTCACCTTCGGGAGCTGTAGCACGAGTGATAACTGTTTTGCTTGGCATCCGACTAAGCATACGCTTCAAAGGCGGCGGCTTCCCGGTTGTGGCTGTGTTACGGACCAGCATACCGGCTAGATCGTTTTCTCGCATTAGAGCCCACTCCAGCTGATATTGAAGGTCTTCTATCTTCTTGCGAACGTTGTTGCGCATTGCCATTGCTTGATTCCCCGCTTGTGATCGTTGTTGACGGTCCTTTTTGGTGCCAGAGTGTTCTTGCCTATCCGAGATCCCTCCGTCTTCCATCATGGACGTTATGTCGACGTCCATCGAGTGATTTTGAATATTCTCCAAGTCTCGCACAAGTTTCTTGTTTAAGCGACGAAACTCGAGGTTTTGCTCTTGCATCTCCTCCCGAGCGCGCTCTTCTTCGATAAGTTGGTCTTCAAGATGCCGCTTTGTCTGCTCGAAACGTTGCAGTGTTGACACCAACTCCTCTTTGAGAGAGGTTAGAGATTGCTGCTGCTCAGCACAAAGAGCAACTTTTTCCTTTAGCTGCTCATCTCGGGCAGCAAGATCCACACTTAGCTGTCGGGCCTTCTTCGTTTCTTCCTGAAGGCGATAGTCTGTTATTCGCATATGAATGCACCATCAATTAGACAGAGCTATGGTAAGGCCTACTGTTCACCATTCAACGTACAGTTTGTGCCGAAGTCTGATTCAATTTGAGCTTTTTCGACTTTGACAACGTGCAGAGCCTTGGTAACCTCCGCAAGCTCTTCTTTGAGATGGTTGTTTGAGGCAGAGAAAATATCTCGGTCGTGATTTGAGCGGATCAGTTGCTGCTTTACATCCTTATATTCGCTTGCAAGCCGATCAATTTCATCTTGGGTGGCTTGAGTAAGCTGCAGCTTGGAGCGCATGCCTGCAATAATCACCTTTTGTTCGCGCTCCATCTTACGCGCAGCCTGTAGTTGCTCCAACGTGTAGGCATTTTCTTTCATAAGCGCTTTAACGCGCTGTTGAAGAGCTTCATTTACTTCTTCCATCTGCTTCGCCTCAGAGCGCATTCGGTGCACGACAGTCCGCATTTGCTGCTCGCCCTTAGACGCCCGAGCCATTTCTTGTCGAGCTGCCTTCAGCTCCTTGCTCTGCATACATAAGAATCCAAACACGACATGTAAGCAATTATTTCCACTTCAATACCAGTCAATAACCATCGACGCACCTCGCCATGAACGAGTTCCAGATGACCACCACAGCTTTCACAAGGGTGCACTTGCAGCATCGTTTCGCAGGGTGCAAAAAGTGGCAATGCCTCGCGTAAGTCCACTGACGGAACACTTGACAGTCCGCCTTCGATTGACCCTGATGACCCACCACCACCTATCTGCCGGGATGGCGTTCGTTGTAGCTTGGGGTGTTCACCTCGGAGCGATGCCGTCGAGCCCATGTGACCAAGCTTTCCTCCGTATAGCCGCAGTTCCTCCTTGATTATAATCACATCACGGTAGTACGCGCGCCGGATAACCTCGAGCACTTGGTTGCGACGCGATAGTTTTCCCCGCAACATATCTAGTTGCAATTGTAGAGGCAAGTCTTTCGAGAGAACTCCATCATCGATATCTCCCTGAACACCAAGCGGGTCGGTAATTTTTGAAGAGGTGTTGTCCTCCATCCCTGCCGACATGGGTCCGTCTCCCTCCAGCTTGATGTCATCTTCTCCGACTCGTGAAAGCGAAAGCAAATGCGTCGACGATCCATCCATTACGCAAGGAGCGCTTTCCATTCCACTATGATGATACGACATTGATCAGGACGTCTCACTCGGCTACGCTCTTGTCTTCAACACACCTGCATACATCACAACTAAAAGCACACCTCTAATAATAAGCCACCGTCACTGCATCACATGAAAAGCAAACGTCCGCTGTAACAGCCAGTCGAAGACTGGAATCCCTTATAAATGCTGATGCGTCTGCTTTGATTCTGTTTTCACCAAAACTGGTTCACGACTGCGCTGCTCTTTTTCCTCTGGCATCAAAACGCAAAAAATAAACATGGAGTTTGCCCGTATTGCTGTTCTTGTGGTACTGCATTCTCGAGAATGGCCCAAAAGCCTTTCGTGCTTCTTCCTGTAGCGTGATACACCTGCGATGGCTGGTAAAGCACTCAGTAAACTGCTTACGGATTCTGCGGCTGGTTACCACGAATGGTAAAACCTGTCGTATTCAGCGTCTCAGGAGTCGCAGCAATCTCAGCAGGGGGCGGAATGGCACCCAGGCCAGCCATGATTCCAGAGATTTCTTCACTCTGTCGTTGTAAGGCTTGCAGCTCGGCTGATCGAGTTGATTCATCCACAACAGTCTTCTCGGTGTTTTCAGCATCAGTGGTTTCTGCATGATTGATCGGTTCGCTGTCCATGGCAAGTGCCGGTGCCTCGAGATCATCCGCAGGAGGGTGAATCGAGTAGCCTGAAGCACTTACGGCAAAGTCCCGATCCAGTTCAGGATTTTGTCGGAACGGAGGAGGGCCGGCAGGTGGAAGCGGGGGCTCATCAGGCCGAGGAAGCAAGTCTTCGTGGTGGGATACTTCCTCTTCCTCATCTCCACCCTTCGTCTCTTCGTCGCTTTCGTGCTCTGGTGGAGCGTTATGGGGTCCACTTGATGTGCTTCTGCGGGCAGTACGGCGAGGGATATTGTCACCCACACTTTCAGCGTCAGCATCGTCAGCTTCATCTTCATCGTCGGCGTGATCCCCGTGGGGGCCAGCACCCGCATGGCGAGCAGCAGCACGCGAGTTTCGACTCGTTGCCGAAGAAAGATGCGACGTAGAAGCTGCAACAGCGCTATGAGCCTTGCGCGGCGTCGCCTTCTTTTCCTCGTAGTGTGTAGCAAAGTCCGGGAAACTATCCACGACATCATCCTGAACTTCGATTCCAATCTCATTCAGGTTGCCCCAAAAAGTCTTCTTCGTCCCCTCCAGCACGCTGAGTTCCTCATCACACTCGTCAAGATCATGCTCCAAATTAGCAATTTCGTTCTCCAGCTCCTCCTTGTCGTCGTCGGCAGCTTCCTTCAGCTCGGCCTGCTTGCCTTCCAGGTCCACCTTCAACTCCGTGATCTGCTGCTGCTTGATCTCCAGCTTGTGCATCGTCTCCCGGAGCAAGATGCGGTTCTTAAACTCGCACTGCGGGTTCTGGCAGCGGTCCGTGTGCGCTTCGACATCGTGCCAAATGCGGCACATCTTGTTCTTGCACGGCGTGGAGCTGCTGCACATCTGCGCGCGAATCTTCTTGCATCCGCGTCCACACACTTTCCCCTTGGGCGGCTTGCACAGTAGTGCGTCCACAAACTGGATCGACTTGCGGAGTCTCTCCTTGAAGAACTTGGTCTCGGACGGAGAGCGGCGGTCCAGGTAGCACAGCTCTCCGATGGCGTCCTTGAACGACAGCAACGCGTCGTCATCGTCTTCCTCCTCCTGTTTCTTTCTGGCTCGACGAGGTTTCTCGGGTTTCTCCTCCTCTTTCTCCTCCTCCTCCTCGGACGAGTAGTGCGCCATCTTCCTGGCCGCCCGCCGCGGTCTCTTGACCGGTTGAGCGTCGTGTACAGAGCCCCTGGTCGCCGTCCTCTTGCTGCCCGAGGCGCTCCTCGTGTGCATGGCAGGGGACTCGGTAGAGGCTCTCGTGGCCATCCTCGAGGACGACGAGGGCGCGAGCGGCTCCTTCTTGGCCTTCTTCTTAGTTGCCGACCTGTTGCTGCTGCCACTGCTGCTGCTGCGCGTCTCTTTCTCCATGGGCGGCACGTCTCCTCTCTTATGGAACCACAACTGCTTGGTCACGACGGAGCTCAGCACGCGCTCCGTGGCGCCGCTGTGGCAGGCCAAGATGATGCGGTCCATCTGCTCCACGAAGCCCGGGGACGCCTCCATGTGCTGCTGGATGTAGTCCACCAGGCGACGGCAGTTGTTGTAGTACACGTCGTAGCCGCCGGACTCTTCTGCGACCGACGCGCCCGCCGCCGCCTGCTCCTCCACCGCCTGCTGGAAACTCTCGCACACGGAGCTCACGGCCTCCGAGACGCTCTCCTTGAGCGAACGGGTCAGCGCAGCCTGCAGCTGGTCCACGGCCGAGCCGGCGCGACGCGACTTGGCGCTGCGCTTCACCATTGTTTTCTTTTTTGAAAGTGAGGGGGTCCAGATATGTTGGGTGAGTCGGGCGCACGAGATGGAGATTACCACAACCGACTGGGATGATGGATTAAGTACGGGAAGTTGAAGTGGGCTACTATGTGTATTTTTATTAACGTTTAGCTGAGGTCGGCTAGGCAGACTTCGTCCAGGTATATGGTCTGGAAAGGGTCAGGACATGTTGCGGTGCTTGTTAATGGTAAGGTTGAACTGGGTCGTCGTTGAGATGCTGCGTTGTACAAGGCCCACGAACGAGTTAATCCGTCGTCCATGGTCGCTGTCTTGAGTCTCGTCAGTGCATCCGCTTGGTCGATAACTGCATAGTTGACGAGCAGCAGAGAAAGCCACGCGTTGTTGATCTCGTTGGTCGTGACGATGTTTTCCTTTGACAAGATGTCATCCCATTCTTCCTGGATGAAAGTCGTCGTGCGCACAAGACTGTTGATCGGCGACACTGGGATCATCTGGATGCCGTGGATGCAGTACTTCTCGGCGCTGAACCACGTCGCGTAGTCGGCCTTGTTGTCGAAGAAAATGCCCGTCACGTGGTTGGGCACGAACTGGGCAGGGTGAATCGTGTTGTCCGACGTCATGAGGAAGTAAGTTCTCACAGCTCGTGCATTGAGGCGCAACATGAGGCTGCCCAGGTCTTCCACTGCTTGGTTTTCCGTGACCATGCCCCACAGCATCATGCCGTAGTAGAAATTCACATCCTCCGACGTGCTTTCTTGGTCTTTTCCATCAGCCATTGGGGTCACTCCGTGCGAGTACGAGTGACCTAAATACCAGGAGAAGTGGCGAAACTTGGGGAAGTACTTGTCGTCCGAGCTCGGGTTGGCAACGTCGCGGAGCAGTGTCCACACCATGATTTCGAGTTGCACCATGCCCGACCAGGTTGGATCCAGCTTTTTGAGGATGGCGGAAGCTGTGACCCAGTAGCCATAGTGATAGTGGTGGTCGTTGTAGACACCATTTCCAAACTCCACATTCACGTCATTGCTAGTAAAAATCTGGCTCGTCACGATACCCTTGTACGTTGTCTCGTACACCAGAGGCACGCTCAGAGAGTTGCTGACAAATGGCTCGATGAGGTGCTCCAACTTTGAAAGGCAACTAGTCAATAGCGTTGTATCATCGCCCACTACCGAGCTATCGGCCGCCATCAAGCAGAGCGACGCGTACTTCTGGTACGCTTTGCCATTGTAGTACCAACTGCCTGTGTCCAACGTCCATTCACTGTCGATATCACTCTTCAACGTGGCGAGAAGGCCAATCTGTGAGACCACATCCGCAGATGGCTTGTTCGTCGGGTAAAAGTCCACTTCATCCTCCGCTTCGTCCTCCGTCAACGTCCAGCTACCTGTTGTCGTCACCTGACCCACCATGTCGCCACGTGTGCTCGAGTGCAGCACGATCGCTCCACTCGACTGTGTCGTGACGGCACCACTCATGACGTCCACTTGGTGCGGCAGTGCAAAATGCAAAAGCCCCGAACTGCCACAACTGCTGCTTTCTGTCTTCCACACCAGCGAGTAACTCGTACGAGATTGCACCGACACGTCACCACCGCGCACAACACACGACGCGTAGTCGTCGTACACTCCCTGGTCGCTGTTTTCCGGGAGAATCGCCACTCGAAGCGTGCCGGAGTAGGCGGCCGAAGCCACCAGCGCCGACCCCGTGCTGTCGATAGAGAAGGCCGCGCTGGTGTCGCTGGCGAAGACCACCCACGTCTGTCCGTTCGCAAGCTGTACGACGAACTTGCCTGGGGTCGAGCCATCCAGCAACGTCATGGCGTAGTCCGACTGGATGCTGGCGGTGAGACCAGTGTACGTGGCTGACACGAACGCCATGCCGTGCACGAGCGCCGAGTCCATGCAGTTGGTGGTGCTCCCGGACATGCACGTCCGAAGTGCAACGCCCATGTCGCTGAACGAGTACACCTCGTAGTCAGGCTTGGTGGTGCCGAAGTCCGTCGCCGACAGGGTCATGTCGTTGTGGAATTCGTGCAGGTAGTACCTCACGACGCCGTCCACCTCGTCGGCCAGTTGACGATATGTGTACGAGTAGCATGTCTGTATTCCGAAAGGCGCTTCCTTGGGCAGTTTGAGCGCGTACGGGTTGGACCACGCGGGGTTGGCGACCGTGTTGATGTCTTGTGCGGTGGTGTGGATGAGGTTCCCCCACCACTTGTTGGTGGGGATCGGTTTGTTGAGAAGGTCGTCGGCGACGTTGATGATGGGGGCGAGTGCGGCGAGTCCGTCGTGGAGCTGGAAGAGCGACTCGGATGGTTCGTCCGTGGCGAATGGGGCGAGATATCTGGATCGTTGGGTTTCAGTTATCTTGGCTGTCAATAGAGGAACGGAAGTGCATATTGCACCGGCAGACACCAGCACAAGGTGGAGATACTTTACCATGTTTTGGACTGTGGATCGCGATGGATATCAAACGTAGTTTTCTGATTTACGCTAGAGATGGCTACATATTCGTGTGTACATGTGTATCTGGTGAATTGGATTTTGCAGAGTATTTTTTCGGTGAAGAAGTTCGTGGAGACAACTCGACCAAATGGAGACGACAGCTGCCGCCGCATTGCACTGGTCGAGTCCGGTTCAACGGATCCGGGATCAGATACTATCGCAGCAGCATACATGTACTACATGTGCGAAGTTAGCAGGCTGTTCGAGCAAGCGTCTTTTGCGCTGCGCCATTGCCGCCAGACCGGTTCTGTAGTAGTGCCAGTTCATGCTTCACCAGACGATTCATTGCCGCGCATGTCAAAGCCCGTTGAAGAAACGCGTGGAATGCTGTAGCTCTATGCTGCGGTCCTACGAAAACGGAACCAAAAACGAAGCAGAGCTCTCGAATCGCACCGCAACAGCACCAGCCCAAAGATAAACTGTGCCCAACAATAGGACGCACCTTTGTGTAGCCGTCACAAACATATCTGCGATCAGGAAGGAGGCGACCTGCGAACGGCACAGCGATCGACATCTACTGGTTGTGTTTTCACTGTTCGACCAGCTGGAGTTGACTATGTGGCAACCACCTGAGGATCATCCGCGTACTGACCGCCATGTAAAAGATAGTAGCTGCTTTCTTGTGCGCGTCTACTTCCTGTAGTTAGGTGTTCCCAACACGCGCGAAAATGCGAAGACTGGAGCCGTCCAGATGTGCCGTCAGCGGGGTTGCAAGAACCGCGATCAGGACTTGCAGGCTGCATTCGCAACAGCTGGCACGCTGACTAAGTCTCCACTATTGACTTGACTCGAGAGGAGTGGTGGTTTGTTCGTCAAGGAGTCCTTGTCCTTGACAAGGACTGCCGATCGCTGGTCGTTCACCTCTGACGACCTCAAGCAAGTTTCTGTACGAAGTCCGATCCGAAGCTCCATTCCTGCTTTCTCTACATCGTGCACAAGTTATACGACTCACTGTCCACCATTGACACGAGAGTGAAGGCCAATGAAACCTGCACCAAGGTTGCGAATAACTGTAGCTGCAGCCTTGGCGACTTCAGCTTCAGCAGGGTTTGGAGGCTCACTTGCCAGCGGCTCCACATACAAGGAGGGCACCGTGCATGCAGCCGACCAAGTACAAGAAACCACGTCCGCAGTGAACGACTATCTTTCACCGTACGCCACGGACGAACCATCCGAGTCGCTCTTCCAGCGCCACGACGGACTCGCCGCACTCGCCCCCATCATCAACGTCGCCGACGACCTTCTCAACAAACCGATCCCCACCAACAAGTGGCGGGGGAACCTCATCCACACCACCGCACAAGACATCAACACGGTCGCCAACCCCGCGTGGTCCAACCCGTACGCGCTCAAACTGCCCAAGGAAGCGCCTTTCGGAATACAGACATGCTACTCGTACACATATCGTCAACTGGCCGACGAGGTGGACGGCGTCGTGAGGTACTACCTGCACGAATTCCACAACGACATGACCCTGTCGGCGACGGACTTCGGCACCACCAAGCCTGACTACGAGGTGTACTCGTTCAGCGACATGGGCGTTGCACTTCGGACGTGCATGTCCGGGAGCACCACCAACTGCATGGACTCGGCGCTCGTGCACGGCATGGCGTTCGTGTCAGCCACGTACACTGGTCTCACCGCCAGCATCCAGTCGGACTACGCCATGACGTTGCTGGATGGCTCGACCCCAGGCAAGTTCGTCGTACAGCTTGCGAACGGACAGACGTGGGTGGTCTTCGCCAGCGACACCAGCGCGGCCTTCTCTATCGACAGCACGGGGTCGGCGCTGGTGGCTTCGGCCGCCTACTCCGGCACGCTTCGAGTGGCGATTCTCCCGGAAAACAGCGACCAGGGAGTGTACGACGACTACGCGTCGTGTGTTGTGCGCGGTGGTGACGTGTCGGTGCAATCTCGTACGAGTTACTCGCTGGTGTGGAAGACAGAAAGCAGCAGTTGTGGCAGTTCGGGGCTTTTGCATTTTGCACTGCCGCACCAAGTGGACGTCATGAGTGGTGCCGTCACGACACAGTCGAGTGGAGCGATCGTGCTGCACTCGAGCACACGTGGCGACATGGTGGGTCAGGTGACGACAACAGGTAGCTGGACGTTGACGGAGGACGAAGCGGAGGATGAAGTGGACTTTTACCCGACGAACAAGCCATCTGCGGATGTGGTCTCACAGATTGGCCTTCTCGCCACGTTGAAGAGTGATATCGACAGTGAATGGACGTTGGACACAGGCAGTTGGTACTACAATGGCAAAGCGTACCAGAAGTACGCGTCGCTCTGCTTGATGGCGGCCGATAGCTCGGTAGTGGGCGATGATACAACGCTATTGACTAGTTGCCTTTCAAAGTTGGAGCACCTCATCGAGCCATTTGTCAGCAACTCTCTGAGCGTGCCTCTGGTATACGAGACAACGTACAAGGGTATCGTGACGAGCCAGATTTTTACTAGCAATGACGTGAATGTGGAGTTTGGAAATGGTGTCTACAACGACCACCACTATCACTATGGCTACTGGGTCACAGCTTCCGCCATCCTCAAAAAGCTGGATCCAACCTGGTCGGGCATGATGCAACTCGAAATCATGGTGTGGACACTGCTCCGCGACGTTGCCAACCCGAGCTCGGACGACAAGTACTTCCCCAAGTTTCGCCACTTCTCCTGGTATTTAGGTCACTCGTATTCGCACGGAGTGACCCCTATGGCTGATGGAAAAGGCCAAGAAAGCACGTCGGAGGATGTGAATTTCTACTACGGCATGATGCTGTGGGGCATGGTCACGGAAAACCAAGCAGTGGAAGACCTGGGCAGCCTCATGTTGCGCCTCAATGCACGAGCTGTGAGAACTTACTTCCTCATGACGTCGGACAACACGATTCACCCTGCCCAGTTCGTGCCCAACCACGTGACGGGCATTTTCTTCGACAACAAGGCCGACTACGCGACGTGGTTCAGCGCCGAGAAGTACTGCATCCACGGCATCCAGATGATCCCAGTGTCGCCGATCAACAGTCTTGTGCGCACGACGACTTTCATCCAGGAAGAATGGGATGACATCTTGTCAAAGGAGGCGATTGTCACGGGTGACAACACAAGCAATGCGTGGCTGTCCCTGTTGCTTGTAAACAGAGCTGCAATTGACCAAGCAGACGCGCTATCAAAGCTCACGACAGCTACCATGGATGACGGATTGACACGTTCGTGGGCCTTGTACAATGCAGCATCTCGTGGTGACTCCAGCTCAAGCGATAGCTCAACGAAGGTGGTCACGGTTGCTCCGAGCACGACTACAGCAGAACCGCTGGTTACTAGCGCGGCTCCGAGTACTAAAACTGATGCTCCAGTTGTGACCACTTCCACGCCGACCAAAATGACAGCCACCCCAGCGACGTCTAAAGCTCCTGTTGTCACCGCTGCGCCAATGGCCGTGACATCAACCCCTGGAGCTGCAACGAAGTCGCCAACCGCTCAAACAGAGGTTGATACAAACGTACCAGCAACTTCTGCCCCCTCGTCAACCGGATCGCCAAGTACGCCCGGTCCTTCGTCGGTAACCGAGCCTACTGGAACGGATGCAGTCCCAACAACAAGTACACATTATCCTGGGTGGACATCGATTCCTCCTGGGTGGACATCAATTCCACCGGGTTGGACTTCGCTTCCTCCTGGATGGACATCGATTCCTCCCGGTTGGACTTCATATACTCCTGGTGTGGTTGTGCCAGACGAAGCTTCAGTTTCGGCTTCTTCTGCAGTACCGACGCCCACTGATGCGTCTCAATCCGTCACGCAGAGCTAAGCAACCTGATGGGGAGTCTGTGTTGCTTTAGAATTATTTGTTTGTTTTGTAGTATGTGTGTTGTAGTTGCAGTCAGTTTAACAAATTTAACAAGAAAGTGAGTATTTTGCCCGACTGGGAAAAGAGGAGGTGAAATGGAGCGCAAATCAAAACGGATAAGACCGACGGAGGCGAGCGGGTGCGAGGCCGCGTAGCCGCAGCAAACCCGCACGGGGTGCCCGCGCAGCAGGGCCGTGCGGTATTTGCGGAGGCGGGCCCAGCGCCGAGCTCCTCAGCGAGCCGAGCATTGTTCTCGGTCGGTGTCTCGTGTTACCCAGTCGGGCAAAATAACGAGTGCCATTTAACAAACAAGTTGTGTTTGCGTTAGGATCTCTGCTTACAGTAGCACAACATACATCACGCTGAGCATCCAGCAGATTGCGCTTGAACACGGAAGGAAATTGAGTTGATTAACTGGTTATTCCTGCTCTGAAGCCACGTACTGACCCTTGTTATCTATCGAGTACTGAGAACTCCTTTCTGTTATCATGTGGTCACACCACTTAATGTGACACACACCAATGTAGCCAGGTTACGTGTAACCCCGTGTAACCCGCAGTGATGCCGACAAAGCAAAATGGAGTTCACAATTCATTTTGCCTTCGACTGAGCACAACAATCTTTAAGAGTAAGCAATCTGGATTAAACCTAAATAAACATCGGTTTGAATACCGAGCGCTGCTTCGCGGGCACCCCGCTCGGGTTTGCTACGGCTACGCTCCTCGCACCTGCTCACTTCCGCCTTCTAATAAAAGTAACCTAACCACTCTTTGTGTGTTCTTGTGGCGATATGTGTCCACGTTTATCATTCCCTCATTATCTACGAACAGCTTTGTGGCCGCCATGAGTGACGAGTTTGGTAGCTGTGCCTTTATTGACTACAGCATAATATATATCCAGTCAGTGCGCGTTTCCGTGTAGTGGGTCTTTGCATACAATAGGAACGCCCAAATAATTGTTGGGGAAGTGCAGGATGTGCACGTACATCGACTCCGGAGTAGTATCCTATGTTGCGGCATATGGAAGGTTCTAGAAGGGATCTAGGCATAGTGATAGGTCTTAGTTAGCGGATGGTTCTCACTTCGAGATTGGTAAAGCCACTGATGAGGCCCCGGCGGGGGCCGAAACGCGTCTGGCACGCGTTCAATCCAAGTCATGCATATCTACACGATTCTACATTTCCTACAATAATATCCTGCTGGAACTTTTCGATTGTTGTCAGCGCATTGCGCATGCACGCTGATGTATTTCAATAGCGGTGCACGAGAGAGGATGATTTCTGAACCAAAGTACTGTAAAAATGTACCGTCCTTCTATTTGGAGCAGTATATAGTGGTTAGGGTCGCTTCGCTCCTCAATTGCGCGGCGTTTGCACCGCCAACTTCGCTTCGCTCGTGGCGGGCAAGGATCCCGCGCGGATTAGATAGAACCTACTACTTAGACATATTCCTCCGGCCTACGCGCCGTCCCCTGACAGACCTCCGCTGCGCTCCGGTTGTCAAGGCGCCCACACGTGACTATGCTAATCTGAAGGTTGTTGATGTTGATTCTGAATTTGTTTGAACGAGATATTGGTTTTGAGAATGCTGATCATTTCGTATCATGGAAAAGTCCCACTCAGCGGGGCTCGAACTCGCATCACGTGCATAGCATTCGTGGGCCCACTAGACCACCAGGAGGCCCTTGCGCTTGAACACGGCAAGTGTGTGCTGCAACACGAACGGGAAACAGTTAAACAGAAGTAGCTTTTGAAAAAAAAATTACGGACCTTGGAGGTCTCACAATATTCTTGAAATGCACGCATCGTGGATAAATTTTAACTAAAAGCCGCTGCACAAGAGCGCTTGGGGCATACCTTGGTTTTGTTCATCGAGTCGGACTGTAAGGCAAGAATACAATCTAGGATTGCGGCCAGAAGCACCCATTTTGGGATTGCGGTCATGACTCGTAAACTAGCAGATTGTGCGGCGGGTGAGCGTGAACTGCAGTCTACAAGTAATGCCGTAAATGCATCGCACCATTACACGACCGACAGATGTAAGAGCTTTTGGATGGGCTCGCTGGGGAAAGACTGATCCGTCACGTGTTTACAGCGTTCATATATGTATACGTTTGACGTCTCCGGCTTGCACTGTATCCTCAAGTCCGCTGGATTGTCCGCGCGCTTTGCCAGTGCCAGCGGACGTCAATGCACCAGCAAGCCCCTTTCTTCCATTCCGATTTTCGCCTTGTTGAACGCACTCCAGCAAGACTCAACCGGTTCCTGGGTTACCTTCGCATCAGAATGGTCTTCAGTTTCGCGAAGGTGTCGTCGATTCTACTCGTCGCAGCCGCCGGCATGGCTTTGGTCTCTCAAGCAGTGGCCGATTCGGTTTGCACGCTCAGTGATTCTGAGGCTTGCGCAGTTGAAAGCCTCACCTCGCTTTCTGCTGACGGCAGCATGCTGATCTACCCAGGAGGTGACACGCGCTGCGCCTTTGACAACTACCAAGACGCGACAACGGGGTTCACGACGAATTCGACGTACTTCTTCCAGGTCTTCCCAAACACGAACCACGACAAGTCGAAGCTGCTGATCTTCTTCCAAGGTGGAGGTGGCTGCACGGATGACAACACGTGCGCTTTCGGACTGGAGTGTTCACTTGCTGAAAATGCCCTCTTCACCACCGTTGCCACTGTAAGGGGTGCGGGGGTGATCGATCGGTTCATGGTGGACAACATGTTCAAGGACTGGAACGTGGTCTTTGTGCCCTACTGCACGGGTGATGTCCACGTTGGCAACAAGGTGTTTCCTCCGTTTGAAAGTGGAATTGAACAACAATTGGGCAACCATCAGTGTCTCGGCAAAGATTTCCCCATGTACATGAACGGATACAACAATTCCAAGGCAGCACTCGATTGGGCCTTGCAGAATTTCCCCGATGTCGATAACTTGGTGGTAGGCGGAGCTAGTGCTGGGTCTCTGGGGGCCCAGTTTTTCAGTTCACACATTGCAGACATGTGGGAGGTCGAAGCTACACGAACCCGATTTTCGATCATGGCAGATAGCTATGTTGGGGTCGTGCCCGATACCCGCTCCCTACCAGTGCTGTTGGAGTATTTCGGTGCGTGTGATAACAACCGGACATTCCCCCGAGAACATAGCGGCAATTTGCGGCGATAAGTACGCGTCAACAACAACGCTAGTCGAGGCACTCATTGAGGACACACCTGACAGCAATTGGCTTTTTCTCAACAGCAAGGGAGACGATGTTCAGCGACACTACTACCAGCTCGTAAAAGAAGGCATCCAAGGCTATCCGTTCCCGAATCTCATGTCGGAGGAAGACCTTTACCGGAACATGTCAGCAATTTTGGACGCATACCAAACCGTGAGCCCTCGAATTACCACGTTTTACGTTGAAGGTGACCATCACGTTTTCCTGATGGACAAGAACTTCACGAGCTACAAAAGCGACAAAGGCCTGCTTCTCGGGGATGTCATCAACGAGTGGTTAGTCTCGAACTCAAGTTTGCATCTTTCTCTCGGTGGGACAAGAGGCACAGCCGAGAATGAGTATTAGAGTTCAGGTGCGAGAGGACCAAGTAACACAATACACCTCAAAAGTTTGGATCTTGCTGCTGCCACGAATACACCGACGCATGTCGAGACCCCACGCAACACTTCGGGATACCTTCCTTTTGAAGGCGAACGTTGGACGGTGGGAACCACATCGAACTCAAACGTGACTTCAAACGAATCGAATTCCACGATTCTTTCCTCGTGCTAGATGGCACTTCGAGACCCCTAAAAAAACGCAAGTGCACGCCATTCACGATTTCACTGTATAGGAACGCATTCTGACGGCAAAAAAAAACAGCACAATATTGAACTCTAGCAGCTAGAGTCTAGCATATCTGTTCAGTCTTCGCTGTTGGTTTGCAATTTCGTTTTTGTTGCGAGTGTGACTCTACTGTACATCGAAGTCGGCCATCGCACTCATCATGCCGACAAGGATGATTTGTTTTTCGATGCAAAGTATACTTTTCGGTGCGCCAACGCGTACTATCCGGTACTCTACCTACATCTACTCTCAGTTCATGTAGCTTCAATGCTGGTGGACAGCAACTAAAGTGTAATGCTATACAGCCTCAGCTGATCTTGAACTGCAAGCAGTAGTAATACTACTAGTATGAGGCGGCAGTCGCAAGGCCACCCAAGACGAGGAGCCCACTCTAAGCAAATTTCATTTGCCCATTTGAGAGTGACTCGTACCACAACATAGAGAGCCGGGATTCCCACCATCTTTATGGAAAGGTTCGTCCTGTCTAGGTCGCACCAGTGCATAAATGAGCTCAAAGACACGCCAAAAGCACGCCTAGAAAAAAACACTTAAAAACGTTTTTGTAGCAGGCAGCCAATGGCTGAGAATCATTTTGAAATCTCCTCCCTCGATCAAACGCCCCGCCCCACGATGCGGCCCCCCAAGCGACGGGCGTCGCTTTCCCAGGAATCTGCACATTCAGACGACGAATTGGAGATGCCAGATGAGGACTCGGGAGGGGAGCGCGCCTCCGCAGAGGTGCCAAGTCTCTTCGGTAAGGTATACGATACGTGGAGCGAGTTCACAGAGGCGTTCGACAAGTATTGCAAGGAAACGTACCAGGTGAGTTCGTGCGTGTATCACCAACAAAGTAAGCCTAACTAATGTTATGCCTTTGAATAGACACTTGTGAAGAGGACCTCGACAGCCAGGACGTCCCGCAACACTCGCATAGAACTCCAGCACAACGAAAGAGGAAGCGAGGTGCCCCAAGAAGAGCTGTTTCTCGACGACTCATACCCGTACTACCTTGTATCCTATCAGTGCACACACGGTGGTTCGCATCGAAATCGGGGATCTGGAAAGAGGCCCCGCCAAACCATTCGTACAATTGGCTGCAAGGCCAAGGTGTTACAACATGTTCCGTTTTACACGCTAATGCTTTTTTCGGTACACATCGACAGATGAACGTGGTGCTGCAGCGGACTGGCAATGTCTATCGTCTAAAAATTTCTGTCCACAACACCAGCCACAACCACCGCGTGGGGCCGGAACCTTTTAAGCGGCTCCCGAAAAACCGTCTGCATCTGGTGGACGAGGAGCTGACTACTGTCAACATGCTGCGAAAGGTCGGCCTGTCACGGAAAAAGATTTTGAAGTACATCTGGGACAACATGAGCTCTGAGCCCGATATGGTCGATGTCCATAACCTCCTTGCCAAGCTGAAGCGCGAAGAGGAGGAAGAACAGCAACCCGTCTTGGTCTGAAGTACGTTGTTTTGTCGTGGATAAGGACCTCACGGAGATCGGAGTTCTTAAGCTTGAATTCCCTGAAGCTCGGGTGCTGTTGTGCCAATTTCACACGATTAAATACATCCAAGAGAGAATCAGTAAGACCGAGTACGAGCTGGACGCGATTCAGCGAGCGCGTCTGTAACCAATTGCAAGTATGATTGTACGTGCGCAGTCCGAGGACGAGTACAAAAAATGTTTCGCTTACATGAAGCATGAGTTGGGTGTGAAAGATTGTGAAGATGATGAAGACGAATCGAACGTACCAGTGTTTTGGAGCTACTTTCTGAAAAATTGGGTTGCGTGTCGTGAAATGTGGTGCTCGTTTTTGAGAGACAATGTCGCTCACCTTGGTAATTCTACGAACAATCGATTGGAATCGTCGTGGCAGAAGATTAAGACCTTAGTTAACCGAGATGTGGATCTTGATGAAACTCTTACAAGCCTGATTTGGTGGTCTACGTACAAGGAGAAGCAGTTCACAACAGAGGTGTCTCGCATTGGTCTAGTGGTGGATACTGTGCAGCAAACAAGTCCGGAGTTGGCGAGACTCGCGCAAATTGTAGTAAGCATGCGTTTGACATTGTCAAAGAGCAGTTAGACATCGCCTCGCAAATGGGGACATTTTATACAGTGCAGACGGGGGACAACGGAATGTTCACCGTGTCGAGTGAAAATTCCACGTGCCATGTGGACTCATCTACTTGGGCATCGTATTGCATGTTGGGGCAGACACGAACGTTACCCTGTCGACACGTCATGTATTTGAGGAAGCTACGACAGTACGCAACACTTATTCCGTTCGCCCAAATCGCTGACCGATGGCGATTCAATTCCGTTCAATGGTGCAGCAGTTTGTTCAGCAAGATCTGGAGGGCTCAGGCTTCACGGAGGACACTGTAACCGCCTTTACAACCGCTAGACCGTCTACACAGTCGGAAAGGTACTCGGAGGCGCGAAGCTGTACCCAGCGGATGGCCCAAACCATGAGCACGTACGGAACGGCTCAGTTTCGAAGCGCTCTGAAGTTAGTTGATCGTATTACGCACTCACTTGACATCTGCGATGTTGCATCTATCGAGAAGGCATGTGTTGTGTTGGAGGCGGGAATACACAACACACACCATCTGTACAATCCAATGTACAACACACACAATCTGTACAATCCAATGTACAATGTGTACAATCTAGTGGGCAATCCGACCGTTCAAGTGCACGTTCCGTACAAGCAGCTACACAACATGAACAATCTGTACAATCCACATCGCTTTCTACACAAGCTTGCTCAAGATCTTCGCAAGTCGATTCGGCACCGGCACAAGAGGTTCGCCGCAACTCTGCGTCGCAATCAGACCACTCGCTCGAACACGATGGAGAAACACAAGTAAACATAAGTTCTGGCAATGACGCCAGTGTCGACGGTGAGAGCAAAGAAGACGGATCTACCGTGGTCGAGAAGTCCTGCAATGAACCGTCGACCGTTCAGCCATCCGTTAGCACGGATCAAGCTGAAATTGAGATCAGTGAAGACAGCGTCGATAGTGAAGAGATTGAGAACACGTTGGCCGCTCTTGAAGCTGGAGAGCCTCGCCGTCGACGTCCACGAGTATGGTCAATATCTGCAAATGTCAAACCACCTGGCAGGCCACAGCGAACACTTCGACAGCGTCAATTTGAAAGAAAAAAGAAGTTTGCAGCAATTACGGCGCAACTGCAGTCTTACGAGCCTGAAATAGATGCCGAAAAAGGGAATCTGAAATATCTGGGAGAGCGCTTCCTCGCAGAACGCGTCACGTTCAACGGGCTCAACGCGTACCTGGCCAAATTTTCGGTCCAGTACAACATTCCGTCCCCAAAAGCGGCACCGCATTTGTGCATTGCAGTACATGCCACGAAACCGGAGGTAAGCATTCGGAATGCAAAATGGTGCAATGTCATTTTACCGCTGGAGTGGGTATACCACTGTATTGAATTGGCAAAGAACTTCCAAAACGATTACCGAGGGAGGCAGGGCGCGGAGCTTCAATTTCATGATATTTTACTGAAGTTTGAGCGGGGGAAGACATCCGTATACCCTAGTGTAACTGCGGACTACATGTACGTGATGGGCGGGTGGCATACAACGAGGGAGTCATTTACCATGGTCTCCCAATGCATTGAATGGATTCGAGAGGTTGACGTGGAAGAGGCTCAACTGGGGACACTGTTTGGCGACAGCCCCTCAATTGCAACGGAAGATGTGTGCACCTGTGTGGCCAACATCAACCTGCGTGACGAAGAGGAGAAAGCATTGCTGGATTTGGTTCATAATGAGGCTGAGGATATCGTCATGACGGCAGCTATACATGCAATGTGTAGTGATGCGAACAGTCGTCCAGGAGCGCTGTGTGCTACGACTTTCACAACTCAGCTTATGGCTATAGGTGCCGATGGAGAGAAAAAAGAATGGCTTCTCGAGCACGACATCGTCGACCAAAGTGGAGACAAAATTGTGGGGGCGCTGTGGCTCAACACGGATCACTGGTGTGGAATTGGTATCAGCTTGAAGACGTACGTCTTTAAGGTAATGGACCCTCGAAACGACAACGACACGATCGCCGCTGTGGAAACCGTATTCCGAAATATTTTCCAGCCTCTACTCCCTCAAGAGAAGCGTTGGAGACGTGAGGTTAGCAGGTTCTACCAGCAGCTGGATGAGGTAAGCTGTGGAGTTCTGGTTTTGGCTTTTATTGAGAGCTTCCTGTTCGAATCGCTGGACATTCCAGCAGACACCAACTTACTGCGTTTTCGTTACCTACTCAAGGTGTTGTTAGGCTAGGTATTTCGTAGCAGCGGCTCGAAAGTGCAGCGATGTTTCATGTTTCAATTGAATTGAATGCCTATCACTTTGATGTTCTCGCAGCTTCACGTTGTGTGTTTTTCACACAAAGTAACTCGCCTTGGTATTGCGTGTACCACGCAAAATAACGCCTAATAAACGCCTGAAAGAACGCTGGCGTTGCTTTCGAAGTGGGACTCGTGAAAACATCCGGGATGGGGAGGCACATAGTGCTGGTTGGCTTGTGGAGTTTGTGGCAATTCTACACAATATATCGTGGTGGCTTGTACAATATTGTGCGATTTCGCCACAATCTACCACAACAATAGCGCAAATCCCGAATGCATCTTGTGCCAATAGTCTCTGCCAATTTCATTTCGAGACGAAAGGAAACGCGTGCTCTACTGTACTCTCTAAGCTCGCGTAGCTCGTCAGCGGGGCTTCAAATTCGCGCCTTGGCGACCTGTTTGTGCGAATTGGGCCGCTGTCGCCGAGTTTTTTCGCGACGTGGCATTTATGTCCTAGCGGTACCTCCACCGCAGGAAACCTGGGAAACTGGAAATGGGCCATATGCCTTGTAAGCGTGATTGTACAATTGATCCCTTCCTCACAGAAGCGCATTCAGCACCAGTCGTTCCGCTTGGCGTTGCACAGCAGCCAATGGCTTAGCCATCGTGCAACGGGATCAGCGGCAAATCCAGTCGCAAGTGTTGGTGTTGTTGTTGTAGATCTTACCCATCGAATCTTAAGTCGATTGTGTTCAAGACTTCAAGCCAACTGCTGTAGGCAGGGGCCGCGTCATCTCGTACTGGCAAAATGGTCATGTTTGAGGCGACGTAGAGTATAAAGCCATCCAGACATCTCGCGCTTTGCTCTTGGTACATGTACAAGTATTGCCAAGTTGGCGCCACGTATCTTGTGTACCGTTGGCAGTGGCCGTTGTTGGATGACCACAGCCAGCAGGCAGGCAACTGATCGTAGTGTACACGTTGCGTCGCGCGCTGTCTGTACGCACACCTGCGCTTGCATGCATGCAAGAGGGACCTCGGAGCTCTGTCTGCTGTCGTTGGAACGAGGCACTATCCCCAACGCCGAATTCGTTGTTAGCGTGTGGGTTGGATATTTACCAACTTGTCAGTGAAAGTCACCCGGTGACATCGTTTTGTATGGATCATAGATATGGAAAGCCCCAACTCGCCATCAAAGCACGAGGAAAGTTGCGTCTCGAGCATAGACGAGAAGAGAAGGCGTGGCCTCATCATTAATTTTGCGGGACCCAAGCATCATTTTAATCTCGGCTATCGTACCACGAACGAAGAGAATGGTGGCCATCACTTTGAGAAGACTTCTTCACTGCAATGAGTGCGTACATGAAGCCGTTCACAATACAAGTACGTTGCTGTGACTGTGATGCAGCTCGGTACCCATTTACCGATATAGCACACTTCCACAACACACGCTTGCCACCGGCTCGACTCTAGCTTCGTAGAGAAAGAACGTCCCGAAGACTTATGGGAAAGCTTGTTGGGATGATTAAACCGCGTGCTCGCTGCTGTCTTGGCGCTGCGGTGTCTACGTGCGCTGCATGACAGACAGGCGTTTCCCACAGGATATCGCTGGACACCCCATCGCAATGCCGAAGCCTCGCCAATCGAGAGGTCTTCACGCCAACGCAGCACCAACCGCGTGCCTGCACCGACTCGAGCGACCTAGAAACCAGCTCAGTTTGGAATCTGCCTCCTCACGCAGAAGTCTTCGTCTCCGCAAGTCCCCCAAGCACGCCACCATGTTCGGTCTCACCTTCTCGCGTTGGTATCTGTTCGTCGCTGCCTTCGTCGTGCAATTCTGCATCGGTTGCATCTACGCCTGGTCGGTGCTCAACCACCCCATTGATTTGGCTGTCTACGGCGATGCCAAGAAGGGCCGCGCTGTCAACGCTTTCTACATCGCCATCGGTGTCTTCGGTGCCGCTACGTCTCTGCTGGGTCCTACCATTGAGCGTAAAGGACCTCAGTGGGGTGTCTTTATTGGCACGGCCCTCTACATGGTCGGCCACATCGTCACGGCCCTCGGTTGCCACTACAAGTCCATCGCTGTCATCTACATCGGCTACGGTGTCATCACCGCCATCGGTATGGGTATGTGCTACATCTCGCCCGTTGCCACGCTGCAGAAGTGGTTCCCTGACTACCGCGGCACCGCCGCTGGCTTTGCTGTTGCGGGCTACGGCGCCGGATCGGTTGTGTGGAGCAAGGTGTACCTGCCCACCATCGAAGCTGTTGGTCTTGCTTGGATGTTTGTCCTGCTTGGCGCTATCATGAGCGCTGCCATGTTTGCTTCTGCTTTGATCCTTCGCGTCCCGCCCGCTGACTTCACCGTGAACGGCCTCAACATCCACGGCGACCGTGTGGACGAGAACGAGGCTCTCGACGAGAAGCTCGACGGCGCTTACAAGGCCGTGCAGACCCCCAAGATCGAGGACGAGCACGAAGCCAAGAAGTCTCCGATCAAGCAGATGACGCTCAAGCAGGCTCTGTTGACCCCCGACTACATCTTCATGTACATCATGTTCTTCGCCAACCAGCTCTTCGGCGTCATTGTGCTGTCTCGCCTCTCAGGCATGTGCACGGACATTTTCAACAAGAGTGCCGGCACCGCTTCCGACATCGTGTCCATCAACAGTGCGTTCAACTGCTGTGGTCGTCTCGCTTTCCCGGCCATTTCGGACTTGCTCGTGCGTTTCTTCAACGTTGAGAAGACGTTCGCGCGCAAGGTGCTGTACTACTTCACCCTGGGCGCGCAGGTGATCGTCCTCGGATCGCTGCCGACGGTCATCCGCAACGACAGCTACACGGTCTTCGTGATTGAGATTTTCGTGCTCACATGCAGCTACGGTGGTGGCTTTGGCACTATCCCCGCTTTCGTCACGGACATGTTCGGCGCCTACAACATTGGCCCCATGCACGGTATTATCCTGACGGCCATGGCTATTGGCGGTGTCGCCGGTGGCCTCTCCTTCAACAGCGCCTACAACAGCAAGATTGCCGACGGCAT
Organism: Phytophthora sansomeana; assembly: GCA_032158285.1. Lineage (NCBI taxonomy): Eukaryota > Oomycota > Peronosporomycetes > Peronosporales > Peronosporaceae > Phytophthora > Phytophthora sansomeana. Next base: position 112,485 of record JAPDHH010000220.1, read on the forward strand.
GAGCGTGGGCGAGGCCTACATCGACAACATCCAGGCCATTTTCGTGGTCGTGTGCATTGGTTTCGTAGTGCTCTTCCTGGTTCGTACGAAGGCGGAGGACCGCTTCGAGCCGGGTTACCACTACTCGGTGTGCGGCAAAGCGTGTCATTAGCATCCCGCCCAAGGAGAAGGATGTCATGCAACAACAGGAGGCGGAGGCTGCCTCGGAGAAGTTGCCGGAGAGTGTTTAAATGTAGGGAAGCACTAGTAAAGTTAAGTAAAGCGCTCTGCTTTTAATCGCAATACGTCTTTTAAGCTCTGGAAGCACGAAGCTCATTTGTGTCCTTCGGTTCTAACACAGGTTTTCTAGGGGCCCTCATGCGAGGGCGATACATTGTAGCGGGACTTAGTCACTCATCGTGAATTGGGCCAACCGTTGCGACCATTAGATTGCACAAAAGCATTTGTTGTGATCATTTCTCCCGAAGGCTTTTGTGGGCACTTCGCATTCGAGAAACGCACACAAAGCAGCAGCTTGCGAAGACGATGAGAATGACTGGTGACCAAAGCAAGCAAAGTTCACCCAGACGTGAACCGAAAAGGAAAGGGTGCATGCTCTGTAATGGATCGTGTCGCTTGCAGCTCAAAGCTCGCGCCTTAGCGACCTGTTTGTGCGAATTGGACCGCTGCCATCGGTTTGTATCGCCGGGTTTCTTCTCGGAGCGGCATTTCTGTCCGGGCGGTACTTTTCGCTGCAGGAAAGCAGGGAAGCTCAAATCAGGACATGTGATTAACGGTTGCCTTAAGCTGCCTGCACCGCCACTTGTGATTCCACCATTGCCCATCGAATTCGGTAGCACATCTAGTCGCAAGTCGTTGGCGTCGTTGACGTCGTCGGCAGAACGTTGCGCTTCCCATCGACAGTCCCTTACGAAGGTTTGGTACATATATCAATACCTACAGCTACAATCTAACCAACGTGCACAGCTTGCAGTCTCCGTCTTGCATGCAAGTGGGGAGGTGAATGTTGCAGCTACATGTACCATTATACTTGTGGTGCTGCTGCGCGATTGACATCGTAGCAGATTTCGTGTGCTTTGATTAAACTGAAAACTTGGTAAAAATATACCTAAGTTTTTAGATTTTAGTGTACTTTACTGGTACAATACTAAGCGTGGTTGAAGAATTGCTTGTTGGATCCACGCGCAGACACCCATCTCGATGATGCCCTTGCTTGCCTGCACCTCGACGACCACCCGAATGGATATGCACAGGCAGCATCAACCAGGAAACTCCAGCCCACTGAACCCGCTCAGTTTGAAATCGGACCCTTGCACACAAGTCTCTTCAATCGTCCGGTCTCGCTGTCATGCTTGAGCTCAAGTTTCGCGTTGGTACCTGTTCGCTGCAGCTTTTGCGGTGCAGTTCTGCATCGGTTGCATCTACGCCTGGTCGGTGCTCAACCACCCCATTGATTTGGCTGTCTACGGCGATGCCAAGAAGGGCCGCGCTGTCAACGCTTTCTACATTGCGATGGGAGTTTTCGGAACTGCCACTGCAATTTTGGGCCCTACCATCGAGCGGAAGGGGCCCCGGTGGGCCGTTTGCGTGGGCACCACGCTGTTCATGATCGGCCACATCGTCACGGCTATTGGTTGTCACTACAAGGCCATCGCCTGGATCTGCATCGGCTACGGTATCATCACTGCCATTGGTCTGGGCATGTGCTACGTCTTCCCCGTCTCGACACTGCAGAAGTGGTTCCCTGACTACCGCGGCACCGCGGCCGGTTTTGCGGTCGCTGGTTCCGGTGCTGGCTCGGTTGTGTGGAGCAAGGTCTACCTGCCTACCATTGACGCCGTCGGACTTCCGTGGATGTTTGTTCTGCTGGGTGCTGTCATGAGTGCTGCAATGTTCTCGTCTGCCTTGATTCTCCGAGTCCCACCGGTAGACTACACCATTCACGGCCTCAACATCCACGGCAACAATGTGAATGAAAGCGAGATGCTGGAGGAGAAGCTGAGCACTTCGTACAAGGCTGTCCAGACCCCCACGGTCGAAGATGAACCGGTGAACTCAAAGCCACTGACAAAGCAGATGACGCTAAAGCAGGCCGTCTTCACGCCGGACTACATCTTCATGTACATCATGTTCTTCGCCAACCAGCTCTTTGGTGTCATCGTGTTGTCTCGGTTGTCAAGTATGTGCACCGACATTTTCTCCAAGAGCGCCGCACCGCTTCCGACATTGTCTCCGTTAACAACGTCTTCAACTGCTGCGGTCGTCTCGCTTTTTCAGCCATCTCGGATTTCCTGGTCCGCTACTTCAAAATGGAGAAGACGTTCGCGCGCAAGGTGCTGTACTACTTCACGCTGGGCGCGCAGATCATTGTGATCGGCTCGCTACCTACCGTTATTCGCCATGACAGCTTCAACTTTTTCGTGACTGAGATCTTCGTGCTCACGAGCAGCTACGGTGGTGGTCTTGGCACGATCCCGGCCTTTGTCACAGACATGCACGGTATCATTCTCACGTATTTGGCTTTCGGTGCCGTCGTTGGTGGCATCACTTTCAACAACACGTACAACAGCAAGATTGCCGACGGCATGAGCGTGGGCGAGGCCTACATCGACAACATCCAGGTCATTTTCGTGGTCGTGTGCATTGGTTTCGTGGTGCTCTTCCAATTCGCACGAACGCTGCTTCGAGCCGGGATACCACTACTCGGTGTGCGGCAAGCGTGTCATCAGCATTCCGAGTACAAGCAGCAAGAGGATGAGATTGAAGCCGCTGCTGATAACCAACCGGAGAGTGCAGTCTTGCTTGTGCAATAAGTGTCGAGTACAAATTTGTCTTGCAACAGGAAGTCTTCAATTCAAGTCCTCTTACTCTTTTTTGGGTAGTGCCCCCTTAACATGACAAAGGAGTTGTGCTCGACGTCGATGTCGTGCTGGTAGTCGTCGTTGCAGAAGTGGAATCCGTGTCTGAGGTGGACGAAGCAGCAGTCGTGTCGCTCGACTTTGACTCGGTACCAGAACTCCCAGCGGTTGAGGTGCTTGACGCAGTAGCCGAGTTCAGGCTCGAGTCTGAGACCAACCACTCGTTGATCACGTCGCCAAGCAGCAAACCTTCGCCACTCTCGTAACTGGTAAAGTTGGTGTCGGCCAGGAAGACGTGCTTCGTGCCCTCGACGTAGAATGTAGTGATGCGAGTGCTCAAGTTCTGGTAAGCGTCCAGGATCGCACTCATATCAGCGTAAAATTCCTCTTCGGAGACGATATCAGTAAATGGGTAGCCTTCGATGCCTTCCTCGATCAGCGCGTAAAAGTACCGTTGGGTTAGATCTCCCTTGCTGTTGATGAAAAGCCAATTGCCTTGCGGTTCAGCTTCAATCAACGACCCCGTCATCTCCACGGTCGATGCCGTCTCGGCATCGCAATCCGCCACGACGGTAGCAGGCATTCCAAGGTTAACGTCGCACACCCCGGTGAAATGCAGCGACTGGGACCCCGTTTTGTTTGCAGGTACAGCACCGACGTAGCTGTCGGCAATCACCGAGAACCGAGTGCCCTTGGAGCTGACGTCCCACAGCTCTGCGATGTGAGCGCTGTGCAGTTGTGCCCCGAGGGACCCAGCACTTTCACCGCCGACGATGAGGTTGTCAACGTCCGGATAGTTCTCGAGCGCCCAGTTCAACACTGCTTGGGTGTTGTTGTACCCGTTCAAGTACATGGTGTAGTTCAAACCAAGACATTGCGGCTCTCCGAGTAGCTCTGCAACGCTGCTCTCGTACGGCTCCAAGATTCTGTTACCGGCGTGGACGTCTCCCGTGCAGTAAGGGACGAAAACAATGTTCCAGTCCTTGAACATGTTGTCCGAGATCGACCAGTTCAGTACGCCAGCACTGCTCGGCGTTGCAGCGGTGGTGAGCGTTGCGCTTGCCCCCAGTGAGCATTGCAGCCCGAACGAACACGTTTCCTCGTCCGTGCAGGCCCCTCCTCCTTGGAAAAAGATCATCAAGTTCGACTTGTCGGATCCTCCATTTGGGAACACTTGGAAGAAGAACGTCGAGTTGGTAGAGAACGTCGTCACCGAATCCTGGTAGTCGTCGAATGCGCATCGGGTGTTGCCTCCGGGGTAGATGAGTACACTGCCGTCTTCGTCGGAGGGTGTGAGGTTTTTGACGGCGCAGGTTTCCGAGTCACTGAGCGTGCAGATGGATTCTGCTGTCAATGTCGGGATTGAGGCGAGGATCGCCATTGCAGCAAGCAGCGTGGAGCCGACGATGGTGAAATGCATGGAAACAGCGTGAAATTGTTCAGAGGATTGTTGGTTGAAGTGAGGAGGCTGCAGCGGATTGAGAAGTGAAGGATGGCAACCAGCGCGAAAGTATACCCCCACCGAAAAGGTGTTAAACCACTCCTTGAAGTTATGCTGCCAAAACTTCAACTTTGTTGCGTCAAAGCATTTTGCCCAAAGCACGTTTTGATTCAAGAAGCTTTGTTGCTTTGAGTTCGGGCAAGGGAATGGTATCATGAAGCGATGTGTACAGCTGGACTTGAAGCGGAGGAACGCTTGGATTGGAGTATTACGCAACGAGCTTTGATTGAGAATCACCGTTGTCCTGCTGAGCTGACACGAGCTGCTTCGCACCAACACCGCTGGCAAGGCTGGAGTGCCGTCGATAACAAATGATGTGGCTAGTAAAAGGAAGGTGATGCTGGCTCTGGTTGTTCAAGATAAATCGGCAGTGTTTCCATTTAGCCTACTACTTTTCAGACAGCTACAAACGAAAGTCAGGAAACACAAGATGAATCCTCCCTCCTAGATGTTTAGCACGCGTTAGGCGCGGGCGTTGAGGGGCTGGAGGAAGTGGTAGCACTAGGTGTCGTGCTCGGCGATGTGGATGTACTTGGCGATGAAGTAATGCTTGGGGACGACGTGACATTAGGAGACGAGGAAAAACTTGGAGAAGTCGTCGTGCTGCTTGGTGCTGATGTTGTAGCACTAGGCACCTGAGTAGACGAACCAGGTACAGCAGTGGTTGCCTCAGGTGTTTCGGTTGAGGGTGAGGGTGTAGCGTCCGAGTTCAGGCTCGAGTTCGAAACCAGCCACTCGTTGATCACATCGCCAAGTAGCAAGCCTTCGTCGCTCACGTAGCTCGTGAAGTTGGAATCCGCCAAGAAGACGTGTTTCGTGCCTTCAACGTAAAACGTCGTGATCCTCGAGCTCACAGTTCGATACGCGTCCAAGATCGCGCTCATGTTGGAGAAGAAGTCCTCCTCGGATATCAAGTCCGAAAACGGGTACCCCAGGATACCTTCGTCAACAAGAGCGTAGAAGTATCGCTGAGTCTTGTCGCCCTTGCTGTCGATGAACAGCCAATTGCCCTCAGTTTGAGCTTCGAGCAAAGCATCGATCATCTCGATAGTTGTTGCCGTGCCAGCCTCGCAAGCTGCCACGATATCGTCCGTCAGGCCAAAGTCATTTGTGCACGCGCCATAGTACACCAGAAGTTCGGCCGCTGGATGCTCCTCCGGCACGACGCCGACGTAGCTGTCCGCCAACACCGAAAAGCGCGTCCCCTTGGCGTCGACGTCCCACATTTCAGCGATTTTGGCACTGTGTACTTGCGCTCCGAGTGACCCGGCACTCTCACCGCCGACGATGAGGTTGTCGACCTCGGGGTAGTTTTCAAGGGCCCAATCCAGCACCGCCATGGTGTTGTTGTACCCGTTCATGTGCATGGGGTAGTCCAGTCCGAGGCACTGCGAGTTGCCAAGCAGCACTTCGATGCCGCTCTCGTAGGCTGTAGTGACTCGGTTGCCAATGTGAATGTCACCCGTGCAGTAAGGAATGAAAACAATGTTCCAGTCCTTGAACATGTTGTCCGAGATCGACCGGTCCAGGACACCAGCACTGCTAGCAGTAGCGACAGTCGTGAACGTCGCGCTCACACTCAGTGAACACTGCAGCCCGAAGGCGCACGTGTCTTCATCTGCACAGGCGCCACCTCCTTGGAAAAAGATCATCAAGTTCGACTTGTCAGATCCTCCATTGGGGAACACTTGGAAGAAGAACGTCGAGTTGGTAGAGAACGTCGTCACCGAATCCTGGTAGTCGTCGAATGCGCATCGGGTGTTGCCTCCGGGGTAGATGAGTACACTGCCGTCTTCGTCGGAGGGTGTGAGGTTTTCGACGGCGCAGGTTTCCGAGTCACTGAGCGTGCAAATTGATTCTGCCGTTGATGTCGGCACCGAAGGCGAGGATCGCCGTAGCAGCGAGCAAGACGGAAGCAGCGTTCGTGAAGCGGAAGGCCATCGTTCCGACGAAGTCCTGGGCGTTGTGTACCAGGCGGAGCAAATTGCAAAGTGATCTTGGTCAACACGATTCCTTCACGTCGCGCAGTCCTCGCTCGGCAAGATGGCGTGAACCTGACCTTCCCGATGTGTCCCACGATCGCGACCCTTTTGACGGCAACTGCAACATGTAACACTACTTGGAGTGCGTCAAGCAGCGGAATCTGCTCTATGCGCCACCGAAAGTGGTCGAGATGGCGCTCAGCGACCTGGGCGGCCTGAGGTGCGTCGCGCAACTCTTCAAAGTCAAGTGAAGCACATTTCACCCGATCAGCCTCGTAGATGCAAAACCATCTTGGCAACACAACTTCTTCACAATACTTTACAATTGCCTTTGGCTAATACATGAACGAAGATGCCGACAACCCAAAGTATCCGCTTGATATTACTCGTCAACAACTTGATAGTCCGGGCTCAACACCTTTTTTTCGGTGTTTGCCTTTCGAGCCAGCGACTAGCGTTCGGATTGGCTGAAAACGCTTGTCCCTTTTCGCCAATCCGCTGTCCGATTCGAATCTGACCAGCGGAAGGAATCCAGTCACCGAGTCTCGGCAATGCAGACCAAAGGGTACGCGCGGCTGGCGGCGCCCTCGACGGCTTCCTCGGCGCGGGCGGCGGCGCACATTAGCTGCAAAGAATACCTCATGACGGTGTCCAGCCGTCTGTACTTCTCCAGCTTCTACCGCCTCGTGTACTTCTTCATGGTGGCGTCAAGTCTCGTTTGCGTCGTCTGGGTGAGCAGCTACAGTCGATTCTCATTATAATTTCGTTCTATACGTTAACTGTTTGGTTTCTATGTGGTGTGGCAATAATAGACGGGCATGAACCATTGGAAAATGTAAGTTAATGATCTCTAGGCGACTGTAACTTGTCTGTTGAACGTCTAATGAGATTTTCTGTGGCTTGCAGTCCGTCGTCGGTCGTGTTCATCTCGCTGGAGATCACAGTGAGTGCACTGCTGGTGTTTGAAGTGCTGCTGCGCATGATGGCGTTCAAAAGGGTGAGCTGGAGGTGGTCTCATTGGTGCTAGCAAAGGGGATTCTGATATGTTGGTGTGGTGTTGCAGCGGTTCTGGCACAAGTGGTGCAACATCTTTGACGTTATTGCATTGGGTGCGTACGCTTGAAGAGATACTGGTGTAACTGGAGCTGATGGAGAAGGTTGTTGTGCATGCAGCAATGAGTTTGGTGTCCGTGGCCATGTATTTTAACGAGGAAGGTGTGCTGGGAGAGCTGGAGGAAGTCGCGACGGACTCGGTACTTGCACTGCGCAATGCGGTGCAATACGTTCGACTAGCGATTTTTCTTAAGTAAGTTGTTGTGGATGATGGAGAATTTGTGATCGCTGGCTAACTGCGGGTTTATCACAGGAACCGCTCGGACCAGCCCAAGACGATCGGTAAAGACATTGACTTTGAAGACCTCGTTACGCATCCGGATGAAGAGCGGGAAATGATGCTGAACGCCGAGAGCGGAATGATCCTAGACAGCGACGACGAAGAGGAGATCCGGATCGTGTAGGCGTGCTGTTGCGGATCGCCCCTGCGTCTATGTGTTGTCGCGTGGAATATTAAAGTCATGTGCATCATTGGGTAATGCAACAAAATACGAACTATTGCATCAATTGAGCAAAGAGGAACACTTGCATTTAGCTACCTACGCACATTCAGGAACCTGAAGTCGACTAGAAGAAGAGCAGCTTCATGAGAATGGCCCACATCATGTGCGCACCACTGAAACAAAGGGAAATAACACAACAAGTTAAGTTTGCTAGTCAACACGCGTAAATATGAGATGGTGAAGTTTACCTGATGACAGCAAGCACGGGTAGCATCTTCTCCTTCGTCAGGTGCTCCGAGATGACGTGCCAAAGGTTGTTCAGCAGGAAAAAGAGCGACCACGCCATCGCCATCAGCATAACTACCCAGTCCATGCCATCAAGCGGAGAGATGCACAAGATCTGTAGTCGCCGTCATTTCGATGGGTTGGTCAGATATTAACATGAAACTACCAACATCAGACACTGAAAGCCAACGTACCGCTGCAGGGATGAACATGATCGAGGAGTAGCCGTAGAGGCACACAAGAAAGAGCAGCGTCATGGGTACTTGGAAATACTTGCCAACCAGCCAAATCAGCATGGGTAGACCCAGCAGGAACATCTCCACGAGCGTGTACGCTGACGCCAAACGGCTGAAATCGTACGACCACTCGTCTGTGTCGCCCTCGTAGTCCAAGTAGGACGCCGCATTGCTGCACGACGCCAAGCAGAAGATGAGTGTTGTCGAGAGCCAGAACGGGCCATACGCATCAGGAGCCGTCAGCGCCAGTTCAGCAAAAGTCGGGTCCTTCTTAAACGGCACCAGCGCCAGCATCAACCGCTGCCGGACGTCGGCCGTGTCGACATCAAAGTACTGCAGCACACCAGAAATGAATAACAGCATCGTACTAATGTTAAACATCATTGACACATCACATTTACTTGCATAAACCAACAATAACCACGCACCGGTTGGTAGAACGCCAAGGAGAAGCATCCACATAGTCCCATGGGGCGTGCAGGCTTGCCGTCTTCTCCGAAGGCCGCGCTCTTGGAGCCCATGAGCGTGTCCCTGACCTTCGGGGACATGAGCCCGTCCTCCAGCTCATCACCTTCAACCACCGAGACCTCTGATCAATATCAAAAGCAAGAATTAATCGTTAGCAGCCAATTACTTTATATATTCTCCTACTAATTCTTGCAGTGCTGTACATACCGAAGTCCAGGTCGGCGCCTCGGTCCTGACGGGTAGAAACAACGATAGAAAGCCGGAGCAACGGTAGTTAGCAGCTTGTACTTATAAGAGAGATGTGGCACTTGGACGCATCCACGCTGGGGTAGCTAATGTGGCGCTAGAGGCACGTACGTTCAAGGCATTCGCGGCGGACTTGACGTCGTCGTTCATGATGTTTTTTCTGGCTTTTTGGAGACTTTTTGGAGAGCGCTTGGGATCCGGCTGTTTTTGGCCAATCAAATCGCAGCTGAGGCTGGAACTGGGTAGGGTACGTGGCAGCGATAACGTTTCAGTGCCATGAGCAATGTGAAGAATGGATCGATGCAGTGTAGTGACAAATACGTGTCTTGCATTGTGTGTGTTGCAAGTGATTAGTGATTTGTAGTTTAGTCTAGGTCCTGCGTGGGCACAACGGGCACGGCGGGGGCGCTGGCGGCCTCGACCTCCGGGGCAGCAGCTTCAAGCTCAGCAGCCTCGGCGTCCTCCAGCTCGCCCAGCAGCTCGTCGTCCTCGTCGGCGGCGTCCTCCGCCTTCTTGACGATGGCGGCGACGTCGGCGGGCGTCAGGCGCTTCGAGTCCTGCGTCACCTCCAGCGTCTTGGTGCCGGCCTTGCGCTCCGAGGCGGTCACCGTAAGGACGCCCTTGGTGCTCACAGTGAAAGTCACCTCAATCTCGACCTCGCCCTTCGCCTTCGGGGTGATGCCTGACACGCTCAGCTGCGCCACGAGGGTGTTGTCCTTGGCCATGAGGCGCTGGCCCTCGTAAATCTGCAGGAACACAGCCTCCTGGTTGTCCTCCGAGGTCGTGAACAGCTCCGACGCGGTGGCAGGCAGCACAGTGTCGCGCTGGATGAGCTCCGACACACTGCCGTTGGCCAGAGCCACTGACAGGTTGAGTGGCACCACGTTCACCATGTTCAGCGGCTTCTTAGCCTCAGGGACACCCACAAGCTCAGCGAGACCAGAGGCCTCGATGGTGGCGCCGTAAGCAACAGCCTCATCGGGCGACAGCTGCGTGTGGACAGTCTTGCCCTCGAAGTACTTCTTCACCAGGTTCTGCACCAGCGGGATGCGGGTGGAGCCACCGACCAGCACAATGTGGTCAATGTCGTCCTTCTCGAGGTCGTTCTCCTCCAGGATAGCATCAATCTCCGTGATCATCTCGTGCACGTAGTCGGAGATAAGCTCCTCGAAACGCGGGCGCGACAGCTTCAGCGAGAAGTCCTCGCCCTCCATGAGGGTGTCCACCTCAATGTTGGCCTGGGTCTGCGTGGACAGGGAGCGCTTGGCAGTCTCGCAAGCAATGCGGAGACGGCTGGCGCCCTTCTGGTTGGTCTTAACGTCCAGCTTGGTCTTGCGCAGGAACGACTTGGCGCAGTGCTCGAACACAGCGTTCGAAAAGTCCTCACCGCCGAGGGTGTCCTTGCCCTTGCTGGCAACCACCTCGAACAGTCCCTTGTCGGCGTTCAGCAGAGTCACGTCGTGGGTGGCACCACCAATGTCGAACACCAGCACGTACTCGGGCTTGTCGTTGTTCACAGCCTCGTCCAGACCGTACGCAATGGCCGCAGCGAGGGGTTCGCTCAGGTACGTCAGCACGTTGACACCGGCCTTAGCAGCGGCGGCGTCCAGCAGCTCCGTGTACTTGTCGTCCGTGTGCGCGGGCTTGTTGATGACCACGTGCTCGAGTTTCTCGCCCGTGAAGTCCTCGGCCAGTTCCTTGAGGTTTTGCAGCAGCAGCGCCATGAACTCGACGGGAGTCACCGGGTGCTTCTCGCCGTTGCGCTGCGTCTGGGCCTGGGCGACGCCATCAGCGCCGGCCGTGACATCGAACGGCCAGTCCTTGACGAAGTCGCGGTCCGCCACATCAGCGTGGGCCTTGCCCAGCAGGCGCTTGAGGTGGAAAATGGTGTTCTCGGCGTGGGACGGCAGCTTGTTGACGGCCGTGTCGCCCACAATCACCTCCTCGCCCTCGAAGCACACGTAGGCGGGCGTGGTACGGAAGCCCTGGTCGTTGGCGATGATGTTCACCTTGCCGTTGTGCCACACGCCCACGCAGCCGTGGGTCGTTCCGATGTCAATGCCTGCGACCACCATCTTGCCTGGGTTCTGTCAAAGTCCTGTGCTGCTGGGGACCGATCTGAGTGTGGAGCCGCTCGTTGCGTGGTGGCCGACCACCCGAGCCAACCATCCATTGGTCGACCTACCCGACCTGCCATATCAACTACCTTTCCAAGAGAATATGTCAAACTGAAATTACAATTCTGACCAGTCACATACCACTTCAACTTGCTTCGCCCACGGTTTATAATCATTTGATTCACTTTGGTTGCTCCTCCGTCAGCGAGATTGCCCATTGACAAGTTGCGTCGCGACCCCTTCGTGTCTCACTTGCTGCTTACGAATGCGAGACGATGGCAGAACTCGGCTTCGTCGCGGTCTTCGGCAGCAAAAAGTAGAACACGCTTGCGCCAATCTGCACCAGGTTGCGGCTGCTCAGCGCCGCTGGTGGAGACGAGAAGCTGATCTCGCGGCCGTTCACGGAAATCGGCGTCCGGAGGCTCAAGCACTCGATCACGAAGCTGCTGAGGTGGGCGTCCCACGAGATCACAGCGTGCGTCGTCGAAATCATGCTGTCGTTGCCCACGTGGCAATTCACTTCGCCACCAGCAAGACCCTTGAGACTACCGAAGCCCGCATCCTTGTACAGCTTGCACCAACGAGCCTCCATGCGCCCAAGGACGACAAGGGGCTCAATGAAAAAATACTGAAAATCTAGACCCTGAGAAACGAACACAAAACCTTGTAAGTCCACATACTGCAATCCGAACAATATAAACGAAGACGTACCTGGAGCTTTGCATAACCCAGCGGTGAGCTACGCGGACTTCTATCTTCTCGATTCAACTGACCATTCAACATGGCATTTTGGTAGATTGGGATTGTGAGCATCCGGCTTGCTTCGCGCTCGAATTTTGTCGGACTATCCATACTTTGATTTGGTGAATGCTCAACTCGCTCGTGAAAGTCGAGCAAGAGCTTCGATCCGAAGCGTTTGATACATTCCGTGCATGCGAAAACCAAATGAGGCTTCACAAAGAGTTCGCATTCCTGAATAACTGACGGCGTACCAGTTTCAACTTTAGGAGAGGTTGCCCCAGATTCAGTCGATTCCGCGTCGGGCGCCTCGTAAAACCCCGGAAAAGTGCTGTCATGCATCCCACTGTACACCACGTTTCCATTCTCATCTACGTACTGGTCATGGCCGCTCTTAGCCTTATTCAGCATCAAAATCTTGGAAGCGTTGCACTTGCGCTTTTTGCATGTTTGCTTTCGGAGTCCGGGTCCGCCATATTTCTTCATATCAAGGCAATGAGGGCATTTCATACAGTCAGGAGCGTGGCAACCTTCACATTCGCCGCACCGCACAACACGCTGCCTTGCTGACCCAGATCGAGAGCTCAAATCGCTGAGAGACAGATAGTCATCTGAAAGTGTATCGCTAGCTGGCAGCAACAAGTCGCGGGGTGAATCCATTGCAACGTCTGAATATCGAAGTGATTCCTCATCTGAGTCACCGTTTCCATACGTAGCAGTTGAAGCAGATTCTCCGTCACTTTCAACAGAAGAATACGCAACAGAGCCATCGTCTTCCGAGTCACCCTTTGTACCTTCTCCCTTATGAGGGCCATCCGCACGCTTTGTCTTGCTACGTTTCCTCTTTCTCGTTGCATAGCCCCAAATCTTAGGATTCAGGCATTTCCGGTTTTTGCATGATTGCTTGCGAAGACCTGGGCCACCATACTTCTTCATATCCTGACAGTGGCCGCATTTCATGCAATCCTCGGTCAAACACCCGGTGCATTTTCCACAACGTCCAATTCGCTGGCGAGAGCGAGATGCAATATCGCTTTCAGTTCGTTTCCTCGAAGGCACCTTTGGAGCTTGGATTGTGAGCCGTGACTCCATTACGTCTGGCAATGGACTATGGGCAGCAATTTTACCCTGTAATTCATATTCGTAGCACATACAACACCATTTCACTTTAGTATCAAAAAAGATTGAAAGTAGCCGATTAGTCTTACCTTGGCAGGAATGTGACCACTCACACGGTGGCGCGATCTCTTGTTTAATGCATGACGCCTTGCAGGTAAAATTATTGACGGCTCGATTGCCCTCACGATACCTTGCTTATCGAGCGTATGTAAAGCAGTCATCTCACGCTCACAATTTCCCTTTGTGTAAGATTCCACATTTGTAATAAACGCACGGGAATCATCTGAATTCGAAATCAGCGTGAATGTCTTCACTACGTCACAGACTTGGCGAATCTGGCTAATGTGAAGTGCAGCGCTATTCCATGCCTACAGTAAGCATCAAAGCAACAACAGTCAGGTGAGTACCGTACACCGCCAAGGCAATTAAAATATTTCCCATTACTCACCAACAGCTTTCGTCGTGAGCTAAACAGCTCAGGCACCAAGAAGTGAAGTAATTTGCGGGCGTCAATATCGAACGCAGGATGGCATAGCAGCAAGCGCTGACGACACCGAATTGAGAGCAATTGAGGCCAAATCGCAGAAATCTGGTCAGTAGCCTGCCTGGGGATATCAATCACACTGAGCTGGCACTGTAATGAAGTCACGACTGAGATATCCTCCATGAACACTTCGTAGCTGGTGAGTAGAACGTGCGCTGACAACCTGCGGCTAGAGAAATACTCATTGCTCAGCAGTTGCAGTAGATTCTGTCGGTCTTCCTTGCTACCCCAATATGGATATAATTGAATAAGCTGGCTTGATGACAGGGCCTTCTCCCATAGTGCAAGATCAGAGCCGGCAGCAACTACCACATAAAATGCGGAGGTATTCTGGATTGACGTAATTTGAGCCATGAACTCGCCGACCTATTCATGCATGGATGCACAAGGTTAAATAAAGGACACCACGCTGAATACACCGCGTTCAGTGTGGACTTACCTGAAGTCGCTCCTTGTGACCACTGTCTCCGACAACCAAACCGTTCGACCCTCGCTTGTACGAAGCGACTAAATTATCGCTGCCTTCTTGGCCATTCGATTCTTGGAAATGTGGTACTGATGTCGAACCAGAAGCTTTCACTCCGTCCACTAAAACTTTCCATTCGTTTTCGCTTGTCGGGCCAGCAGTACCCTGTTGGAATGGATTAGCACTAACGGTTAGCGGAGACCCTTGAAGCTTGTCGAGGTCTCCTTGAGCAAATCGGGAGTAATTGTTGGGGTGCGATCTGGCAAGAAGCAACTGGTCAGTCATATAACACAACAGAACGACGATACTGAGTTTTACCTCTTCCACTCATCGTCAAAATCCATAAGAGCTCGTTCATGGTCCTGATACAGCTGAAGGCCGGTGATTCGTGCAAGATCACTGGCATCTGAAGACCCATTTTGAGATAGCCCTCGCTCCAGCAAGTGGGAGCAATACACCTTCAGCTCCGAGACGAGAAATTCCTTCAGAGAGATATGGTCAGCTCTCTCCCCCTTGACTTCTTCAGCATCCTCAGGTTTCATTGCCGTGTCAGAATACTCCTGTTTTGGCTCTGGTGTTGATAAGAAACCGTCCTCACTAGACGTTCGATTACGTGCTGACATCGGTGATTGCGGTGTGGATGGTGCGGTCGCTCTCGCTGAGGCATCGTTTGTCATGCCCGTGTCCCGTGACTCACTTCGAGCACCATTAGAAGTTTGTTGCTTAATCGTTGATAGACACATGCTTTTCAATGTTCCGACTTGCCTGTGTAAAATAAATCACCATTCACCAGTAAGTACACATTCAAGGCCAAGTCTCCATGCACAGCAAACACGTACGCGCTATCTTCCTCCTCTCCTTCCTTCTGCTACAACACGCAAGCAGCTACGGCGTCAGACGTCGACCACCTCACTGATACTAACTCATCGCATCCACCAACCTGTTCCGCACAGTGAGCTGCTGCTCCACCGTCTTTCACACTTGCTCCACTACATTTCACAAAACAACATCATCAGCCAAGAAAGCAGAACCCTAACGAAGAAGCAACGTACCCCAACTTGTCCTCCTGCCCCACCGACTTCTCCTTCTGCACAGGATCCACTGCCGGCGTGTGCACCAGGAAGGCGGCATTGTAGGCCTTCTCCAGCGCGTCGTACACGGGTTCGTCCGACGCGTCGGGTGGCGAGTCGTACTCGCGTCCAGTTGGGATCTGCGTCAGCGATGAGCCGATTCGAGCGCGAGCCTTCTCCAGCTTCAGTCGCACACGGTCCATCTCCGTTTCCTGCGCAGTTGCCGTCGTTTCCTTGCGTTGATTGGTGCTAAAGCAGAAAGAATTCACAATAGTCACGTTAGAAGGAGTTAGAAGCGCGGACTTGGACGTAGACGGACCTGGCGGCGCTGCTTTCAGCCAGTAGCGCGAGCGCGGACGCGTGGCTCGCCCCTGTTACGGCGCCGTCGCCCTGCGAGTCGCCCTCCGCCATGATCGCTCTCTCCCTTGGACGCAATGCGCCAGTTTGGCGCGGTCCGACCGAGCGACCGCGCGAGGCGGCAAAACCGATACACCAATTGTACACCATTTCATAACACCTGTTCAAACCGATTGGGTACATGATGGAAACCGATTGGATATATTTGTGTGGCACCGCGTCAAAGTATCTATCAATCGAGTGGAAGCCATGAGCCGCACCAAGAAGAGCGCGCGTCGAGGCAAGCGCAGCGCCGATGGAGCTGCTCCTGCGCCGAATAAGAAGCAGCGGAAGGAGGCGGCCAAGGCTGCGGCTGCAGCGCAAACGGCGGCTGCCAATGGTGAGAAGGGAAGTCGCAAATGGGCGGAGAGCACGTTGACCAAGCTGCTGGGCGGTATGCCGCTCGACATTTTCCTGTCCGAGTACTTTGAGAAGAAGCCGCTGCACGTGCGCAAGGCGGAGAAAGGCGCTCTGTTTGAAAACGCACTGTTTTCGCGCAAGAAGATGCTCAAGGTCATGGAGAAGCAGCCGCGCAGCATGGGGTTCGGCAAGGACCTCACGGTCTGCAGATACGTCAACTCGGAGCGCGAGAACTTTGACGGAGAGGAATCCAACGGCCACGCAACGAGCCGACAGGTGGCCAGTCTGCTGGACAGGGGCTATAGCTGCCAATTTTACCAGCCGCAGCGCTACGTGGACGGACTGTACGAGCTGAACGCCGCATTTGAAGAGGTTTTCGGCGGTCTGGCGGGTGCGAGCGCGTACCTGACCCCGGCGAATTCCCAGGCACTGGCGCCGCACCACGATGATGTGGAGGTGTTTGTGTTGCAGACTCAAGGACGCAAGGAGTGGAAGCTCTATCACCCGATTGTGGAGCTGGCTGGGGAGCACAGCTCGGATTTGGCGGAGGATCAAATTTGGAGAACCGTGGATGGAACTTACTGTGGAGGAAGGAGATCTTCTGTACTTCCCGCGCGGTGTCATCCACCAGGCGTGTACGGACAAGGAGGAGTTCTCGACGCATGTGACTATCTCTGTCTACCAGCACAACACGTGGGCTAACTTCTTGGAGGTTGCACTGCCCCGCGTCATTCGTCATGCATTTGACTCGGATGTCACTTTCCGTAAGGGTCTTCCTGTTGGGTACCTTAAATACATGGGCACGCAATTCCAAGCTGACTCGAGTGAGGCGAAGGGGTTCGCTGCAACGTGCAAAAAGCTTGTGGCCCAGCTCGCAACTCACGTGGGGGAGAAGGACTTGCGGGAAGCTGCTGATGAGGCTGCGTTGGACGTATGGGCCAACCGCCTGCCCCCGCCGACGGGTTCTGACAAGAAGACGGATGAGGATTCTGGTCCCAGTCCGCTGGACAGCAACACGACCATTCGCTTCAAGAATCGCTCGCATATCCGCTTGTCCATGGGCGAAGATGAGGCAAAAGAGGCTTTTGTTGCCGTTTACTACTCGCTGAACAACTGTCGGCGGCATCACATGGGTTTGTGCACCTGCGGCGGTGAAGCTGATGACGAGAACGGCGACGAGGACGAAGAAGAAGATGACGAAGATGCTGGAAATGATGCCGAGACGAGCAGTGTTGATGGTGACAACGAGGACGGCGGCGACAGCGAGGAGGAAGATGACGATCCTAGCGCAGCATTTGGGCAGATGCCACCACAGCCCAACAGCATTGTGTTTCCTGGAGAGCTAGCACCAGCGTTGATGAAGCTTTATGCGTCTTCCGCTTCCCCAGGAGTATCGATCGATGGGCTTGTAGATGATACCAGCGACGAGACTGCTGTGCGCGGAATGCTTCTACGACTGTGGTCTGAGGGCCTCCTCAATGTCGCTTCGCAGGCGTAAATTCATGCAAAACGAGCAATCAACACAAACACTGTCCATCTTGTTTTGAGGGAAAGTAACGACTACCATAGTATCTCGCTAGGTGTCGTTCACCTCTTCCGTGCCTCTCACTACAACGCTAGCTAATGTTCCTCTCCATGAGCTGATTCGCGTTGTATATCACTCGCCGGATGGACTCTTTATCTAATGCAGTCCATGATGGTTTGACTGATTTCTTCGGCCTCCGAACGCACAGCCATCTACAAACGCAGAAGTATGAGTTTCTTGAGTTAGAACATGACAAACACCAATTCGGTTCCCCTC
Source organism: Phytophthora sansomeana (assembly GCA_032158285.1). NCBI lineage: Eukaryota > Oomycota > Peronosporomycetes > Peronosporales > Peronosporaceae > Phytophthora > Phytophthora sansomeana. Next base: position 130,228 of record JAPDHH010000220.1, read on the forward strand.
TTGACGCGTACCTGCAGAATCATGCTGCCGCTCTGTTCATCCAACGATATTCTCGACTTCACCAGCGCCTTGACGCCACCAACAAAAACGCCCGAGAGCAGCAGGATGTGAGCTTTAGCCTTAGGCTGAGGTACAGCCGTGTTCTCGCAAGGCTGCATGCCTAGATTTTCAATAACAGCGGCAACGCCCTCCACGAGGCTCTTGTACTTCAGACCGTAGCTGCCCTTAACCTCAGCGCCGTCGCCAATGTGCTCCCACGCAGAGCGGAAGTCATTAACGGAAACCTTGGCCATCAGGTCCGCGGCTCCAATCTCGATGTCCTCCATGGGGTATTCCTCGTCAAAGCCATCGTCCTCAACCTCACCTGACGACGGGTTCACCTCGTGCACCTTAAACTTCAACTGGAAGCGCAAAATCGTACAAGCGTTAGAGCACATTAACAACAATAACCAAACACACCACTTCAAATGTACCTCAGCATTGGCTAGCTGAACAATGGGGTATACTCCGTCACCAGTGTACTGCAGACATACATAGCACGATCCCGTCTTGCCGTACGCAAGCTTCTCCAAAGGCACGGCCGAGTGAACCTGCCACACCTCTTCCGGCTCCATTACAAATCCAACGTTCACGTTCGTGAGTAGCTGATCGCTCACAGTGTTAAGCACCTTGAACTGTTGGCACGCAAGCGAGTGATATTGTCAGAACCAAAACGATCTTGCGCAATTACGCTGGTAAACACGAAAGTACCTGGAGAACAATGTGCTGCGCGAATACATGCTTAGTGCAGCTGACAACATATTCCGTTTCAGCTTCCGTAAGTTCAAGACGCTTAGAGGAACGGAAAAGAGCACCAAGCTCAGCAAACTCCGGAACCTGCAGAATCAAACACGAAGAAGGGTTAATTACGACCGAGAGAGAGACAACCCGTATGAACGTACCGTGTAAAGCTCCTTCGCAACATCCTGGGGCTCAGGAGCCACGTTAGGTTGGACGGTATCGTTATCAACTTCGGCGTCGTCACGACTCGTCATGGCGACATCTTCCACGACTTCAACGTGCGGCAGCACCTCGAATGTTAGCGGGCCTTCAGCTGGGCGCAGCTCATACTGATCAATCGATTTCTGAAGCGCTGCCACGCTCATGGGGAAATCTTCAACGAGAAGGGTGCGGCTAGTCACCTCGTCTCCCTCCAGGATGGCAAGGTACATTGTGGCGCGATCACGAACTTCATCGTCATCGTCCAGCTTGCAGCACTGCAGCAGGGATGACACGCTGATTCGAAGTGATGCCACGCGAATCGCAAACTGAGCAAGAGCAGACACAGCTGAAGCACGCACTGGCGCGTTCTCTAGAATGACGCGGTTGCGAATGAAACGGATGTACCGTGCTGGTGCTGACGTAGTCGGACCCTTCTGACCCAGAACACGCAGAATCTTGGTGGATAACTGTGTAAACTCGCAGTCCTCGATGAACTCGCATAGGTGAAGGAGTGCTGTCTCCTTGCACTCCTGGATGCGGTCGATCAAGAATAGAATAGCGTCCGTGATCGTCTTCTTAAACTCGTAGCCACCTTCTTCACGAAGGAAGTTAGCCAAGAAATTCAACAGCACGCGATGTTTCTGGGGATACTTCAGACACAAGTTTTTGATGGCCTCCACGACTACGATCTTGAACTCATCGGCAATGTCGCCCATGAAAGTGGAGATCTGTTTCATCAGACGATCCACGCTCGACTCGGCACCTTTGGGGAATATATATAATAATCATCAGTTGATCGCATGCAACAACCCCACCCGTACAAGGACGTACCAGTCTTCAGGAGAGTGGTGATGGCCAGCGTGGCAATAGATCTGTTGGAGTCGGTGATAAGTGCCTCCATATCCTCGTTGCAGCGTGTCACCAGCATAGGCTGTGTCAACGCCACTTGGCTGAGTGTCCGCACAGCAGCAAAACGGAGCGTAGGCTTCGAAGAGCCCAGGAACAACTGCAACACGACAATGGCCTGCGTCAAGTCACGTGCGTCCACAGGAAGTGCACACAGTGCCCTCGCCGCTTCGTAAATGACCATCTATCGAACAAACACATTAAGCGTTAGCACGCTAAACAATAATTGGGTCAGTTTGGATCGTCGCATTTGTACCTCGTTCTTCTGACGTAGCATCTTTTGCAAAAAAGCATATAGCGGAGCGGTATCCTGGCCGTTTGCGTTTTCGCGCAGGAGTGCGGAAGTGTAACGGATCAACAGACACGTCGCAAGGTTCGACCGCAGATTGGTCTTTTGAAGCTGCATGATGAATTTCGACACGGCGAGCTTGTCGTGCTGCCGAATTTGATACAGAAGCGAAACGCCGTGGTACTGAACCATGTCGTTTGTGGAGTTCACGGCCTCCTGCACCTCGTTCACCCAACGGCGCACAATCTCAGGGTTGTTCTTGATCAAGTGGATACCTGAAACCAGCGCTGAGCTCGCCACCAGGGCGTTGCGGTCCACAATAGCCTGCTTAATGTAGCGCTCGATGGCATTCAGCATGGAGCCCTACGAAAAGTACAGGTTAAGTCAGTTTCCGCAACACGACCAGCGCTGCCACGCCAAATATTCCACAGCCAATGACGTACATCAATGATCCGGCAGAGCACTCGGATTGCGTTGGCGCGGTACAGATCCACATCGGAGCTCATGTCCTTGGTCAGACTCTGGGTCACGATAATCACCTGATAACATCAAGACAGTAACTCATGAGCGTCTCGCCTCTCTTCAGTCAGCACTCTCTCGAGACCGTAGCCTATATCTACTAATACACAATTGTACCTCGTCCGCGGCAGTAGCCTCAGCCACCTCCTTGATGAAAAGGTACATCATGCGACGCAGATTGGCATCCTTAGACTGGAACAACTTGGTGACTCCGAAGAAGACGGCGGTGGTCTCGGCGCTGGTGAAAGGCTCGCCCTGCGTCAGGATGTGCAGCAGCTTGGTGATCAGCTGACAGCATTTCTTGGGGTGACGCGTGACCGTGTTGGCGTCCGAGAAGATCTTGGTCTCCTGCAGCACCGTGGCCTTGTCCAGTCCCTGGAAGGGCGACACTGCAGCACATAGAGAGAGGGGGAGGCACCCAATACACAGTTAGAACGGTGTAATCACAGGGGGAGGTGTCTGGAGAGAGGGAGATCCCTCAGTAAGCGCCGATCTTTCGCCTACGTACCCTGGTCCTCTTCGTCGTTCTTGAACTTCTCCTTGATGTCCGCCATGACGGACGAAATGGTCATGGCCGACCCGCCGCGCCCCGAGTCGCCCCCGGCCCCGTACGTGTCCTGGCTCGCCCCCAACTTCATTGTCGCTCGCTCGCTGCTTGGCTCTGGCTTGGATTCCCCTTCGAGCTCGAGTTCTAGCCGCGTGGCCCAGGCTTTGGGGCGGTGTGGCGCACATGAAACGGAGTGGTCTACTCCACTACGTGTGCGCTACACCATTTTATTGTTCCACCAATCAGTATGCGTGAAAAGCGTTCCGCCAATCAAAACTCGCTAAGCGAGCCCAAGTGAAAAGGTGCAATCATTTGCAGCCGGACGGAGCGCGGGAAAAAAGCCGCGGGTCGGCAGCAGGTAGTCATTCCGAGATTTGACTCGTGCAGTAAAAGCAGTTTCCACTCTCCTCTCACCCAGCAGCAATGGCGAAGACTCCCTCCAAGAAGGCCGCGAAGACGGTTGCCAAGTCCGGCAAGGGCAAGGGCAAGAAGCGCGTTGAGTCGTACTCGACCTACATCTACAAGGTGCTGCGCCAGGTGCACCCTGAGACGGGCATCAGCAAGCGCGGCATGTCCATCATGAACTCGTTCATCAACGACATCTTCGAGCGCATCGCCTCGGAGGCCGGCAAGCTGTCGCGTTACAACAAGAAGTCGACGCTGTCCAGCCGCGAGATCCAGACGGCAGTGCGCCTCATGCTCCCGGGTGAGCTGGCCAAGCACGCCGTGTCGGAGGGCACAAAGGCGGTGACTAAGTTCACGTCGGCTTAAGTGTCACTGGCATCTGTTGATCTGCAGTTGCTTTGAGCGAAATCTGCAGGTTGACATCATTCTTCCTGGTGTTTTTTAACACCACCCATTTCGCAAGAAAATGTCTATAATTTTGTATGTTTTGTGGTATTACATGTATTATGCCTCAGGTGCAGCGGTAAGACACGCAAATTCATGCCCGACAAAGGCGTGAATGGCGTCGCTCATGTTTTCGTGCAATAGTATAAATCTTTATGTCAAAGGACAGATTGAAAAAAGGGACAAAGCAATAGACGTTCTGGCATTTACCACAGCTCTTCGCTGAATTGGGATTTGTCCAGGTCATGACTTGGATTTTCGGAAGTTGCATGAAATGTCATAAAGAACAGAGAAGACATGGAGTCCTTCACAGCAAAGGACGTCTAGTGTCACGGCCACCGCGGTTGACCAGTCAGATGAATATGGGCATGATTCGCCACGACTTAGGCACTACCGCATCTCTGGTACCCTAAACCAACTTGAGTTCGACAACCTTTGCAATTTTCCAGCTCGAGACTTGAAAAACAATCATTGAACAATTCACACAGGTATCAGACACTAAATCTTATGCATGGCTACCAAGCATCTACAGGACACATCATATCCTTTGCGAACGCAAAATAGTTTTGAACTGTGGGTGGTTGTTTCTCGTGAAAAGGGTGGTGTTAAAAAACACCAGGATAGAGTGAGAGGCTAACGCCCCTCGCGACGAAGAACAGCTAGGCTGCCAACGCCGCAAAGCAGATGATCACGATGCGCAAGGAGCACAAACCACCGAAGCACGAGTCCAAAGACGCGCTTATCCGCCGAAGCCGTACAGGGTGCGGCCCTGACGCTTGAGCGCGTACACGACGTCCATGGCCGTCACCGTTTTGCGGCGAGCGTGCTCCGTGTACGTCACCGAGTCGCGGATCACGTTCTCCAGGAACACCTTGAGCACGCCGCGCGTCTCCTCGTAGATGAGACCGGAGATGCGCTTCACACCGCCACGACGAGCGAGACGACGGATGGCCGGCTTGGTGATGCCCTGGATGTTGTCGCGAAGGACCTTGCGGTGACGCTTGGCGCCGCCCTTGCCGAGTCCCTTGCCGCCTTTGCCGCGTCCAGACATTGTTCACTTGAGAGGAGTTCTTGAGGAGGAAGTTGGTCGGTCCCAAGAAGGAATTTGAAGAATGAGAGTTGGGGTCGACCAAAATGCTGCCAACTCGTCCCCATAGTCAGAGGCAGTGCTATTGTTTGAATTGGTACAGACCTAGCCCCTCCAGTGTTTGGTTTTCCACAAAGACTCAAATGGCACACGCTGATTGGCCGGACACTCGTCATCTGAGCGCACCAGCCTCTGATTGGCGGAACGATAGCTCCTGCTTGGCGGTAAAAGGCGGGAAAAGCTTTGGGCGCCGCTGATTCAAGACTTCATTCTCAAATTCTCCAAGTTCTCAACAACTTCGAAAAGAAAGCACCATGGCTCGTACCAAGCAAACCGCCCGCAAGTCCACCGGTGGCAAGGCCCCCCGCAAGCAGCTCGCTACCAAGGCTGCCCGCAAGTCGGCCCCCGCCACTGGCGGCGTCAAGAAGCCGCACCGTTACCGCCCGGGTACGGTCGCTCTGCGTGAGATCCGTCGCTACCAGAAGTCGACGGAGCTCCTGATCCGCAAGCTGCCGTTCCAGCGTCTGGTGCGCGAAATCGCCCAGGACTTCAAGACGGACCTGCGTTTCCAGGGTTCGGCTGTGCTCGCCCTGCAGGAGGCAGCTGAGGCCTACCTTGTCGGTCTGTTCGAGGACACGAACCTGTGCGCCATCCACGCCAAGCGTGTCACCATTATGCCCAAGGACATCCAGCTGGCCCGCCGCATCCGCGGCGAGCGCTCATAAGTTGCTTGTCCGCGACTGGTTAGCACTTGCTACTGACCAAGCGCGTTCGTGAAGGACGTGTTAGGTCATCCCCTGTCGGCTTGATTTCAGTCAAGTCGACACTTTCATCCTGGTGTTTTTTAACACCACCCTTTTCTTAAGAAACCACATCTCTGTAGACTAGTTGCGTAGGTAAATGGCGTATACTACAGTAGACATTCCAATGGCCCATTTGAAATGGGCAACAACATGTTGCGGTGTGATTGTGACGGGGTAGATGACCGCGTAGCTGATGAATCAAGTGCTTGATGATTGACGGCTGTCTATTGCTTCTACGTCCTCATGAGTGCTGGTTCAGTTTCGCGTGCTTCTGGTATGTACGCGCGTGAAGCAAGGAGCATCTTTTTGAGCATCAGCTTCAGATGCGGCAGGCACGGCACGGAGTCGACCTATTATAATTGCTGCAACAGCTCGCACTAGCATTAAGTGATGTATTAATGCGGCAAAAAGTCTCAAGGTCGACACATGCGGAGGCACTTTGCCATACCACGTGCTGTTTCTCGATGGTAGAGGCACTACACGAGAGTTCGCTTGGCGCCAATGAGCTCAAATGCCCAGCAGAGCAATTCGTGAAGATCTGAGCGGAACGCGGAGTGGAGCGCCAACGGCAAATGGTCAGCAGCGATGGCGGTGCTGGTCTCTAGGGCGACGTCGTTCCGCCGCATCAAGTCGTGATGCTTGCAAGTTGGTGCTAAAGCGTCACCTTCGTGCGTTCCAAGCTGACCGAGCTCAACGCCCTCGCCAAAATTCCGCAACAAATCCAAATGCAGTGTCGAGCAAGACACATCTCACATGCGGTGATTCCAGCACGAGCTTTGGTAGAGTCTTGCCTCTGCATGAAAATCGGCGCATGGAGCACTACACGTAGTGCTTCATCGAGCGTAGCCTTCCTCGCGTGCCGCCGATGTCTGCGTCCCCCGCAAGTCTTGCAGCCCACGTAGCTTGTGGAGCCGGTTTTCCAGCCAGACCACACTCGTGCCTCCTTGGTCTCGCACTCACTTCATTCGCCACCTACAAAAGCATTTCGTGCGCGACTGCAGTACGTATGCAGCGATTTCCATCCGTTAGCGTTTAGCACAAGGTGATGCCTTCCACTACGAAGTACCTCTCTGTCATCGTGGCGTACCATACACCTTGACTTGCACCTTCATTGCAAGAACATGGAGAGCTCGAGCTCTGGAATGCGGCAGAAGTTATCCGTTGGAGGGAGAGCACCTGGGGGCGACGATCCCCAGCATAACAGACCATGGTTCGAGGTGCGAAGGCGGGATAGGTCTCCTTGAATTCAAAAGCGGGAATAGGTTTCCGCCAATTCAAACTCTGCGATATAGCCGCGGTCCCTCAGTTTTGGCGGCAAAACGAGCGGGCGATTCGAGCGCTATCTCCAGTCTCTCATTCTTCAAATTCCTTCTTGGGACCGACCAACTTCCTCCTCAAGAACTCCTCTCAAGTGAACAATGTCTGGACGCGGCAAAGGCGGCAAGGGACTCGGCAAGGGCGGCGCCAAGCGTCACCGCAAGGTCCTTCGCGACAACATCCAGGGCATCACCAAGCCGGCCATCCGTCGTCTCGCTCGTCGTGGCGGTGTGAAGCGCATCTCCGGTCTCATCTACGAGGAGACGCGCGGCGTGCTTAAGGTGTTCCTGGAGAACGTGATCCGCGACTCGGTGACGTACACGGAGCACGCTCGCCGCAAAACGGTGACGGCCATGGACGTCGTGTACGCGCTCAAGCGTCAGGGCCGCACCCTGTACGGCTTCGGCGGATAAGCGCGTCTTTGGACTCGTGCTTCGGTGGTTTGTGCTCCTTGCGCATCGTGATCATCTGCTTTGCGGCGTTGGCAGCCTAGCTGTTCTTCGTCGCGAGGGGCGTTAGCTTCTCACTCTATCCTGGTGTTTTTTAACACCACCCTTTTCACAAGAAACAACCACAGTTAGTAGATGTGGTCAAGTAGTACAGTCAGACAGACAGACACCTTGATCGCATCGGTGCATGAAATGCTTATTTCACTGTAAAACGCAATCCACTGCTGACGTTGGTGGATCGAATTCATTGCATACTACTGTAGTAGAAATTATAGGCGCTTCAGGTAATGAGTTGCATCCCAACAGAGTGTGTGAGGAATACGTCCTGAAGTTCCTGGTGTGAACATCGTAGCTCCAGCAGTGGGTAACGCGACGTGCGCGTCGAGATTTGGCGGATGATGCCAGATCGCTCCAACTCGTCGCAAATGAAGAGCAGTCCGCGCAGTCTTGGGATCGGCACGAACGAGTGCGTCTTGCACAAGATTGCAAAGCGTTCGATCACAGCTTCCAGCTCCGCGCCCATCTTATTGACGCCACGCGCCGCGTTGGTACGTACCTCCATCCGCAGAGCAACCAGGAACGTGCATTCGAACTTGCTGCATGCACGCAGGCGGCTCATGGGCGCTGACACCGATACTGCCTGCTGGGCCTCGTGTAGATCTTCACCAGTCACGTATAGCTCCTCTCCTTCCTTGGACACAACACGGCCGAGCGCGGTAAGTCGATGCAGGCAAACCTCGGCGGATTTACGACAAAGTGACAGCGCCTGACGCACGTCGCCCGACTGGTGCGCCAGCGACTTTGCACAAATCTGGATGGCCTCCTCGCTGAAAATGTCCAGCTGAAGCAATCGTTGCTGAATAATATTCTCAAGCTGCTCCCTTGTGTACGCCGGGAAGGTGATGCGATGGCCACCCAAGCGACTGCGGATCTTCGTCGGCAGTCGCTCAGGCAGGTCCATAGTATTGGCAATGCCAACCAGTACCAGCTTCGCTGCAGCAGAAGTCTGCCACTCCAGCAAGTTGTACAGCACCTGATTCTTCCCCGCCAGCATAAAGTCCATCTCGTCCAGCAGCACCAGCAGCATGGGGCGCGCCGCATTCTTGGTCTGGAACTCGCGCTGCAGAATCTCGCACAGTCGTGCAGCGCTCATGCTCGTGCGCGACGGCTGGAGCTTGTTCTCGTCTGCCTCCTCCGTTGGTGGCTGCAGCGCCTTCCACAAGACACTGTACGCCACGTCCGGACGCGGCATCTGCAGTCCGTTCACCTCCACCCACGCAAAGTTGCGCAGCTCCTTGGCGTCGCGCTGCGTCTCGAGCGTGCGAATCACTTCCTTGACGATGGACGTCTTGCCTGCGCCTGGTAGGCCACTGATGTAGATGGGCCCGCCGGCGCTCTGTTGCTCGATGGACGAGCGTAGTGCCGTGTAGATCTCGTCCCGCTCGTCCTCTCGCCCCGTCATGACGCGCGGGAGACTCGAGAGCTGCAGCTCCTGACACGCGCGTTGTAGTTTCTTCACAGCGGATGCGACGGCTGGAGAGAGCGCGCCCGGGACATTGAGCGCCTGGTCGCTCTCGCCATGGTCGGCACTGCGCGGCCGCTTGACACCGGCATGCACTCGAGCGGTCTCCATTTGGCAAGTGAACACCATGTTCACATCAAATTTCGTGTATGTACGATTAGTTTTTGAAGCAAAAAAGCAACTTTACTCTTGGTTATGCGGGCAACAGCTTCATACAGCAGTGACATCATTAGATTTGTGTGTTTAGTGGTTGTGTTCGAGTGGGAAATATGGCGTTTAAAGCTGCGTGAAGTTGACACACTGTTTCTGACCGCCAGTCTAAAACCTAAATGCGGCGCGCTTCCGTTCTCTTGTCGTAGGACACCGACTTAGACAGCAGGTTCACGCGCACAGCATTCGATCTCCGTCTTCAGCCGCAAGCTGCTTTGGGTCTGATACGCATGGCGAGATGGCTTCCCAGCCGCTCGGCGCCACTTCCTGTGCGTCATATGTACGTCGGCGCTAAATTCATCCTCGCTGCGGAAGCACCTGTTGTCGTGGTGCAGATACCGGAGCCAAGTCTCACTTGGTGGCAGCAGCAAAAGGAAGCCAAGTCTGGTTACTTTTTTCGCGTGGTGCCCTGCGTTTCAGCTCCCAGCTTCGCAGTTCAGCAAACATCAAGCGAATCGGCACGCGCTGCTCGATCAGCACCGAGGCCAACAATGGCACCGACACCACTAAGTGGCGGTGCGAGCGCTCTGATTCACGCATCGGCTGGATACGCGGCGTCCGTTGATTCTCAGTTCGGCCCGGAGGTGGTCAAGTTCGGCCAAACTGGCCAGCTGCAAAAAAGATAGTACTCACGCAGGATGGCGAGTCGCGTCAACGCTGACAGCCTTGGCTCAGGTCGCGCTTGTCCAGATGGGAAAAGCCGGAAACCAGGCGCCGAAAAGAGCAGGTACCAACACTGGTCACCTTGCTCTTCATTTGAGTATCAGATGCACACGAACGACAAGATGCTGCCACGTCTTCTTAGTGGCTCTCGCCTGTCAAAACTCGCGAACAACTGAAAAAATACAGCCAAGTCTCTGACTGACTTGGCCACCAGCCCCAACTAATTGCCTTCGGTGGCGAACTTGGCACTCGTACACGAGAGTCACTTCCAATTCGGCTGGCTTATGCGCACCTGCAACATCAAGAGCAAACGACGCACAGCCCCCTTCGCTTTCCCAGTCACTCTGATGAAGATCACTCAATTGGTGCAAGCGGCGATTTCCGTGGCGGCGGCCGCCACGGCTGCGTCTGCGGACATCTCAATGTCCCTAGCTGGGAGCAACTACCAGCAAGGCACGGTTCAACCTCCCACCGAGCAACTCAAGGGTGACACGATCTCGAGCAGCGGATCCACTACGGTGGGCGCGACGTCGACCACCGGTAGCACTGCAAGTAGCGGTGATTACTTGGCTCCGTTCTCGACCGACGAGCCTTCCGACCTCTTCCAGCGCTACGACACGCTGACCACCTTGGCACCGATCATCAACGTCGCCGATGAACTTCTCACGCAACCGCTGCCCACGAACAAGTGGTGGGGCAACCTCATCCACACCACCACCGAAGACATCGGCACGGTGGCCAACCCGGCGTGGTCCAACCCGTACGCGCTCAAGCTGCCCAAGGAGGCACCGTACGGCCTGCAGGCTTGCTACTCGTACACATACCGCAGCATGGCCAACGAGGTGGATGGAGTCGTCAAGTACTACTTGCACGCTTTCCACAACGACCTCACGCTATCGGCAACCGAGTTCGCATCAACCAAGCCCGACTACGAGATTTACTCGTTCAGTGACATGGGCGCCAGCGTTCGCACCTGTGTCTCGGGCAGCTCGAACTGCATGGATTCGTCTCTGGTGAACGGCATGGCTTTCGTTTCGGCTACGTACTCGGGTCTCACAGCTAGCGTCGAGTCCGAATACGCCATGACAATGGTAGATGACTCGACTGCAGGCAAGTACGTCATCCAGCTGCCGAACAACCAGACGTGGGTGGTCTACTCCAGCGATACGAGCGCGTCGTTCTCGATCGACAGCACCGGATCGGCGTTTGTTTCCAGCGCAGCCTACACGGGTACGCTCCGTGTGGCAATTCTCCCCGACAGCGGCGCCCAGAGTGTGTATGATGACTACTCCTCGTGCATTATCCGAGGCGGCAACGTGTCAGTGCAGTCTCGCACGAGTTACTCGCTGGTGTGGGAGACTGAAGGCGCCGGATGCGATAGCACGGGCCTCTTGCACTTTGCACTGCCTCACCAAGTTGAAGCCATGGGTGACGCCACCACCACGCAGTCAAGTGGGGCAATTGTTTTACATTCTAGTACGCGTGGCCAAATGGTGGGCCAGGTAACTACTTCTTCAAGCTGGACGCTGGCTGAGGACGAAGCGGACGATGAGGTGGACTTCTACCCAGTTAGCAAGCCGTCTTCCGACGTTGTCTCGCAGATTGGTCTTCTTGCCACGTTGCAGAGCGATATTGACAGCGATTGGAGCTTGGACACTGGAAGCTGGTACTACAACGGCAAAGCGTACCAGAAGTACGCGTCGCTCTGCTTGATGGCGGCCGACAGCTCGGTAGTGGGCGATGACACAACGCTACTGAGCAGTTGTCTGTCCAAGCTGGAAGCACTTGTCGAGCCGTTCCTGAACAACACACTTGGATCCCCTCTTGCATACGAGACTGCGTACAAGGGCATCGTCACCAGCCAGGTCTTCACTACCAATAACGCCGACGTGGAGTTTGGCAACGGAGTGTACAACGATCACCACTATCACTATGGCTACTGGATCACGGCTTCCGCCATTCTTAGAAAGCTGGATCCAACCTGGTCGGGCATGGCACAACTCGAAACCATGGTGTGGACGCTGCTTCGCGATGTTGCCAACCCGAGCTCAGGCGACACATACTTTCCCAAGTTTCGCCACTTCTCCTGGTTTTTAGGTCACTCGTACTCGCACGGAGTGACCCCCATGGCTGATGGTAAGGATGAAGAAAGCACGTCGGAGGATGTGAACTTCTACTACGGCATGATGCTGTGGGGCAAGGTCACGGAAAACCAAGCAGTGGAAGACCTGGGCAGCCTCATGTTGCGCCTCAATGCACGAGCTGTGAGAACTTACTTCCTCATGACGTCGGACAACACGATTCACCCTGCCCAGTTCGTGCCCAACCACGTGACAGGCATTTTCTTCGACAACAAGGCCGACTACGCGACGTGGTTCAGCGCCGAGAAGTACTGCATCCACGGCATCCAGATGATCCCGGTGTCGCCGATCAATGGTCTGGTACGCACGGCAACATTCATCCAGGAAGAATGGGACGACATTTTGTCAAAGGAAGCGATTGTCACGGGGGACGACACCACCAACGCTTGGTTGTCCCTGTTGCTTGTGAACCAGGCTGTTATCAACCAAGCTGATGCACTGGCGAAGCTCACGACAGCGACCATGGACGATGGTCTCACTCGTTCGTGGGCCTTGTACAATGCTGCTTCCCGCGGTGGCTCGAGCTCGAACGGTACCACTTCCACCGTTGCTACGGTGACACCTAGCGTCACTACAGCGACACCAGAGGCTTCAACGGCGACGCCTAGCGTTACTACAGCGACACCACAGGCGCCGACTGCTACTCCCGTTGCCACACCTGCCACTCCGACTGTGAACCCGAAAACCGGAGTGACCACCGCTCCCGCTGCCACGACGGCAACGTCCAGCTCCTGGAAGGATGCCGTGGGGCAGTACTAGGTTTGTCTTGTGCTGCCGACGAGGAACTTTGTCATTTTGTCGATGCCAGCAGTGTGCGGCATCGACATGTCGAGTGCAACCCACTTAGAGAATTGTGTTAGTGTCTTGCGTGTAGAGTTGTCGACTAAAGCGACCTAACTGTTTTCAAACAATGTGAATTCACATGTGCTCTTTAGTTGCTTGTCCACTTCAACTTCGTTCATACAAAAGCATGCATTATACAAGTAGTAATACCAAACCAGCTTGAAATTGACCTGGTCGATCTGCTGTGCGATAATGGCTCAAACGTGTTGTGGTTTTTCATGCAAGTCACCATTTTAATTAAGAGAAAGACAAGTGTGGAGATGGCAATGCTTTGCTTGTTCTTGAACGAATCTCTATACATATTCCCCAACCTACTCACTACTTATCAAAAATGAAGGAATCAAAAGCCGAGGGGGAAGCGTGCTGCCCAAGCCGCTCGCTTCCATACTACCTATATCCGAGGAACTCCGTCGGTTTAGTTAAGGGCCGAGCTAAGAGCAGCCTGGGCATCCGGGCTCATCTGAGCGATGACCTCCTTCATCTGGGCCTCGTACGCCTGCAGCAGGCCACGCACGCACACCTTCACCTCAGCCTGGGTCTCCTCCTCCACACTAGACGTAGGCGCCAGAGCCTTAGCGTACACGTCGAGCACTTGCGGCATCAGGTTGAGCGCCACCGGGTTCTGCGAGCTCACCAGGCCGTTCAGGCAGCGGAAGCACACAGGGCTCTCGTCCATGTCAGCCTTCAGCGGCAGAGCGCCCAGGAACACGGGCAGCACTGCCTCAAGCGGCAGGTTGGCACCGCCAGCAATGATCATGCGAGCCACAGCAGCACAGGCGTTGTCAATCACCACCTCGTCGTTGCCAGCCGTCTCGAACAGCGGCCGCAGAGCCTGCAGCATCTGCTCGTACGCGCTAGCCAGCTTGTCACCGCTGATTTCAGCAAGGATACCCATGCAGAACGCGCTGTTGGCCTTCAGCACGTAGTTGTCCGAAGCCAGACCCTGAAGCACAACGGGGAACACGCTCTCCACAAAGCCCAGAGCACCGGCGCCGAGCTCACGGAGCACTTCCGCGAAGCAGCCCACAGCCGCAGCACGGTCACGAACGGCACGCAGGCCAGTAGCGAACGATAGCAGAGCGGGGAACAGCTCCTGGAACGTCGCCAGGAAGTGCTCGCCGTAGCACTTGGCAAGCACACCGATCATCTCTGAAGCGCTCTCCAGCACAGAGCCGCCCTCCTCTTCGTCCTCCTCCTCGTCCTCCTCGTGAGACGTCTGGCACACGTGCTCGTGGGCAAGCACGGTCTTCGTCACGGTCATCAACGCGTTCATGTGGTCCATCGTCACGACCGGGCCGACACGAGCGCTCATGGCCTTGATGGCATTGAAAGCCTTCTCAACGACAACCTCCTCAGGGTCCTCAAGCAACTCCTCCACAAGGCTCTTCATCACGGCGGAAGCAATGACGGCGTTGTTGGGGGTCAGGATGTTCTTGTTGAAATCACCCTTCGTCCACACCTGGACGTCAGCGCTCGAAGCGTGCGAAGCCTCGAACGAGCAGATCACAAGCGCAGCCAGAGCCTCAGCCACGGCGCCACGAACATCCTCGTGGATGTACTCCGTAAGCGGGGCAAGAGCCTCCAGGAACCTGGGAATGTAGGGCTCGAACACGGGGCCACCGCAGTTCAGGGCCAGCTCCTCGACAGCAGCCACAGCGCGAACCTTCGAGTTCAGGGCGTCAGTGCGGATGCTGATGTGGCGCAGCACGTGGTCGTCGCCATCCTCCTCATCGTCCGAGTCCAGGCCCTCCAGGACGTCTTCATCGTCGTCCATCACACGGAGACCCTCATCGCTCACGATGGCCTGCAGCACGTGCGTAGCAGCCTGCTCAAGGAACGGCGCGAACTCCTCCTTGAAGATGCTCGACACGTTAATAAAGTACACGAACGCCTGCTCCTTCAGCTCCGAGTCGTCCAGCTCGAACGAAGAGAACACAAACGGCATCGACGGCGCGAAGTACGGGCGGAACGGCTCCTTACCCAGGGCCGTAGCCAGGTAGCCCAGGCACTCAATAGCAGCACCACGCAAGAAGAAAACTTCGGGTCCGTGATGCCCCAGAACGGCTGGATGAGCTCGGCCACCGACGGGAAGTACGGCAGGAAGGCATCCTTGGCACCAATAGCAATCGAGCCAACTGCGTCGAGGGCCATCTTCTGCAGCTGCGGGGAGCCCGTGCGGAGCACTTCAACCAGTTTGGTCACCAGAGTCTCGAGGTACGGCAGGACCTGCTCGCTCTCCATGCTCTGCGTAATCTCGTCAAGCACATACAGGGCAGTGGCCTTGATCACCTTGGAACCGTCGTCCAGCAGCGTCAAACCAATCGGCAGGATGTCCGTGTAGTGGTCCGTGATCGTGGGCTGCAGAAACTCAGCGAACTGGCCGAGGGCGAAGCAAGCAGCCTCACGCACGTGCTGGTCAGCGTCCTGGGCAACGCGGTACACGGCAGGCAACAGCTCGTTGAGGTTCTGGCACATGAATTCGCAGCATCCCTCCGACAGGATGCCCAGAGCCAGCACACCAGCCTTGCGCTTGCGAGCGTCCTGCGACGTAATGTACTCGTTGCAGATACCGAACACAACGGGGTTGAGGTACTTGGCCGGCACGCTCAGGGCGAGAGAGTCAAGAGTCTGCTGGGCCAGGTGGCCGGGGGACTCGTCGTCCTCATCGTCGTCTTCACCGTCGCCCTTGCTCTCACGCTCAAGCAGGTTGGAGATAAGGCCGCACGAGACGGCCTCGTCCGCAGCCACAATGTCGAGCATGGTGGTGAAGATCTTGGCCACGAGGTTCTTCTTGCCGACAGTCTTCGGTTTCTTCTTGATGAACTCGCCGATGGCGTAGCTGGCCGACGCGCGGGTGCTCACCTCGAGCTGCTCGGCCAGGATGATCTGCAGCAGCAGCTCAATGAACTGCGGGAAGGCCTGGTCCAGAATGGGGAACGGGTGCGACGCGATCTCCGAGAACACGTCCATGAACTCGACGGCCTCGGCCTCAGCGCCGCTCGACACGCACTGCTGGAGCACCGTGATCATGAGTGGCACGAGGTCGCGGAAGCCGCGGAGGTCGGCCTCCTCCAGGAACTCGACGAGGCTGCAGGCAGCGCGCATGGCGCCCACGCGCACCTTGAGGTTCTCAGGGTCCTGCAGCGCCTTGGCGTAGAGCTGCTTGAGGTCGTTGAAGTGCGGCTGCAGGGACGTGCCCATGGCCTCGCCCAGCAGCTGCAGCAGCTTCATGGCCATCTCGCGCTGGTCCACGTTGGCGCTGTTGGCGCACGTGTTGATGAAGACCATGAGCTCGGGCCAGTTGCCCGACGGCACCTCGTGCAGCGCCAGCGCGGCGATGAGTGTGGCCACCGTGGAGCGCACGGCGTGCACGGGGTCCTCGGCGGCGCGGCTCAGCAGCACCTGCTTGGCCTGGGCCTGCGCGGCAGCGTCCAGCTTGGGCCAGTGCTTGAAGATCTTCTTGCGCAGCATGAGCGCGGCCAGCTGGCGCACCTCGGGCTTGGCCGAGAGCTGCAGCTGCGTGAGCAGGCCGCCCACGGCCGCGATCTGCTTGGTGTAGGCCTTGAGCGCGGCCTCGGCCTGCTTGATCTGCTCCGTGTCCGGGTGCGTGAGCTGCAGCAGACACGCCTCCAGCTGTTCCGGGGTGAAGTCCGCCATGGTGCTCAGTCGGTCAGAGGAGGAAGAGAGGACTGCGGGGATTGTTGCGGAATGAGCGCCGTCCAAAGGAGGGGGGTCAGGCCACGTACACTTGGAATGACTGGTGGCCACAAAACCCTCTGGAATCTTATGCTTCATTGCTTCCCGCCAAAATACATGGCTTCACTGCCACCCGTTTCACGCAGGGCGTTTGTTTTATGAACGATTTGAAATGGCTACGCTTTTGGCTGGCCACGCTCGTCACGTGGGTCGAGTGGCGAATTTCTAGTGATCGTTCTCTATTGGAAGTGGACGCGGTGCGGAGGCTCTGGATTGAGTGTTGGCTGGGAGATTTCTTCGGTTTGGAGCTGGTGCTGCGGGTCTGCGACGCTCAACTGCGCGTTTCGTATCTGGAGGAGAGGTAGGATGCCTTCGAGCAGAGCAGATTGACTGGTCAGGTGCTGCGTGCTGCCTGTGGATCCAAGCAGTGCGATGATCTGAGCAATGTTGCAATGAGTTAGTATAGTGCGTGGTTTTTGATGGTGCGAATTTGCTGCGATCGTACCTCTGCGGTGCTGAGTGTCAGCTCCATGACCGGTTCGTTTTGGTTTCTCGTGCCCGCCGCGCTTGGAAGTTTGGACACTTGGAGATGCAGAACGCACTGGCCGTCGTTGTTGGACCTAGCGGATGCTTGCACGCTGCAATGAATCCCGTCAATCAGCTTCACGAGCGGTTGTGGTACGGCGGTGACGTCTGATAGCTGGTTCTCGTTGTTGCTCGGCGGTTGTTGTGGCTTGGTGCTAGTGAGTGAGAGCAGACGTGCTCGTCGAGACGATGAGCTTGTCGGAATGCAGCTATGCGGTCGATCAGGCCGCTTTGGCACGCATATGGTGGTGGATGGAGTTTTGGGGATAATGGGACACGAAGCCTCTATAGCATGTATGAAGCGCGTCGGCCGAATCATTCTTCGTCTTGGCTGAGAGGGTGGTTCCGCTGCAGGATGTGCGACCGGATGTGAGGGTTTAAGACTGGCTGCAAGTAGACTATCAATGGCGTCAATGTCAATTGTTTGCGGACTTATTGAGCACTCCTGCACCTGGCACAGCTCTGTCCACTGCATAACTAGCAATTAGTTACCGACCGGGTAGCGCGAATAGAACGAAATTCACGATTCACTTACATATTGGGCTACCGGCAGCAGTAGGCTAGTGCTGCAAACTCCATTCAGTGTTCGTAAAGGTACCATCGAACCGACGGGAAACACATTGCACTGCGATAACGCGAAGCGCAGCGATGGATGGCCATAAGTCCTCCGCAAGTGAAATGCTAATTGCCGGACACGTTCTCGAGGTGGTAAATCGGGAGCATCGAAAGCATTTAAGCGAGGAAGTACTCGCAGCAAGTGCTGTCGATACTGGTAGCTACCGTTCTTGATGTTTTTCTTCGAGAAGCCCATGCGCATCGACCCGGCAGATTGAGCTCGCGCAGTCACGACAACCACTGGTTTATGAGCTTTCCTTGAATCATCATCTTCAGCAAGGCCACAAGGTTTGCTTCGTGTTGATTTGCTTTGAACAGCTTCTCCATTTCGTTTTTCGAGATTGTTCTTACCATGTTCGTTGTTATCCCCGCCTGATGAAGTACAAACGTTGGGTTTCACATTTATCTGCCGAGCGCAAGACAAACAGAGCTGCACAGTCTGATAGCTGGACCCACAACAGTTAGTTTCATGCATCAAAGCATGCAGACCAATGAGCCTACGGGATGCTAGGCATCAACTCACAGGTAGGTTGCTGATTGCTTCAGTTGCTTGAAGCGCTCAACTTGAATAGGTCCACTGATTGCTCGAAGCAGCGTTGGTATACTCTCCACCTCTTCATCACTCTCCTTTTTCTGCGTGGTCTCGCTCATATTGTCGAATGATCGATCGGTGTGTAACCTAGAGGAGAAATGGTCATTACTTCGTTCGCAAGCATCCTGTTGCGAAAGCATCTCGCTTACCACATATTCCACTTGGTCTCGCGGCAGCATTCGTTTGCAATTCGGACAAACTTTGAGCTGCGCATTGCAGCCGATAAGTGACTGGTTGGTGGGAGGCTGTTGCTCAGTATTATCGACGCTTGTTGGAATTGTACAAGTGGCTGTGGAATGATTCCCGAGCGATAAGCTATAGCTTTTGGCAGCTCCCTTACTGCCTGCATCAAATGAAATCATTGAGCTCCACAGCAAATAAATGCGATGATCTGCTCCGATCTACACACGGAGAGTAAGAAGTCAAGAGTGAGGCCGAGCATATTAACAGCTCACGCATCGGGATAGCCAAGTTTTACCTTAAAGTAGTTGACGAAGCGAACCATTTCTTTTCCTACGATCGATTCGAGGTGCATGCTCATTTCCCCGTTGATTGTTTCGATGGCCTTTTGTACTCCTTTGTCCGTCACGACGCCTGTAAAATCGCAGATTCAACATACTTTTCAGTTTTCGTTCTCTCCACATAAAACAAAGTCGTCAATTGTACGTACGGTGGCGAAGCAGAGGATCATCAACCTCAAACGTAGCAGTGCGTTGTGCCATGCTTGCTTTCGTATCGCTAAGCAAAAACGGACTGATGCACTTCTGCACAATGCAGCTATCCGACGTGTACACCGATCGTACTGTATGATTGTACCCTGACTGGGTCGGAATGAACCGCTGCAAGACGCTCAATCCAGGCTTTTCACGCTCTTCAAGCAAATATTCTTCGTGGAAAATTTCATTAGAGCCCAGCATCCACCTCATCATCGTCTAACACACCTCACCAAGCGCGTCTTTATCCAGGTGCTCCACGACCATGTGCATCTCTCCAAACCCGGACGACCGGTCCAGATACGCGTACGTTGCAAGGATCTGCTTGTCATTGTCCAGCTTGGGCAACGTGTTCGCTGCCCACTTTGGCACTAAAAACTCTTGCAACACGCGTGACGTCGTCAGGAACTTTTTGGTCTTGCACAAAATCTGCCACAATATTTCTTAGTATGTTGCATTGCATTGGCAATACAAATCAATAGCCACACACTTTGCCTCGCTCCTGCTTGGAACTAAAGAGCCACTTCACCGGCTTGTGCCTCTTGAACACCACGGTATCTGTGAGCACAAACGAGTAACTCTGTTTGCAGCCGCCGTTGCTGGCCTTGGCCCAGAGATACGCGTACAATTGCAGCGGCTGCTGGCCCAGCGCATGTTCACACGCGACGCCCTCGCACTCGGCCCCTTTCCGACGAGCAGCGGTCATTTCTTAAAATGGCTACAGTACACCAACGACCACTTCAACAAGCAGGACTACAATTTGCGATTTGTGATTTGGGTTCATTTGGAAATTGAAGAACGACGAGCATGTCGGACGCCTTCAGCGCTGGCTTCCGCGAGTTCTGCGGGGGCGTACAGCACGCCGTGTCGCTGCACCGCATCCTGCTCTTCTACCTAAAATCGCGCCTCATCTGCGTGTCGAGCGTCAAGGTCTGGAAGGCGCTAGAGGCTCCGGAATTGGCTTCCGAAGAGGAATTCTTTTGGGTGGACTTTTTTTTAGGCATTAAAACGCTTTTATTTCTTATTTGTGTATGCAGTGCTTCGTACTGAATGGTCTGATCTTCCTCGGGAGCATTTACTTCTTCGACAAGGCTGTGATCCCCGTGATTCATTTGTTTGGAGAAGTGCTGCACCGCTCCTTCTCTTACGGGTGAGAAATTGTATTTTGGAGGAGTTATGTTGTTTTTATTGTTTAGCAAAATATAAACATTTTGTGCTTTGTGATTAGGACGGCCGTTCAAGTGGACGACGTGCGTGATCGCGTGGATGGATTCGTGTTCTTGTTGTACCAGGTTTGAGCTGATGTGAAGAGGTTGGGAGAGTATGGAGATCTGATTCGTGTTGTTGTACTAGGTGCTGTGGATGTACCCGATCTACTGCATCAGCTTTATCCTCAATACAATTTGGTACCAAGAAATCGCTGATGACGGTGCGTTATATGCAGATTGATTTTTTGGTCATTTTGTGTAGGAAAGGATGGTTTGTTGATTTAGATGTATCAATGTTTGTTGTGGTGCCTGTGCAGCGTACATGCAACTTCACGGCAAGCCGTCACCTACACCAGTGACAGATATGATTCGGTGAGTTCATGCTGATTGCGTCTGTGTTGCGTCGGTGATTGCCGCTGACGTCGTTGCTGATGAAACATAGAGATGAGATGTACCGCGCCATTCTTGTGGCGTTCTTTTTATTGCAGACTGTGCTGTCATACCTCATTCCTGTCATCGGCCCTGCCACGAGTTTCATTCATCTGAGCTGGCTGTATTCACTCTACTGCTTCGAGTACAAGTGGTCCTTGGCTGGATGGAGTCTCGAGCGACGGCTGGCACATTTGGAGCAAAACTGGGCCTATTTTGCTGGCTTTGGAAGCCCGTTCACGCTGGCCACTTTTTTCGTGCCGAACTTTGTGAGCAAAGGCATCTTTGCGCTGCTATTCCCCGTGGTACGTGTGCGACCTTAAAACGTCAATTGCTGCTAAGAAGAGATACTAAATTTGTCGATTTCTGTATACAATTTGGGGGCACTGCATTCGCTGCAGTTTTTACTGCTAGCGATTGCTTGTGATCCTGTTTCAGAAGGTGGTGAGGCCCCGAGAAAGCTTCCGATTTTCCGGTGCGTGTACTCGACTGTTTATTATCTAGTGTTGCATGTTTTGACGTACGACTTGTTTTTTGGGCCTCCCACCGGTAGGTTTTCGCGGTGGTGGAGTCTGCAGCTGCTGCGTCGTATTGGCAAAGCTACAGGCTTGAAGACAATGAAGCAAAGGGCGATGGAAAAGCAGAACCGGACTGGAAAAAGAAGCTAAACCTTTGTCAAGCCTGGATGATGCAAATAATGACAAGGCGCGACACTTACTGCTTGTTCGGGTCTTAATTTGTAGACGGAAGTGGTAACGAAACTGCAAATGAAAAGTATTGACAAGGAATTCTCAAAAAGTATAACCGTCGGGTGTGTCTGCCAGCTGTCATTGCTAACAGTCGAGAAGTGCCAGGAAGAGCAGTTGTCGCTAGGACCCACAAGCGCCGTATCAACCATGCCGGAAGCGTACACCGTGTCAAAAATGCTGTCCAGCATTAATGAAGTAATGGCTCCAGTAGCCACTGAAGTCTGCGGATCGGTGACGCTGCAGCGGAAAACAGAAAATGGCATCATGCTCAACACGTCGGAGAAGGAGATTGCGTACCTGGACACCAAGGCCAGAGTGAAGCACTCAGCCCAGCAAATCGCCAGCCTGGACAAACCTGCTAAAACACAATGGGTAGCGACGCAAAGACTCACCGGAAATGATGCTTTCCACAAAGGCGACTACCAACAAGCCGCAGACGCGTATATTCAAGCACTGACAGCGCTGGACTTTGGATCGACCGTTCAAGAAAAGCTAGCATGCCAACAAGAACTGCAGATTCCACTTACGTGCAACTTGGCAGCGTGCATGCTGATGCTTGAGGTGCGGTCATGTATCGCAGTATATCTCGCCTGCACTTTGTGCTAACATGGATGTCTTTGTTACTGTTGTAGCAATGGGAAAAGGCTCGCTTAATGTGTGATCAAGTACTTGCACTAGATCCAAACTGTGTCAAGGCGCTGCAGCAACGTGCCAAGGCCAAGGCAAAGCTCAACGAGTTCGAAAATGCTCGGTACGCTGGAGCACTTGTTCTCACCGGTTTGATGTCTCTAATTCGCACTGTTTGTTTGTTTTGCTGCGGTAGCGACGATGTCTTCCGTGCTAAGCAAGTAATTCGCGGGCCCACAACGTCGCTGGACGGTGGAAACGACCAACTCGCAGATCGACTCGACAAGCAACTAGAAGACATTTCACGTTTTGAACTTCGACACAAACGCCAGCTCCAGCAGCAAAAGCAGTTCCAGAAGAAGATGATGCAGGAAGCAGTGGGAAAGCTTTACAAGGATAAGAAGGAGGTTGACTCCGCTCCAGATTCGTGCGCTGGTTTACCAAACCAGCAGAGGTCGCTTCTCACGTTCGAGAATGCTTGGGTACTAGCCTTGCTTGCCGTGTTCTTCAATGCGGTCCTGCAGGTTTTCGTCACTGCAAGAGGAAAGGTCAACACATCGTGAAGATGGTTCAACTGCACACGTAGATGTATTCTACAAGAACTGCCGTGAAATTGTCGGAGCTGTGAACTTCGAGTTGATCTGCTTGGCCGCCGTAATCATGCGCTCAGCGTCGTCTCCAGACATACCCCGACGAGCGGTAAGATCCCGGTCCCTGTTCACAACAACAACATATAGCCATTAAACCTACGGCTTCTCGTTTTCATCTGCTGCAACAAAATTCTCTTTCACAAACCTGTTCCATCCACCACTGCTTTGGGTAGATGTTGCTCCGTGTTTCGCCTCTTCAGCTTGCTTGCGCTGGTGCTGTTCTAACAGTGATGGGCCGCGAGCTTTGCGCAGATTTTCCATTTGCTTTCGCATTTCTTCGTCTGCCTCCGGGTTGGCATTAGGAAGAATCGACTCGTTCACTGACGGCTGAGCAGTAGTAGCTGCCACGCTACTGGCAGCTGTAGCAACAGGCTTGTTTTCCTCACGAACGTAACCGAGCAGCTCCCTGTCGAGAACAGAAGCGTGATAAGGTGTCAAGTTCAACAAGTCCATTTCGACTCATCAGAAAATCGTACATGTCGAGCTTAGCACGCTTGGCACGTTCCCGTTCTTCAGGGGAATCAAACCAGGTCTTATCCACCGCAGCGGGTTCCTTACTGCTCGGGCACGAATTACAAAAAAACAACACAGACGTTAGCGGCCAACGGAAAGTGTAGCTCAGTCTGCTCGCCTCGAACCTGCGGAATGCGGCAGGCTTTCCAGGAGGTGGGCGATTTTGAGGTCCAAGCGAATCTTTCAAAATGGAGCTTTCAGGCATCATTGTCATCCACGCTTCTCGAGCCAATGGCGCCACTCCGGCGCTATCGGTCTTGTTGGTATTGCCAACATCACGTGCACGCTCCCACTGCTCCTTTTCCAACAACTCCGCCTTGCGTGCCATTTCGGCTTCGACACGCTCGTCTGCAAGCCGGAAGCCTCTCATTCCAGGCAGTGCTGGGCCTACAACCTCCTCATCCTCATCATCATCGTCGACACCGTTATCCGCTGTGGGAATTCTCGTCGAAGAAGGAGGCAGCGCCGGCCCAATTGGCATGTCTCGTTTGCTCGTTTTTGGCAAAACAGGTTTCTCTTCTCCAACATCAGAACGCCTCGCATCAGTCGTCTCTTCAGGTTTTGCTTGTATCGTGTGCTTCGATGCCACCTACAAGAACACCCCCTCGTTAGTCAGCAATCATCAACACCAACCTCCTTCAAACCACCAACTGTACCTGCTCGTCACTGCTTCCTGTAAGCATACGCTGGAAGACTTCCATCAAACTGTCTCCGTCCTCCACTTTCCCTTTCTTCGGCTTCGCAAAAGCTCCTTTCGGCGCTCTCAACTACAAAAAATCACCAAACACAACGTTAAAAAGTTACAACACCACTCTCAAAAGCCACTTGTGCTCACCTTCACTAGTCCCAACAGTGGGAACAGCTGCTTCAGCTTGGACTTGATGCGTTTGTTCTCGATGCCGCCAATAACAGCCACTTGTCCGTCGTCCACCATCTGCAGCAGCCCCAAAAGGTCCTTGGCGAGCTCCGGCGTCTCCGTGAGCAGCTCCCGCACCACCTTCATCGCTCGCTAAGTAGCAGCACACGATAGAAATGTCTGCATTAGTCGATAGAAATGGATGGCCGAGCGTTTCTAAAACCAACGTGATAGTCCGGAACAGGGCCGTCGCTGTCGCTGTCCGAGTCGCTCTCTCGACTCCGTTTGTGGCGGCGGTGGCTCTTCCTGTCCTTGTGCTTCTTGTGCTTCTTCTTCTTGTCGTCGTCGTGATGCCGCTTGTGCTTCTTGGGCTTCTTCTCCAGCCGACTGGGCCGCTCGTCGCGCTCATGCTTGCCCATGACCCACACTCTTTGAGTTTCTAAACGATTTCTAATTGACTATTATGGTGTACAAATGGTGTGGTTCAAAAGGCAACTTAGTGGGGCAGTACTTGACGCTCTATTGGGTTTTCTTACAGGGCCCACGATTGGGACACACGAAGACTCGACCGCTTGTCCTCCTTTGTGTAGCAGTAGTCGTCGCAGCTTTCGTCTTCAGTCTCGGGTTGGTCACCAAAGTCTCCGAAGTCCGACTCGTTGAAGTGTTGGGTCGACATGGACGCTGCTCTTGGTAGTGACTCGTCCGGAGTTGAGGGCTCCACCATGGAACTGCGAAGTTGCGTGATGACTCGGCGAGTGGCTTCACCCACTTGAAGCTGCTTGGCGCGTGTGGTTAATCCGCGCAGATTCGAGGACAGAGACGACAAGCGCGAGCCCCACGTTGTTGTGGCTCTCTTTTGTCCGGACACGAGACTCGCCAACGTGATGCTGCTTGTGCGACGCGTTCATTCCAGCAGTCGGTGAGGTCGAGGTCGTTCTCTACCAGAATCGACGAGTTCTTCTCGCGGTCGCTGAAGCTTCGAGAGAGAGGGAACTTGGGTGCCATAGTGTCGTCGAGACGGTGAAAGCAAAAGTGAGCGTGCTGGAAGGGATCCGATGCTGCAAGGGCATTCAGCTGCGTGGGTGGCTAGTGCGAAAGTAGAACGCCAGAACTTAGTGAAATGGAGTAAGCCGTTAAGAGAAATCAGCCTGCGCAAGAAACGCTGACGATGATGAACTCTAGGTAACGGGAGAGCAAGTGGCAGGAACACCTTTGCTTATTAACAACACGCTGGTTGGCAGTATTTCCTGGGGTACTCAGGGTGCGACTTGGCCAATGTGCCATGCGCGTTAACTTTTCAAAGCTTGCATGTCGACAAGTTCATTGACTAATGCTACCAGTAGCTGCCATAGTGCTCGGACGGTGAGTCCCACGCAGCACCAGCGATCCCACCTGGCAGCACCGTAGCTACTATTGGAACACCTTGGTGGTAGAGACGATTGTGTTAGAAGATCGAATGGTATCTCGAACATGTGTATGTTGGATGTCGCCTCGTTGGCAATCGCGTTATAGGTTATGGTTTCTTACTAGCCATGGCATCCTAGCTAGCTCGCCTCAAATTTCCGGAGCTGGTCGTATACCTGTCGGAGAGGCTGCGTGGCCTCTTGGTTTTCCGGGAAGAAGCTCAAGAAGTGACCGAGTTGCCGGATCCACGGAAGCAGCAGGCGGGGGAACGCTACGACGTCCACAGGGTCACGTGCATCCTCCACGAACGACCGGAAGACCTCGTGGTTGAACACGATACCGTAAGCGAGATCTGCCAGCGCTAAGCTGTGTCGCACAGCATTTCCGCGCACGCCGTACCAAACCAGCTCGTCCGTGATGTAGTAGAAGTCGAAGTACAAAGCACGGTACGATTGCACCAATTGATACAAGTCGTCGCGGCTGGGTGTTGCATGGGCATTCTCCGATTCTTCAAATGTCTGCATTGCTGCGTGAGTCAGATTCCGAGGACTCAATGGTGACGCTAGATCCAGCGCACTCTCAAGATCATTCAAAATCTCTGCCAATTTTGGGGCTGCTGACACGGATGATTGACCAGAAGAATGCCGGGCCGACACTTGCGGCACCAGCGCCTTCTCGTGGTACGATATCAACCACTTCCAAGTGTATTCGTAGTTCTGTACAGATAAGGCGGTGAGACCAACGAACAAAAAGCCGCTAGAAATATGGATACATACCTGCAAAAACTTCGCGACGGTATCCTCAAGAGCCGAGATTGGGTAGCTTTCACTAATATTGGGCGGGACGTAGAAGCTCGCGACATTACTGAAGTTGGTAGCAAACAATTAGGTTAGAAGCTACACGCAGAACATAGTAAAATAGTGACAACATCCGTCCGTACCTGCAAGTAAAACACAGTGTCACCTGGTAATGCTCAGCGAACTGCTTGATATTGTACAGTGTGACATGCTCTTTCACGCTGTGGTCCCAAAGTTGATGATTTTTCCACAGAGCCACAACATCTGGTTTCACCCTGAACACGGCAATACTCAGTGGCTGGATCGTCACCAAGAGTGTTGATCGTCGACCAGCACAAATGCCGTGGTCCAGTACGTCGACCTTGGCGGCACCTGCCTGCGTCAAGCTTTCGTCAATCACCAAGCTGAAAAACATACTGTCGTTTCGTAACGCAAGTCGTGCATTCGAGTCACTCTTGGTGTTGCGAACAACGAGATACTTATGGGTCTCATTGGCAGCATTTGTGGCGAGTTCAAGGTTCGACAGTGTTGATTCCAGCATCGGGAACACCAATCCGAGAAAAGTTGGTTGAGCAGAGAAATATGTTTCCCTTTGCAAAGGAGACTCGTTGCTTTCGCCATTCGCCACGCTGACCATCAGCTGAGGTTGGCTGCAGATAGCACGGAGAATGACCGTTTCCCTGAAGTCTTTAACAAGTCGACAGCTCACGTAAACTTCAATTTCACGCACCCACGGGGCGTTCACTTCAACATCTGCCACAGCATCACTAGCTCCAGTTGAAGGCAGAACTAGTTGTTTGGGCTGAGGGCGGAAGTGCAAAAATACTTGCATGCTTGTATGGGCTCCGAGAGTGATTGTGGTAACCTCATTGAAGGACATCGGCGAAATTGAAAAGCTGACTTCTTGCGGTCTTGCGTTTGTAGACAGGATAAAGTCGAGGCTCAATCCAGACGAGTTCTCAATCACTATCGAGTGATTTTGGTACAGTTTGTAATAATATACTTCGCTGAAGTCGATCATCAATCGCTGGCTCCCTGAAGGCGTAATTTCAGGTGGCATTTCAATGCTAGATCGGCGTGAACGTTTGGAATTGCTGTGATTCGACACAAGAACGCGAAACAAGTTCGTTGCAGGGTCCAATCCAGACGACATTCCGCGTAGTGAGTTCAAATCCGCGATTACTTCCAGCCTGATATGTATTACCTTCAAGTCGGACGGGTTCGCCAAATTCTGCAACACCATGAAAGTAGAATACACTCCTACAACGCCCCGTAAAAAGTAAAGCACCACGCTTTGGTAACTGTGCGCTCGATCCAGCGTACCACGTTCGCGGCTTAGTTGCAGCCATGACCGAGCGTTTTTGTCAACGAGCATTAAACGGTACTCAACCGAATCTAGTCCGGGATCTGCAACGCTAGCAGCACTATACAGACTTTCAATCGTAATTTCCCACTCCACTTCACCACCGTTCCGAACTGTGTGTTGCCCGACGTCGATCAAATAGCGCGTGTTCTCAAGCGATGAATACTCTGCTGGGGTACAACCACGAATCGTCAGCACGGGCAGATGATTTTTACGCCCCACCGCTCCCGAGCGGATTGAAGAGATGTCGAACTCCTCAAAGTTGTCGAGCCCAGATAACTCAGTTTGCTCAAAAAGCTCATCTTCTAGATGAGTTTCCAATGCTGGACCGGGGTATAACTTTCGAGAGTGTGCAAGTCGTTTATTACGAGCTTCAAATGCCGATGCAATCAATGTCTTGTCCAGAACCACGCCTCCTTGCTTATTGTTTTCACCAGTTGAGCTTTGTTGCTGCAACACCAAAAGCACATCAATGTCGGTTGATACTCCAGATTCCAGGCTTGAGTCCGCATCACAAACGATCAGGAACATATGATTTTGCCCAATTTCACCAGTAGATGTTTCAGAGCCATCAGCATCCCACGAGTTGCTTCGCCAGATTGGGTGGTGGCGCATTTTGTGTAATACTGCTAACTTTCCAGTTGGGCTGTTATCATTTCCTTCACGGAACGGCACCATACCGGTTGAAGGGACTGCTGCTGCTTCCTCGAGATGCACAGTAATTTTTACAGACTCACCAGGAGCAATTGTGCCAGACGAAGGCACAGCAATTGCCTGAATCCACTCACTCATGGCACACATATCCGATTCAGTTGCGCCTTCAACCAGACACAACCCCGGCTGGTACATCGAGACCTGACTTATAACAAAATTTAAAACTTCGGATGCTGACGGGTTCCGTACCCAGAAACTTTCATACGAGTTGCGCAGTTGATGCACAACTGGAGTTGTGGCCTGCTGCAAGACAGGTAACGCAAGTTGAGATGAGTCCCTACTTGTCCCCGTTTTCGATTTGAAGGACGGCGGAAGTTGGTCAGCAGGAATATCTGCCGGCATTTCCGTTGCTGTAGCAAAAAGTGAAGGCTCGAAGCGGACAGCAAGAAAGTTTTGCCTGGCAACAACTTCCCTTTAACGTGAATCTCTTCCCGCTGCGCAGCGTCTTCCATGTTCTGAATGTTGATATCAAGCCAAACACGCCCCAAATACAATATTTCAGATGTAGCCCCACTGGATCCAGTCGACCAAGTGTCCACCGGCAGGCGCGCGGAGGGAAGAACATGGCACACTACGCGAATATCCACAGATTCTCCAGGAGCGATGATAATCGAGCTCAACGGCGTATTCGCGGAACGAAGCATTAATAGTAATTCAAGCGCTCTGTATACAGACAACGAGTTTTTCCATTAGTTTTGACATGCGAGCGCGAAAAACTGAATGAAAATAGTACCTGTCGAAAGGACTGTGGGTTTGGGAGGAAAGTTTCACACACAACTCTTCGTCGTACACATTGCGTAGCGAAAACCAGAAGCTAGCACGATGCGGGGGTGCTTCTTGTGGTGTCGGTACCGTGACCGGTGGGAGAAAAGCTACATGTCTTTCCGTTGGTTCTGCTTTTTCGATTCCGTAGTCTGAACTTTCCGGGTCAACTGCCAATTCTGCGTAGCTTGAAATAATCTGCGCTCGTACCAAGACATCTTCATGGTTGTGAGGATTGCATAAGTTAAAAAAGCGTAGAGGAAACTCATGTGCGCCTGCTGCCAGAAACTGTCATAACAAAGAATAACAGGCCTAATCGTTAGATGCAGTGTCTAACTGAATTTCGTGGTCGAACGTACCTCTTTCGTTCGGACCAGCTCCATCTCAAGGACGCATGATGCTTTGGGTTGTAGTTTCCATGCGCTCCAGTGTGGAGCCTTTTCGTTGCTCAACGACTTCTCTGCATGCAGCGCCATCATTCTAAGTGAAGGAACGTTCGGTTCCGATTCACGATGCATCTCATCGCAAAACTGAATACGGCTTGCATCACGAACGTTACGCACAATGATGCAAGTTGGCAGATTGGCAACCACAAAGGATACTGCAACATCCGACACGTTTCTCACATACACTTCAAACGTCGATTCTTTCCAGCCAACGCCATAGCCAATCTTTCCCAGCGACAAACATTTTTCCGTAATATGAAAGCGCGGTTCTCCATAATAACCCACGACATTCACAACCTTCAGGGTGCACGCTTCTTCAGCACTGACACCATCACCGATGTCAAAGCTCTGAATTCCAACCATCCCTCGGAGTGGGCACAATTTCCCACTCTCAATCATGTCAGCAGGTAACGGCACCGTTGCAGCAATGGCTGCGAAGCGGAAGGAAAGGGTGCAGGTGCTTCTAGCCTTCAGCAAATAGGACTCGCCATAGAAAACACTTGCTTGCCTATTTCCAGGCGCGCTGGCTCCTGGTGTAGTGTGCAGCGTTCTAGCATCATAAGTTGACGTTGAACGAGCCATTAATTCGTCTTGGCTGGTATCCGAAGTAGAAATGCCTTCCTGTTCCCAATGGAAGATCAGGGGGAGACTACTTACTGGACGCACTACCATACTACGCTCGGTGGTGTTTGTAAACACGAGAATTTTGTCAATGTTCACACCTCCACGTGATGTTGCGTTGCCAGTCGTATCTTCATCTTCGAGATAAGGTCCAATTCCATGCTCTCGATAAATCCGATACTTCCGACTTATAGCCTCATTTTCGCCTCCTGGTAGGGTATCCGATAACTCGTCCTCAAGCCTAATGACGTTAACGAGACCAAAATCAATTGTCTGCTTTCTGGGTACGCTGTCTACAGAGGGATCCATCTCCAGGCTAGGAGTGTCCACACCAGGAATTTCACAGCGCAGCACACCGCCATCGACGAAAAGCACAACGTCGACAAAACTAATTTTTCCTGGGTAATGAATATTTTCCACCATAATTCTTCGCCTGAATAATCCATTCGTGTACGCCATCACACGGAATTCAATTGTTCCGTTTTCACCAGGTGGAATCTCCCCCTTTTCGTGCTTCAGCGAAACATGAAGCGAGTCGTCATCGTCCGAGTATCCATCCGTAGCGCTCGTCACAAATAGGCGGTAGGCCAAGGGAAGTGCTTTGCTCATGTTGATCAGTTCGAAATGACCCTCGTGGGTCTGGCACGTTTGCAAGTACCCACTATTATATTCCACACCGAAATCAACTAATGACGGCGTCACTCGCGCGATACTAGCACCGGCCACGCCAACAAATTTGACGGTGAATTCAGCTAACATCTCACTTTTGGCTTCGCCTGATGCGTCCAGCACTGTCTGCATGCCAAACAGCTGCATTCGGATACCTCCAACCAAATCTCGTGTTGAGCCTGTTTTAATAGCATCAGAAGACAGTCGCGGACGAATTGCGACGTACAGATCAACAGACTCCATCCCTTTCATCACAACCCGCGTCGCTTCGCGATGCAGGTGTCCATCTTCGTATACATAACATTGCGTCTTCAGGTTTGACGAAGCACACACAACCAGCGTGTGTTCCACTTGACTCTGCAACGTCAATTTGCGCACCTTGCTGAATCTGAGCGACATATTGGGACTATCCGCAGCCGTGTCCTGCATTTCTGGTGTAACGTAGCAGGGGCCAAGGTCCAGAACCTCTAGCTGCCCGGTTGCTTGTGGGTCCAATTCAGGAATCCGAACGTACACAGGTCGTGTAACACGAACCGACAACGTCAATAATGACGTGTCAAGGCGATCACCACTTAGATTTCGCAAAACAATTTGCTCGTGGTGTTGCCCAGGTATGCTTCCCCGGTACAATAATGAAGCAGTCACGCATGACCCAGCTTCCACGGTTCCCGTTGGGTTTTCAAATACGATGTCGCCTCCAACAACCGACGGAGATGCACATGATGTACTAGTTTGATCACGAGATCCTGCCAGCAGAAGGAACTGGAGCGCTTGAATAGTCCTGTTCCGGATGACTAACTCGACTCGGACCTCTTCTCCCTGTTGGTGCTCTCCCAAATCAAGCGTGTCTTTCTCAAAACTCAACGACCTCTGGACAGCTTTGACCACAGCGATGCCAACAGATGATATCGGGCTACGAGTTCCCGCATCTTGAGTGCTCTCCTGGGGCGATGAGTTGCTTGGGCGATAGAAAAAATCAATTCTACCGGCATTTAGCTCTGCAGCTTCAGAAACACTTTCCAGGATAGAGCGACTAACGCACGAAGACAGCGGGGTTGACGAAGCAAAACCCGCGTCACTTGTGAAGCACCACTTCAGAGTCAAGGACACCGTGCGGTCTGGCGGAATATTCAGCTTCAAGGGAAGCAACACTTTCACATCCGTGGTTTCTGATACATTGGTCTTGGCTTTTGACTCGTCCTGTTCCAAGAACTCGTGCGGAACGACTTCGCAAGATAAGGCTAGCACGTTTCGGAACGTACTAGCCGGATTCCATACAACCTCCACAATTGCAGCACCCTTGTAAGATGGAGATCCCAAGGACAGCGTCATGGACCACCCTCGAGTATCAGCCGGCGATTCTTCTGCAGGTATTAGCAGGTTTGAACTGGTAGACGATACACGGAATTGAGCGGGAGGGATCTCCACGTTTAATCGTCGAGCAGGCGTGCTCGAATCTGGAATCTTGATGGTCAAACTGCGGCGGCGCTTCGCGATAGCAGGAACAGGAAGGGGTAGTGAGGTCATTGTTGGTAAAATATCGTCATAGCGTGATGTTGCTGCACCACTACCATCATGCTGGGGTGGCTTTCGTGGTCGACCTTCCGATACTCCATCACCACTACTGAATGGCACCGCGCTAGTGTTAGGGTGAGGGTAGCGCGGACGGAGGTTTTCGGCCAACTGCGCGACAGAAAGCATTTTCGCCCGCAAGTGTCCGCAAAAAGATCTCCGCGTTGTACTGAAGCTCCTTGACTACGTCCTTGTTCTGCTGCTCGAATAAAAGAAATTTCCCCACGCCGACGATGGGAGTGGCGTCCCGACGCAATTGCCGCTTTTTCACTTTTTGACTCTGGAACGCTCCGCTTTTATCAGCAACATCTCCAGCTCGTGGCGAGCTATCACCAGACTTCAAAGGGTTAAAAATCGCGTACGCCACGATACGACCTGTGGCTTCGGCTCCCAGAGAAAAGTGCAAAGAGTTTGTGCTAGATGATACCAGTCCCGTTTTCGCATCAATGATAGGTTTGTCAGACTGTCTTGATCGCCGGCGTCGCGATCGGGAACTGGATTCTGTCTCAGAGAACTCCGACTCGCTGTTGGCGCTATCGTACGGATCAAACTCGCCCACCTCACTACTCCCTCCAGACATCCCTGCCGCTTCCACGTCACTGTCCACTGGAGTCCCTGGTTCTTTTGGAACTTGCTCGCCCGCCAGCAACGCCTTCACCTGCGAAATTTTAGCGTTTAACTTAACAATTTTGTCCGCCTTCTTTTTCGTCACTGCGATTCGTAGCTTGTGTTCCAGTTTCTCTAACTCCTCGTCCAATTTCTTTTCTTGAGCTTGAGTGATAACTGTTGCCGGGGTTTCATCAACCGAAAAGTAGAAAGTTGGTCGCATGTTGGGGACCGTAAAATTAGGATCCACCTGGATAACATACTCGCGCTTTTTACGACTCGTATTTCGGACAGCAATTTTTAACTCCTCTGTCTTTTCGCCCACGAGGCATTTACCAAACGAAATAGTTTGCCCTGTATATAACAAAATCACAGTAATGGTCAGTAGCAAAAGGTTGCCACAGCACAAAAAGTGGCATTTCGTACCTGACTGAAGAAGTTTGAATGTTTCCCGCTTGACTACCTTCGCCTTAATGGTGACTGAAACTGAGTTCTCCGTGTCTTGAACGTTGATAATCTTCAGCTTCTCTTCAAACGGGCCAGCAAGTGTTGGCTGGAACTGAAAGCATATCTCTTTCGTCCCAAATGCTTTAACGACTCCAACTTCTCCCTCCTTAATCTGTAAGAAGCCCGATGAGATCGATCCTGTCTTTTCCACGCTGTACACAAGAGGGGTAGCAGACATGTTCTGCACAATTAAACGTTTCGAGCTTTTTGCAGATGTCGCAATGCGCCCGAAGTTGATGTTCTTCTGGTTCACATTCATCACAGAGCGGCAAACTCGACTTTTGAGAAGCAGCTCTCTCACGGAAGGTCTAGTATCAAACGGGTGTTTCGACGCAGCCCACACGGGTCTGTTTTGGTCAAATTTTGACCCATCTGTGACTGCCTTCTTGTTGCCACCGGGCGGAAGAGTAATCATAATTTTGTGTTTTTCCACTCGTGTTTTCGCAACATCCTTCGTCGCTGGTGTTTCGGAGGCCACGGGACTAAATATTGCAACAATACGTTGGCGCGATTTAGCTGGGATACGTAAATTCCGTTCTTTGTTGGAGCTGAGCAAGACCAACTTCTTTTCGGAAAAGAGAGTTTGTAGGCGCTTAGTGCGTTCTCGAACCATTGCCACAATCTTTTCTTCTTTTTCCTTCGTTGGAAGAGAAGAATGACAATACGCATCGCAATCTGCACGTGATTTCGAAAAGAGTTGCAGAAGGGAAGCCACTTCCTCTGAAGAGTTTGCATCTGCATATGAAGAAGAGTGCGCGAACGACGTCAGCGCCGTGGTCGATCCATCCAGATTTTTTTTGTCGTCTGGTGTCACTTGCTGCAGGCTCCCTCTGCTATCTGAGGCACCACTAGTCAGTTGCTCGACTCGTCCTTTGTCGATCTCAAATTGCTGGCCAAAAACCGATCTGGAGATGGTAGCAGCACCAGTTCCAACAGTAGACGAGTGACCACTCTGCGATGCTGAAAGTGCAGTTAGCTTTTTTGTCAGCAACTCTCGAAGTGCTGTAGATTTGCCTCGCTTTAACCCTGCTTTCCCCTCCGATAACTCTGAAACGCTGCAAAATGACCTCCGACGCCGGATTGGCCGCCCGACGAGCTGTTGGCTCATTTGCGTTGGAGCATTGTTGGGAGTACCGCCACCAACACTGCCCTGAGAACTTGTCGAGATTGAGGAGAGGGATGGGCGAGATTCGTTTTCTTCTTCGTTTCCGTTCCCACCGTCGCTTTCCAACATCCTCGGGGAACTTGCAGCATCGCTGAACGGGTGCTTTATGCAGTATAACCGTACTTTCGACGGCGCAGAGCTTTGGATGTTCAGGTGAAGCGGGGCATTCGTGATATTCTCCAAATCAAACACTTGGATTCCAACCGAATTTATGGTCACATGCTCAAAGTTCAGGAATGCGGATCTGGACTGCGTTAAAAGTTTGTAAAAAAGCGAGTGGTAGATCACATGGTGTGCATCCATATTACTGGACCGGACGCATATTTGCGGAATATTGCTCTTGTTCTTCATATTGATAATGGAGATGAGTCGGGAATAGTTGGGGTTAGTCTTGCGCGGAATAATCTCAATTTTCAGCTCCGTTGACTGTTTAGGTCCCAGCATCATGTCGTCATTCGGCACCGTAGAAATCACTTTAGATGTTACCAATGGTTTTACAACCGTAGGCAACTCAGAATGGTTCGTTAGCATGCACGAACTACTCTTCAGCTCTCCAATATTGCAATCCCCCAAGTGTAAAATCGAAGGCGTGACAGTAACCATCGATGTGCATGTACGTGCGCGGATATGAATCGATTTGCCGAGGGTTCTATCGTATACACGTGACTGGGCTTGTTGCCACGCGCCTTGCATTAAAAAGCACCGGAACGATACGCGAAACATCTGCTTCGTCAAACGGGCAGCCTTGAGATCCACCGCATCCGAATTCTCGCCATACAATCCTTCCAAGTTGCTGCTGGAGGCGGGCGCGTACCATATCAAAATGGTTCGCTCGACGCCCGGAGGCAAATCAATAGTTTCAACGAGAAAATTCGACGCATTATTGTCATCTGCTGGGGTCGCTTGGCGCTTTTGAATGTCTACTCGCCTGGTGCGTTCTGGGGAAGATCGGGGACTACTCATACAGACACGAAACATCGGTGAGATCGTCAGATCGGGAAACGCTTCTCAAATACAGAACCGGATCCCCAACAAGCTAAGCTAAGCTTACCTGTCCACCCCACTATCATAAGCAAGATCTCTAACACGCGATGGAACCTTCACTAACTTTTTCCCTTTTGTCCGGAACGCCTTTTTTCTCAAATCACCATTCCCTCGTGCTCCTCGCATCTTTGGGCTGCCAAGAGGGCTCCGCGGAAGTGCGCGAGGCTCCCTATCAAACTCAAAGTCGTCATCCAAATCGTCAGCATCACCCATAGCATTGTCCTCAAATGAATTTCGCTTCGTGTGTTGGTAGTCCTCTTCGTAGAAGTCGCCCTACATACAGTAGATAGCGTGTCCACGTACAAACAAAGTCAGATTGAGATGCTTCGACATAATGCCAAAAATTTTCACCTCGTTGTCGTCGACCTCTTCATCGCTGTCAAGTCCGTACGCATCCATATTTGAGAAGGAGGGAGGTTTAGTTCCATCCGGCGAAAGTGATGATTTCAAACTCGATCCATCATTTGAATTGGTGGGTGAGAGGAGATCATCCGCGCGTGGCGCTCTTGAGACGCGAGTTCGATTCTGCTGTAGTTTGAGTTCGAAGGTAACTTCCTTGGGGCGATCGCTGGTAAGCTCGACATGCAAGGCTACTTCCGTCATGTTGCGCATCAAAATGACTTTTGAACTGGCAATTCCGGTATAACAATCACCAAAATCTAGGCGGCTTCCGCTCATGAGAAATGAGCCATTGGGCTCTTTAATCGACAGTCCTTCCCTACACGAGAAAATATATATTGATTAGCACAAACAGGGTTGATACCGTGAGTGCAGACCAAAGCTCTTACCTGTGGTGCTCTTGATTCGTTATAGCATGAATCCTGAGCGTCTTCACATTCCTAGAATCGTGCAGATTCTGGGCTTGTATCTCGAAGAACCTTTCTCCGATCTATAAACCACGCAAGCAGACCACATAATGTGATAAATACCCATGCGTCAGATGGTCAAAGCACTTTTCGCTTTGCTCCAAACGTGAACCACACTTACATCTGTAGGGCGATACGTGACGCGAATTCGCACATGTCCATACGCAGCAGCTTGCAACGTCTTGTCTCCGATAACATACCCGGAGTTGTAATCCGTGCACACGAGCAGCTCCTTGTTTTCACTCCACGGGGTCATGGGCGACACGAGCTTAAACAGCAGCGGGATCTCCGAGCGATTCCACACGGTGAAATCCTTGACAAACGAGCCTCCAGGCACGCAGTCATCGAAGTGCAGCTCCTTGACATCGAGTCGCAACAGCGAGCGACACACTTGCCCCTGCAGCGGCACGAGCATCTCTGGCATCGGCAATCGACTGGTCACCGAGCCGTCCACGAACGACGGCTGCAAGATCAGTCTCCCGGAGAGCACGAAGCACGACGTTTCGCTGAGATGCGCGCGCTCTTCCTCGGAAGAGTCCCCCGCCGCCACGTACGCCGAGTTGCTGGCCGGATTATGCTGTGGCGTGAGCTTAGTGCACATGGAGAACATGAAGCGCTTGGTCTCTTTGGGCGCCAACACAATCTCGTTCACCGTCCCGATGTGGTTGAAGAGCTCGTTGTAGCCTTCACACAGATACACGTTCTCGGCACAAAGCGCCGCCTTGGACGACGAGCGCAGCACCGAGAAGGGCACGTGGTTGAACTCGTCCACGGCCACGGCGCGGTCCTTCTCCTGCTGCAGCTCGCGCTGCATGATGCTCACGTTCTCGTTGTCCAGCTGGAAGCCCCACTGGCTGCTCTGGAAGGGCTTGCGCAGCTCCGCGCGCAGCTGCAGCTTGACTGTGCGCGCCTTCTGGTTGGTCACCTCGAACACGAAGATGTCCGACAGGTCGTTGAGGTACATGTCGCCCAGCCCCAAGAGCTCGCCCTTGCCGCCGCGGTACGGCACGCGACTCTGCTCCGCCTTGCTCAGCATGGCCACGCTCACGGCGGCAGGCGGCGGCGAGCGCGCCGCGGCCTCGTGCTCGCTCGCGGCCTCCCCGCGCGCTTCTTCGCCATGGGCTCCACGGCTCGATCAATAATGCGCAAAAGAGTATCAGTCGCTACCGATGTGTGGGACACACCACTAGTAAGTTGTACCACACCATATATATGTACGCCACACCATTGCATATGGACGTATCCCATCAGAAAGCAATCTACGACGACGATGCAGCAGGCGAGCGAGGCGACGTCCAAGTCGGACGCGGCGTACGCGTTCGACGAGGAGGTGCTCAAGGACGTGCGCAACAACAAGGTGTGGATGCAGGACCCCAAGTACTTTACCAAGGTGATCGTGTCGCCCGCGGCCTCCATGAAGATGCTCAACCACGCCAACTCGGGCGTCGAGAAAGGGATCAAGGCCGGCGGTAAACCCGTGGAGATCATGGGACTCATCATGGGGCGGCCGTCCACTGGCACGGACAGAGACGCGGGAGATGCGCACACGCTCGTGGTCACCGACTGCTTCCCGCTGCCCATTGAAGGAGCCGAGACGCGCGTGCTGGCCGATGACGCCGAGGTCATCAACTACATGATCTCGCTGGGTGAAGCCGTGGAGCAGACGCGCAAGGAGAAGTTCATGGGCTGGTACCACAGCCACCCGTTCGACGTGGAGGTGCACAGCCACTGCTTCCTCTCGGCTACGGACGTCAGCACGCAGCTGCAGTGGCAGCGCTCGGAAGATCCGCACGGCAACCCGTGGCTCGCCATTGTGCTGGACCCGCTGCGCTCGCTGGCCAAGAAACGCCCCGAGATGGGCGCCTTCCGCGTGTACCCGCCCGAGTTCGCTGCGCCCGTGAACGAGACGCCCGACGGGACGATCGTCACGGACGAGAGCGCCAGGCTGGAACGCTGGGGCAACTGCTGGAACCGCTACTACACGCTCGAGATCGACTACTTTATGAGCACCCTCGGGTCGCAGGTGGTGAGCGTCCTCTCGGAGGAGTTCTTGTGGATGCGCACGCTCAGCTCTAACACGATGCAGGAGCGTGAAAACCGCGACCGCTTCTCGGAGCGAATCCAGCTCCTGGCGAACAAGCTGGACGGCTGCGAGGCTCATTTGATGCCGCGCATCGGACGCAGCGCGTCGCGCATTGGCGAATATTACGTGCCGGAGAAGCAGCAGTCGAACAAAGAGGCCGAAGACTCCGCGCTTGAAAAGATTACGCAGGCCGCGAACGAACTTGCGAACGAGTTCTCGTTGGGCCAGGAGCTGCAGGTCACGAAGAAGGCCCTCTTCAACGACAAGTAACGTGGTTTTGCGGTCGTAGTATATGAGAGACGGCACTAAGTAATGAACCTGATTGCGTGGACTAGTTTCCAGCCCTCTGCGATAAATTATTGCCAACAACCGTCGAATCAAGAGGGCTGGCTTACATCGTAGCCTAAAACAATTTCGTTCTAGTTCTTCCTTCTCCCATGGCAAACAACTGCTCCGCGATTCGCTCTTGCGCTTCCATCGCCTCCAAGTTTTCCTGAAGTACCACACGCTCAGCATTGTCCACCACGCTTACAATGGTCTGCTGCGGGAACAAAGAGGCTGTCGAAGAGCGTGATCCGCACCCGTTGCCCTTCTTAAAGCGCTTATAATTCACAAGCCCATTGCTTTCTCTTCGGCTTCCGCGAGAGGGCTCCCGCTTCTTCACAACCAGATCACAGCTATTGATCATGGGCTTGCCAATGTCGTCTTCCTCATACTTCACATCGCGTGGGTTCAAAACACGCGCGGACATCCAGCTAGACGTATCCTCTTCATCCTTGGGCTTGCGCTCAAAAGAGGACAGACGCTCACTCATGTTCAACGACGACGATACTTCATTTCACGGAATGGACGGTCAAAGTTGCGTCAGTCATCAGTAAACAGAGCGATAAATCGATCGTATGGAGAGCACCATACCTGGACGTTGAGGCTCGCCGTTAACGGGAATTTGGATGATGTTGATATCCGTGTCGTTGGAGATTTTGCTTTCCATCTGTACACAACACAAATGAGGTTTAAAAATGAAGTAATGCGACCAGCTCATGTCCTCTAGTAACTCAGACGTGATACCATAGCGCTCTCGTAGTGTGGGTCGGTCATCTGCTCAGAATCCTCTTTGATCGTGACGTCCGCTTCGTTGACGTCCTCCGCTGACTCGGAGTCTTGGTCATCTTCTGCAGACTTCACATCATCATCTTCATTTCCTGCCGTCGATATGGATCGCAAACTCAAATGCTCAGGGAAACTCATAATTCGTGGAGCCGACGAAGAGCTTGCATAGCTCGCAAGACTACTACTGAATGCCGAGTCGTTCGATGTTGTGGGTGGCTTCACGAATATCACACTCGCTGCGAGCT
Organism: Phytophthora sansomeana; assembly: GCA_032158285.1. Classification (NCBI taxonomy): domain Eukaryota; phylum Oomycota; class Peronosporomycetes; order Peronosporales; family Peronosporaceae; genus Phytophthora; species Phytophthora sansomeana. The sequence continues at coordinate 170,561 of JAPDHH010000220.1, forward strand.
CTTGTACGCTTGTGAACACTGCCCCCATTGACCGAAACAATTCCACTCGTCGTTCCACCATTTCCACTGGGCAAGACACCTCTGCGCCTGCAGGGGTCCGCTGCTCGCTATGGCCCCCCGTGCTGGAGAACCCCGTGTTCTGAGAAGGCTCGACCAGCAGCAGTCGCTTACTAGCCACCTGGGAATCGAGCTCTTGCACCAGCGCATCGTCCTCCTCAAAATCTTTATAAGCAGCGATCACAACACCGCCCATCGCCGCTATAAGCTCCTGCATCGACTGCGGTGCCAGAAACACCACCACATAGCCCTGAAACAGCGTCTTCCGTAGCGGATTCGGCAAATAGCTGCTCTCCACTGATGGGATGGACGGATCCGACGGCAGAAACTCCTCACAGCGTGGGAGCGGCTCCGACAAGCTCGAGCGGTTCAAGATGGCGTAGATCCACGGCGTGCACACCACCGGCTGGTTGTACACGAGAGCCCACAGCACCTTGACCGTGGCGACGATGCGTCCTGGGTCCATGATGCAGTGCGTGGCGTCCTTGCTCTCGGCTGCAATCAAGTGCATGCCAATGCGTTGGCACGTGTCGTTCACCTGCTCCCGGTTGGCGCGTTGGATGCGCGAGGCCACGAGCACAAACACTTGGTAGCGGACGCGTAGCACCGTCTTCTTGGCCCCGAACGAGATCTCGTCGCCGTGCCGCAGCGGCCGAGTGCCGAAGCACTGCTCCTTGTTCACGAACGAGCCGAAGCGCGACTTGAGGTCCTCCAGCTCCAGCGTCGGCCGCGTCGACGGAACCCCCAACTGCTCCGGCTTGAGCGCCCCCACGCGGAGGAGCGCGTGCGTGCGCGAGATGGACCCGTCCGCGTGGAAGTTGAAGTGGCAGCGCTTGCGCCCCACGCTCCACTCGCCGGCCACCAGGTAGAAGGTCGTGTCGGCGCCGTCGCCCGCCACCACGTCCAGGACCCACATGCTTATAATCAGTGTTGGTCGAAGTGGGTTTTTGGTTTTTGGATTATTGGGATTTTGGGATTACCCACCCACCCCTCTCGTTCATTTATGGAATTTTGCCAGGCTTTTCATGCACGCAGCAAGCTGGAACATTACAAGTCGGCATACAAAAATTCAAATCAAGGGTAGCAAAGCTGGAGCAAAGTCCAGAAAAGTTTTCAACAGCCAATCATATTGCTTTATTTGGGGGTTTTCCTAAAAATGGAATACCCACCCCATTTTATCATCCCGCCCATAAGAAAGTAATCACCCATCCATCGTGCCTCCAAAACGTGGGTTTTTGCCAACACTGCTTATAATAGTGGCGAATATTCCACAGTATCGACATAAAATGTACAAGTATTACTTGTGTTATTACAACATTTGCGGCAAAAAGCGACGTGAGGCCGGCGATAGCAACGCAGCTCACGTTTAAACCCGTGTCCTCGAGGATGACTTGTATTGCCCCTTTCTGCATCAAACGACTCACCTAAAAGCAGCAACTTACTCGAGTAAACGAGAAGAGATCCCCATGCAACTTGCCATTGCTCGTCCTACATGTATTATCTCGCTTTCTTGCTGTCTGCAGCAGCACGAAGCACCGGTTGACGTTCGTGTCGGATGGCTGTGTTGCGTGGTCTTGGTCTTGGACCGAGGAACGCAAACGTTCGCTGCTTGACTCGCGTCCACATGACGCTCAGCACTTGACCCGTCGCAGGGTCGCGAGCTGCGACGTAGAGGAAGTAGCCCAGCAGCGGCACCAGCACCGCCGCGTACACCACCGCGATGAAGACCCAGAGCTCCTCCAGCGACGAGAAGGAGCTTTTGGGCCTGGCGTGGACAGTAGCAGGTCCCAGCGAGAGCAGCACGAAGGCGCGCTGAAGACGCATCGAAAGTATCTTGAAGTGCTATCGAAATATTCGCATTTGACATAAATATTTGCAGTAATCGACATATTTGCAATTTGCAAAAAGCGCGGGAACCAATATGGCTTGGATGAAGCGGAGACGCGAGGAAGCCTCGCAGCGCAGCAAGCGGTCTCGCCACCGTATGTGGGCGCTCATAGTGTTCTCCACACTCTTTTCTTGTGGTTTAACGCCTTATTTTGTGAGCAGGCGACTCGATCGACAGCGCAGACGCGAGCGAGAGCGACGAGGACGTGCAGCCCACGAACGTCGTGGTGGCTGACGGACCCAGCGACGAGGAAGAGAAGGATGAGGACACTGCAAGCGACGAGGAGGAGGCGCAACTGGACTTCACGCAGACGGACTACGCTGTGCAGATGAGTCAGGCAGAGCCTGCAGAGGACGACGAGGACGAGGACGAAGACGGCAGGAAGAGCAACAAGTCGCCCACGCTGCCCAAGGCGGTGCAGAAGCTGTCGGACAAGGTGCAGCAGTTAGGATGTTTGTTAGTGTATACTGGAGAAGCTGAGCTGACCGGGTGGTGGGAGTTAGGCGCTGGAGGAGCTCACAGCCAAGCTGGTGCGCTACATGCTGTACAAAGGTGGCTTGAAGCTGCCGATCAAGTTCGCAGACATCAGCAAGGACGTGTTTTCGCAGTACAAGAATGTTTCGAGGTGAGCAAGTTGACTGAAGAGGGGGTGTTTGTACTGCCTGCTGACAAATGCGCTGTGGTGGTTCAGATACTTTTTCTTCCACGCGAAGCAGAAGATTGAGAATGTGTTCGGCTATCGCGTCGTGCAGGTGGAAGACAGCTCGAGCAAGGAGCTGTACCTGGTGCTGAACAACGCGTCATCGCAGGAACACTTGCTGCTGATGAACAAAACGGGCAAAGCCGCCTCGCGTGGGTTCCTCATGATGATCCTGGGTCTCTTGTGGTGTGCTCCGGCGCGACAGCTTTCGGAAGGTTCGTGGTTCCTATACACTTACGTGCTCGATGATCTCGCTCACAGAGGTTTGTTGATTTTTATATACAGATGACTTGTGGAAGCAGCTGATCCGTCTGGACCCGAAGGTGAAACTGAGAGGCGAGCACCCGCAGCTCGGTGACATCCCTTTCCTATTCAAGACGTTCGAGTCCCAACTGTACGTGGAGTGGTAGCTGTGCTCGGCAATATAGATGCTTATTATGATGGTTGCTTCGTATGCAGATATCTTGATGCCACGTCGGAGCTTGATGCGGACCTGAAGAAGATCAAGTACTACAAGTACGGCCCTCGCACATTCATGGAAGTAGGCAAGGTGCAGATTCTCAACTTCGTGTGCAAGGTACGCAAAGCTCTCTCCACCCTTATCAGTGGACACAGTCTGACGCTGTTTGCTGTTTTACAGCTTATTACGGGACGTCCGCCATCGGAAGTGCAGATCAACGAAGTGTTGGCGGAAGACAACTAAGTTCGTTAGCCCTCCGCCACTTTCTTCATTAGCAGCAGCAATCATCAACGTATCCAATCCATTTTCAATTCCCCGTTTTTGTCCCATTCACCCGTTCACGAGATGGAGTCGATTGTTGCTGCGTACGGATCGGCATCCGACTCCGACAACGCTTCCTCGTCAGATAGTGAGGTAGAAGGCAGTGATACACATGAGTGGACTGCTGGTGACGACACACAGGTTGGTGCCAAGCGGAAGCGCTCCGATGAACCGCAGTGGAAGCGAGCGTTCCCGCATGTGGATGGCAACTGGCCAAGCCACGTTCGGATCGACATTGTGGTCACCCCAGAGCTTCGCGAGTTGGCCAGGCAGATAATTGAAGGGGCCCAGAAACTTGTTGATGATTCGATGGCATTGGTGCCATTTGAAGAGCTTGGACTTGGAGACTCTACGTCGTCAAAAGGCAATACTCTGCATTTGAGTTTGTCACGGCCGTTTGTGCTCACTTACGACCAGATCGATGGATTCGTAGACTCGCTTCGTGCCGCACTCAAATGGCGGCAATGGTGCGTGATGTTTTGGTACTGTTGCCATGAGATGGAAGCTGCACTGATGGCTTGCTCTGTTGTTAACAGTTTCAGCATCACCCTGCGACGCCCGCTAGTGCTGCTAAATGACGACAAAGCACGTTCGTTTTTGGCGCTTCGGGTTAGTGAGGGCGAGCAGCAGTTCGTTCAAGTGCTGCGTTGCGTGGATCAGTGCCTGACACAATTCAAGTTACCCACGTACTACAAGGTACGCCTCCACCAGTCAGAACTTTTACCAGCAAACATGAAACGAAGTGGTAATATTCATATCTGTCTGTCGTTGTGTTTGCTGCCAATTGAACGGATCCTACTGCGTGTGTGCTTGCTTTCGTCGGGGCTTCATAGGATCCCATTCCACATGTCAGCATCGCATCTTCGATGGGCGAAGAACTCGCTCAACTGACATTGGATCAATGTGAAAGCCTCCTCACACCCGAACAGGAAAAGCAGCAGATCGCACGACCATGCTTTACAGCATGCGTGGCAGCAGTTCACGTGGCCATTGGCAACAAACACTACGACATCTCGCTACGTTAATCACCCTCCAGTTCTCCACAGTAGATAATCCGCAAACTTGAATGCGTAACGTGGCTTCCATCACTCGTCCCCTCCAGATTTTCCACCGCATTAGCCACAAAGCCCGCTATTAATCCCTCATTCACTCTCCGTGTCAGAAGCAAGGTCGATAACTTGCGCTCGGCGACCGAATTCATCCACCACGCCATCAACGCCATTACGCCCCTGTGCTGTCAAAACCGGTGTCGCCTCTGCTGATCTCATCGGCACAGGTAACGACAGTGGGAACGGCTTGCTCGTACCTTCATCCGAGCTGACATCCGACAAAGTGAAAACAGGTGCATCATCAGCTTGTCTTTTTCCACGCCCTCCACGTTTTGGCCGCCCTCTCTCGTTATTTTCTACACGTCAATATCCACACAACGACGTTAGACTGAAGCCCCATCGAAAAATCACACGCTACGGCGTTATACCCACCGTTTCTTTTCCGCTTCTTTCCGTTCTTTCCTCCAGCACCCCGTTTTCCTTCAGCAGATGACTTCTTGGCTGTTTTCTCAGCCACTGTTGGAATGGCCTCGGCCATGGCTCCGTTTTCAGGAACTGCCATTGGCGCAGCGATCCTTTCATCACCATGGTGCTCTGCACGAGGTCGTTCTCTCGATCGTGATCGGCTACGACCCCTACCATTTCTGGCTTTGCCCTTTCCATTTTGACGGCCAGTGCGACCACGAGATCTTCCTCGACTTGGGTGATTTGAGTGATTTGTCGCCTCCACATCAAGCGGAGCAATAATCACTTGGCGATCACTACCGACGTCTTTACTCTCATCAACCTGCGATGAAGAGCCATTGTTAAGCTGTAAGTCTTCACCTTCATGGTCTTCAAACCACCCAGGCGTATCTCTTCTCCCTTCATCCCTCCGACCTTGTTCACGAGGCCTCACTTCGCGGATAGTCTTTACTTCAGACCACAAGTCGTTCATCCAGATTACTCGCGATGCGAGTTGCTGTAGATCTCCAGACACCGTGCCTCGATAACCTACCACACTCTTCTGTTAGCGCGTGCTCAACAACTTCCTTTACGCAACAAATTGAAAAGATGAGCAGAACACTTACCGACCACCCATATATCCTTTCGCAGCACATTTCGAACATGGCTCAATGAGCTGTAGAAGTCACCATCACCTACCACAACCCAAAGCGAACATTCAAACCCTGAACTTCACCAAACAATAGAGCTTGACACGTACCCGCGAACAGAATAAAACGTTCGCAAATCTGCGCAACCACGACCAGGGTGTACAGATTAATTTTCACAGAAAATAACAGGACATTGCCACGTGATGCACTTACATTCTCATAGGCAAGAGACAAGATCTTGGTAGCAATCCTGAAAAGAGAAAAGTCAGAAGAGTCAGCCAGGTTAAGCATTTCCACACAACTGACAAAGCTCGAAGTACCCACCCGTTGTCCACTCCCTTCTGCACGTTCTGCGTGAAGCGATTGCCGCATTTTTTGCAATGACAGCTATACTTTTTCATCGGAAACAAGCTCACTTGAAACTGTACATGTCCAGCACCAACCAAATACCGTCAGCAACTACGCAGCACCACATCAAATGTGCCAGTCACCGCACCTGAGGTCCATCCGGAGGGGCAAACTTCAGCATGTGGTATTCCGCTGTCAAAGCTAGATTCAGGCGCTGCGCGGAGGGGTTCTGGTCGAAGAACCAGCAATCTAATGAAGCACGACAAGGTCAAAAGACATCCGCGGTGCTCTCCAACCCTGCGAATCAGCGGGCACCAACGCAGACTGCATCTACATGCAACAACACGGCAGCTCTACAAGTAAGCAAACACACAGTAAACGACTACCTCCGAACTGGGCCGCCGCCTGTTTTTCCAGTGCCGCTCGGAGCTTGATGTAGTTGATTTTGCCTCCCTTAGATACAGTACGGAACCAACGATCAGCACTCTACAGTTTAAAATTATACTGCGAGTAAGTATGAAGCTGCAGGACGTCGCGTACCAAGCTGCGCGCGCCAATGATGGCGTACGATCCGTCTGCGGCCAGCCAATCGCATCCAAAACCCGTTAGAAATGAAGCTAAGAAACGCCGAACAAGACGACCAGACGAAGATCTACGCACCGATGATGAGCGCCGTGCGTGTGGACCCTCCCGTGTCCATGAGCGACGCCGAGGACGCTGTCGATACCGTCGAGCTCGCGGAAGACGCCGCCGCCATACTCCAAGCAATACCTGAATTCGAGTCGAGCCCTTCGCATTGGTTGAAATAAGGTTCTTTTCAACCAATAATTGACCGTAGATGTCGCCCCGCCGCGCTCCTCCCGTCATTTGTTTCCATATTCCACTTTCAGCCAATGAACGCTCAGATTCGTTCCCGCCCAAGCTCGGTGGCCCTCACAACCGAATCGAGAGCTCGACGCGTATCGCTCAGCCGCAAGCAGCAAAGCCCCCCCCCCTATATCCCAGTTACGCCACCATGCCTGGAGAGGAGAACAAGGAGTTTGACGACGAGTTGGTCGACTACGAAGAGGAGGAGGAGACGACGACGGACGCCTCCAAGGCCGCCGCCGAGGGCAAAGACGCCAAGAAGTAAGCATAAAAAAGATCTCAGCGGGGGAAGAGGGACCCGAGAGAGGCGGAGCAGCGTCGAGGAGAGAGCAACGTCGAGGGGACACGACGACGCGTTTGCTCGCTCGCCCGTCCGCCCGCCTACGGAGGACCTCTTAGCGCCGTCTTTGATGACGCAGCCACCTCCCGCGCCGCCCGCTCGGACGCTTTCGAAAGAGCCCAGTTTTGTTAACAACTTCTTCTGTATCTGTTGCGTGGTGTCGCTGGACGGTGATCGACCTGGTGGGGAATCGTGATCGCGCCGGAATCTTTTCTACTCTAGGGGCCACTACGTCGGCATCCACAGTTCGGGTTTCCGTGACTTCATCCTCAAGCCCGAGTGCCTGCGCGCCGTCGTGGACTGCGGTTTCGAGCACCCGTCGGAAGGTGGGACCTTGTGATTGGTGGAAGAGAGAATAGGAGAAGGGACTGACTGGATGTGACTTGGTGTGTGCTTTATTTCTATTACAGTCCAGCACGAGTGCATCCCCCAAGCCGTGCTGGGCATGGACATCATTTGCCAGGCCAAGTCGGGTATGGGTAAGACTGCTGTCTTCGTTCTTGCTACCCTGCACCAGGTACGTTCTGCTTTGTTGTAGATCTTTTACTGTTAAAAGTTTGCTGATGATTATTTTGTTACATTATTAAAGATCGAGCCTGTGGACGGCCAGATCAGTGTCGTGGTCATGTGCCACACCCGTGAGCTGGCGTTCCAGATTGCCCACGAGTACGAGCGTTTCAGCAAGTACCTGGTGGACGTCAAGACCGGCGTGTTCTACGGAGGTACTATGGTATTTATGCTAAGAGGAACCCTGCTGCGGCCACTGACACAATGTTGGATGTAGGTGTGCCCATCTCGCAGAACCGTGAGGCTCTGAAGAACAACCCGCCCCACATTCTTGTGGGCACCCCCGGCCGTATCCTGGGTCTGGTTCGCGAAAAGACGCTGAAGCTGGACAAGGTGAAGCACTTCGTCATGGACGAATGTGACAAGATGCTGGAGGCTATCGGTACGTCGTGCAGGTGATCTTTTGTATGCGTAAGTATACTGGTACTGACGTGCTTTTTTCAGACATGCGTCGTGACATCCAGGAGATTTTCAAGGCCACGCCGCATGACAAGCAGGTGATGATGTTCTCGGCTACTCTGTCAAAGGAGATTCGCCCGGTGTGCCGTAAATTCTGCCAGGACGTAAGTGAACTCGTTTGCGCTGTTGTGATTGTTTAGAATTCAACGTGCTGATTTGTATGATCGTTTGTGCTTGTTGCCCAGCCGATGGAGATCTACGTCGACGACGAGACGAAGCTGACGCTGCACGGTCTGCAGCAGTACTTCATCAAGCTGGAGGAGTCTGAGAAGAACCGTAAGCTGAACGACCTGCTTGATGCGCTGGAGTTCAACCAGGTGGTGATCTTTGTGTCCAAGAAGAACCGTGGACGCGAGCTGAACCGCCTGCTGAACGAGTGCAACTTCCCGTCGATCTGCATTACGGCCGACCTTACTCAGGAAGAGCGTATCAAGCGGTACAAAAGCTTCAAGGACTTCCAGAAGCGTATCCTCGTGACCACGGACCTGTTCGGCCGTGGTATGGATATTGAGCGCGTCAACATTGTCGTGAACTACGACTTCCCGAACGACAGCGACCAGTACCTTCACCGCGTGGGCCGCGCCGGTCGTTTCGGTACGAAGGGCCTGTCGATTAGTTTCATCTCGTCGGAAGAGGACACAGAGATGCTCGCCAAGGTGCAGTCGCGTTTCGAAGTGAACATCCCGGAGCTCCCCGACCAGATCGACATTTCCACGTACATGACCACTTAGGCGAACGGTTCTCATGGAGTACGAGGATGGGGAAGTGCGAGAAAGCAAGAGCTATGTTCAAACCAACCAACCTCGCGCTTAGCAACCTACACGGGCTCCATTTTCGGACGACAGCTTTGCTGCTGCTGCGTGGCTGAATGAATATACCCAAAGCGAGTCTGCGGACGATGCTTTACGACTCGGCTCGCGCTGTTTCTACGGTGTCGTCCCAAGCCGCCGATTCCAAGTTTACTCTTTTCTCCGTCGCTTCGTCGACCCATCGATTTCCTTCATTCCCCCGAGGTGACTCTTGTACTTTTCGCGAATTCCGTCATTGCGCGCCCAAAGCGAGTCGCGGCTGGATGTGTCTTGATCTGCCAGATGCGTGTACTTTGTGCTATGAATTATAATTGTGAACATAACAACGGACAAGTGGTTAGAGTGACGGTGCACATCTCTTCATGCGTCTGCAAGTTCCTTACCGGCCAGCACGTCCGAAATTCTTGACCTGCATCACCGCGGGGAGCATCTCCTTATTGAACTTGTCTTCCAAAGTCGCCTCGGTGGCGTCTCGCTTGCGCACGTCGTCCTTGGAGCGGGTGCTGTCGTCGTCCACGTAGAAAGCACCTTTATGATAATACTTCTGCATAAAGCGCAGCTTCTTCTTCTCCTTGGGCTCGTTCTTCTTTAGTTTGCTGCAAACGTCACGACAATCATCCGTTAGCGACACCTACCTCCCCAGAGCCTCAGGGCAAACGTACGCGTCTTCGGCAACGCGTTCTTCCTCTGTCATGTTACGCCTCCTTTCTGTTTCCTCCCCCTCCTTTCTGAGTTGCTCCTTGCGGTCACGGTCACTGAGTAGCATACACAAGTCGACGTCAGGACAGTGCAATCACCCCTCAGCGGCATCCTTGAAAGAGACACCATACCGTTTAATGCGCCGCATTTCGCGCAGTTCCCAGTCCCGATACTCCTGCACTGGATCGAGGCCATCCGTATCATCCGGCATTTCTGCATCAGTAGAGTCCCCCTTATCGGCGCCGTCCTGCTCGCGTCTAATTTCTTCGGCGACTAAGCGGCGTGACTCCACTTTTCGTGCTTCCATTTTCTCCTGTTCGCGCTGCTGGCGCCGCTCTTCTTCTACTGCCAGTTCCTCTTGGCGCTTCACAGTCATACGAGCCTTCTTCGGAACAAACACAGGCTTCATCAGTTGCTCGCCAGGCTCCGAGTCGTCCGTGTCAGTCTCATACTCGGAGCTACTGCTGCTGCTGCTACTGGAGTCCACACCGTTTGCAGTCTTGGGTGCAGCTAATGCGACCCCACCCTGCTTTACAATTTGCGGCTCCACAGGTCGACGCACGCTCTTCTTCTCCACGACAGCAGCCTTCGCTTCATCTTCTTTCTGCGCTTCACGCGCCTTTGCTTTGTTGCGCAGCATGCGACGACGGCGGTCGATGTCCGAGTCTTCTTCCTCCTCCGAGCTCGAATCTTGCAGCGCCTTGGCGACATCCTCTCCACTAGACGCCTTCTCGTCCTCAGAAGACGAAGGCGCTCGATCCTTACGACCGCGGTCTTCAGTAGGAGCAGCCGCACTAAGGACCTGCGCCTCTACGCGTCTCCGTCCAGTGCTGATCACGGCTTTTTGCTGCGTTTTCGGCTTGGAAAATGCCCGCACTCGGCTGTTGGCCGTCACAAACCCGCGGTCGTCTTCATATCCGTGCGCAAACGAAGGAACTTGTCCTGCACGATAGCGCGTCACCTTCTTGGACGGGTCCACCTTGGGCTTCAGAGGCTTGAACACTTCCGTCTCCTCTCTGCGATGCAACGCCAGCGTTAGGGACCGAGAGATTGATACGCACTTAAGGATAGAGAGAAGAACGAGGTAGGTACTTGGTGCTGGTGTGACGCAGCGACACGGGGTCGCCAGGCGTGTCGTCCGGCAGCAGCAGCCCCAGGTCCTTCTTGGTGAAGAGCGACATGCCAAAAGCCAAATGAAAAGTTAAATTCGTGCAATTTGACTTGGTTTTTGTAAAGCGAACTGCGACGAAGTGTCCGGCAAAAATTAAGTTGCACGAACCAGAATTAAGTTGCACGATCCGAAGCTCATCTCCACAAAGTAATTTACGTTTTCGAGCGGTAATTTATGTTTTCAAACGGTAATTTATATTTTCTAGGTTCAGGACTTTGGGGACGAAGGAGGACATCTGTTCAACGCGAAATGCATAACAATACGGATAGGTCTGTCAGTGGCTATCTAATGCTGAATTCTACGCTTTCCTTCGTACGTTCGCTTTATGGACAAATGGATCGGTGCTATGGTTTCCTGTTTGCGAAACTACTACGGGAGCGGCTCATTTGCATGTAGGATTGAAGGCAACGACAGCTACTCTGCTGGGATGCAAGTTGCATCGTGCAAGCCAAGCAGAACAATGGTTTTGAGCTCAAATGGAAATATGGGAAGCAGCGTGAAACCACCCGCTGCAAGTGAAAGGGCGTTGCGGAAACGGAGACGAGTAACCAGAACTCAATACGAAGCGCGTGCCCGACACACCGCTGGCAAAGCAAGAAAACAAGCAGGCAGGAAGGCAGGACTCCAGGAAGCATGGACGATGGCATGAGCGCAAGTGAGCTGCGGCAGCGTTACGACCGCGGAGGCAGCGTGCGCGACTGCGACCTCAGCGCAGCGCAGCTTCGATCCAGATACGCAATCCCCGGCAACAGTACGTGCAGGCGCAATACGCAGCGGTGCTTGCATACACTTCTGACCCGATCGTTTTCACTTGCAGCGTTCAAGGAGAAGCAGTCCGACTCCAACCCGATGATGATCATCGCGGCGGTGGTACTTTTGGTGATTCTTGCAGGAGGAGCGTACGCGTTTATGGCGCAGTAGTACGGCGAAGCAGCCAACGAGAGCGGACACACTATGGCTTTCATGCATTATTTCAAAGCGCGACGCGAAGATCAATACAATTCCAATTGCTTTGCGTGCAGCGTGTCTGCTTTGATTGTGCTCTCGATTCACTTGAATGGAATACTGTGCTCCTTGTATTACTTTGCGAGGAAGCGAGTGCTGGCACGAAGTATGCATTACGCCTGCTTGCTGTCCAAGCAACTTAAGCGCAACATTTCTCGAATTAAGTTGCCCGATTGTTCCCCCTAAGCATCTTAAGCGCAACATTACTCGACTTAAGTTGCCCGATATTTCCACACCGCCAACGTCAGTTCAGACTTTGCCAAGGATGGCGTTCCAGACGCCCATGCTGGCGCTGGGGCTCCCACAGACGCGGCCTCGGACCCGAGACATCCCCCCAATGAGCGCCAAGGAGGCGGCGTTCTTCCGCAGACGACGCGCCATTGTGGGCGTCGTGCTCGCTGCGCTCTGTCTGAGCATCGTCATGACCTGGCGCCTCTTCATGCAGCTGCCGTCGTCCGTGTCGCCCGTGGCGGTGGCGTCTCCGCGACGCTCGCTGCACCAAACCCTGTCCCCGCTGGAGAAACAGCGACGCCATTTCGACATGGAGAAGAAACTGGCGGACGAGCAGCGGCGCAACAACGAGAAGCAGCAGGAGACGCGCGGCTTCCACGACGAGAAGCAGATTGTGATGGTGCTCACGCACTTCCGAGACAGCGACGCGTGCGCTCGCATGCTTGTGGACGCTCGAGCGACGGCGTTCCTAGCGACGCGTGTTCACTTTCGCGTGTTCGAGGAGCTGTATCTTACACAGGAGCAGACGTGCGTGCAGCGGTTCTGCGAGCTGAAGCCGGACGACTGCAAGCAGTTGCTGCGGTCCGGACAACTTCGCACACAGAGGAGAGATGCATCAGGCGCGGTGGGAAAGACAGTTACTAGGTATGTGGCTGAGGGAATGGTCGAGCGCACGTATGCGGACGAGTTCTATCTTTCGGTGGATCCGGCGGTCGTGGTGTTCACGGAGAACTGGGATCTCGAGCTACTGAAGCAATGGTACAGCGTGGGCAACGACATGGCCATCTTGAGCGTATCGCCCAAGTCCCTTGAGCTGCAAGGGCTGACAAACGCTACCATGCTAGTGCAGTGCTCGGCACGCATTCACTCCAAGTCCCAAGACGCGGTGGTGGAGTTCAATGCACCGGAGCCGATCCAACGCCAGGGTGCTGCGCTGTACTCGCCGATGCTCCAGACGCAGTACTCAGAATTGTTCCACTTCGGTCCTACTCGAGCGCTATTTGACGTGCGGTCAGACCCGCATACACCGCTCATCTCGATCGGACCCGAGTACGCGCGAGCTACGCGGTTCTGGACGCGCGGCTACGATTTCTACGCGCCAAACGTAGACGTATTATTCGCTCGCTACCAGTGGCAGGAGCCTCCACTGCCTATGGCTGCCGGCAGCCTCGGCGATGACACTGAGCAGCAGCGACAGCAAAAAGAGGACGAAGCCAATCGTCGTATCCGTCGATTGCTGGGACTGCCTGTGTCTGTCCAGGACGGACGCTTAGAGCAGGCGGAGGTCTACGCTTTGGGCAGCCAGCGCTCCATGGAGGCGTGGCAGACGTTTTCCGGCGTGGACCCCAGCGCAGCCTACAACGAGTCCACAACCAACCAATTTACGCTCTGCGGCGCTGTGGCAAGCGGCAAAGTGCACTATGTGCCATATTGAGCGGTGTCTTTAGCCAGCCAGCCTTCAATGCATATACACGTCCGATGTAGCCATGTCTTCCATATAAAAAAATATGTGTTTTTTTCTTGGCAGAAATCTTCGTATTCTACGTAAAAACATCGGATTGGTCGAAAGCGAATAAAATTCCCTTTTTGACCAATCCTCGACCCCGAACCATCGGCTCGGCACCAAAACAAGAAAATCCCGACAAGCGCGCACGGGAGGCGGCCGCCAGGGACGATGAACGTGGAGGTGGTGCGCCAGAAGCTGGTGGACGGCGACCCGGACGCCGTGCTCAAGGAGCTGGTGGACCTGTACCGCCGCGCCGAGATCCTGCACACGCCGCAGCTCGCGCGCATCCTGGAGGCGCTTTTCCCGGTGTGGAAGGGCCTGCTGCACGCCAAATTGGCGCCGCAGATGCGAGCCACGACGCAGAACCGCTGCCGGAAGGTCCTCCTGCAGATCCTGAACCGACTGCCGAGCAACGAGGCGCTGCGGCCGTACGTGGCGCAGCTGCTGCAGCTGCTGATGGAGGTGTTGCAGAAGGACAACGAGGACAACGCGCTCATTGCGCTCAAGACGCTATTCGACCTGCACCGCAACTACCGCCCAGGCCTGCGGAATGAAGTACAGCCCTTTCTGGAGCTCGTCCAGCTCATGTACAAGAATCTGCAGACGACGATGAAGACGCAGTTCAGCGGCCCGCCGGAGACCCACAAGACCAGCTCCGTGTCGGCGGCGACGACACCGACGGCTGCAAAAGCTGCAGCATCGGCCGCTTCTGGAGCTGAAGAAGCAGGGCGCAACGGCTACTGCAGCTGGAGCTGAAGCGTCGGATTCAGCGACCGCTGCGAGTGAAGGGATTGCTGGGGCGCCGACACCTCAGACAACGGAAAGCAGCAGTTCCGGCGACGCGGGTACAACTGCCCCAGCCGCAGCCGCAGCTGTAGCGCCAGAACCGGCATCTACAACAGCCTCGGAAAATAGCACAGCTACTACTGCGGCTACGACTAGTACCAACGAGACAGCTACGGACGAGCCGATTTGCAGCAATTTGGAGTCGTTCAAGACAATTTCAGAGCTGCCTCTGATTATCATGTTACTCTTTCAGTGCTACCCCAGCTATATCGAGAGCTATATCCCCGTACTGGTTCCGTTGATGATGTCGGCACTGGCATTGAGAGCACCTGACACGGCGGCGACGACACATCCATCGCGGTATTTAGATTTCTTGGATTGCCAGGTCAAGACGCTGTCGTTCGTGACGTACTTGCTGCGTGGATGCGCTAACCTCATGCGCCCATTTCAAGATGCGATTTGTGAGAACACTGTGAAATTGCTCGTGGCCTGCCCCAAGGATGCCTTCGTGCTTCGTAAAGACATTTTCGTGGCTGCCAGACACATTATCTCAACGGATTTTCGCCGAGGATTTTATTCACAGCTCGAGGCACTTATGAACGATGATGTACTAGTGGGAAAAGGGCGTTGCAGCTTTTATCAGATCCGGCCACTAGCGTACTCGACGCTTGCAGATATGATTCATCACGTTCGAGACATGCTCACACTATCACAAGTGAGCACAATTGTGGATTTTTACGGCAAGCGAATTCACGATCCAACGCTTCCGATCTCAATTCAGACCACAAGTATTCGGTTGTTGCTCAACCTCGTTGACATCAGTGCGAAAAATGAAGACACTGATGCTTGGAAAGGTCGAAATATTTTGTCGCGCATTTTGCTTATTATTTCCGGGAAGTTTGGCACAACGCTTGCAAATTTACCAATGGCTCTAGCCACCACACTTCGGAGTAAGACCATTGGCGATCGGAGCGATCTTCTGGAAGGAGGTGCTATGGATAAAATCAAGCAATCCAGTCTGCTACCAAAAGAGATTGTGCAGAAAACACAATACGAGAAGAAGTTGGAAGCATTACTGTTGCCGTATTTGCGTGTACAACGGCCAGCAGATTCGATCTCGGAGGAAGAGCCAAACATTCGCGATATTAAGTCTTTGCTGCGTACAATGATTCTGGGAATTCGCGCTGTTATTTGGTGTACAGCAAATTACCGAAACCCACATGCAAAGGATCTGTCTACCGTGGATGCCAACGCAACAGACGGGAGCGGCATATCGACTTCACAGGGGATTCACCCAGGTATGAATGTGCACTCGATAGATGGGGTTTCAAGTACGTCTAGTCGGGGTTCTGCTGGTGGAACAGAGCATGTGTATCCGCTGACCGATGATGAGCGTTTGCTTATCGCCAAGGTGCTTCGAAATGGTCTGCGCTGTTTTATCCTTTACACGTTGTCGGAGAACACGTTGTCAGAGGAGAAACAAATGTTGGATCACTTTGCTGGCGCGTTTACCGTTCTGGAGGCTGCTGATTTTCGCGATCTTTTCATTTCGAATATCGAGCTTCTATACGAGTGTATTCTCCAAGACCACGCTATTCTTACGATCCCTCAACACTTTTTGGCGAACTCAAATGTGAGCTGCTGGTTTGCTGAGATTCTGTTGAAGTTTTTAATTACGCAGATGAAAGATTTGAGTGTTGAAGCAGAAGGAGATCTACCTGACACGAAACGGGCTGATAAGGTCATGGCGATTGAGAACTTGCAGTTTGAGAAAATGCGGGCAGTATCCCAAGTGCACCGCGCATCTATCGTTCTTCGATTGTTTAAGATTGTTTTTGGATCCGTCACACTGTTCAAGTCGAACGAATCAGCCCTGTTTCCTCATTTGCGTACAATTATTGAGTCGTGTTTGAAGCAAGCGACATATACGAGACATCCAGACAATTATTTGCTTTTGCTGCGTGCGCTGTTCCGGTCGATTTCAGGTGGAAAGTATGAAAACTTTTACAAGGAGGTTTTCCCGTTGCTACCAGGTGTGTTGTCGGCGCTAATGCGACTTCAAAAGCATATAGGCAAGCCAGCGATGCAAGAGGTTTTATTGGAGCTATGTTTAACGATCCCTGCAAGACTGAGCTCTCTGTTGCAGTATCTTCCGTCATTAATGAAATCAGTGGTGCGGGCGATCTTATCACGTGGAGAACTCGCCTATTTGGGGCTGCGGACACTCGAGTTCTGGGTGGATAACTTGAATCCCGACTTTTTGTATCCGATTATGACGTCTCAGGATCGTCTGCTGACCGAGATAATCGAAGCATTGAACACCCATCTCATCCCACCACCGTATCCGTACGGCGAACTAGCCATGCGAATCCTTGGTAAGATTGGCGGCCGGAATCGCCAGTACCTCATGGACCCGTTAAACTTAGACTACCACGAGCATGCGTTCACCGGCTTAACGTTCACCTTTCAGTGGGTTGAGGATGGAGACAGTATGGAGATTGATATGAACGGCGATGGCGTCGCAGTCAGCCAAGGTGGCAGCTTCCCGATGAATATGGATGCACTGGTCTCGCAGGCAACAAACGTTCTTCGCAGGTATTTACGAAAGACAACCACAGAGCACAATAATATTGGCAAGGCGGACTCACGACTCGCAGATGCCGACGAGTTTGATGAAGGCGATACTGTGGCGCAACCCTCTTTCATGCTTGAGAAAGATGAAAAAACGCTCAAGTTGGAGACAGATACTATGAGCAAGATACGTGGATCAATCTTGCAACACAAGCGCTGTGCATTCACGTTTGTTTCTCGCGCTGCTGTGTTATCTCTCAATGTTAATCACTACGCTAATGCTGACCAGAACAGCGTTGGCAGTGATACTGATGACGGTGACCTCGGTCCGGTTCATGTGGAGCCGATGAGGAAAGTAATTTCGCAGGAGGCATTGCGAGCTACGCGGAAGGAACTACTGCAGGTTTTGTTTGAGACGATGGTGGATATTGATGTTGGTGTTGCAGCGAAGAACGCATTAGAAGGTATTGCGGGTCACTTAACATTACTGTCCTTACGCCATTGCTCACGGCATCAACCAGATTTTGCTGTTCTCTCGTCGCTGCATGCATCAACACTGTATGCTGCAACAAGAGGTTTGTCGCCTGGGCGACATTTAGCCACGACAAAACGCATCGAAACGCTGCGCCAGGCTACTTACGGTATTTCAAAAATGGTGGAAGCTGATGTAACGAATGACTTTTATTCATTTATACAATTACTTTCGGGTGCACTGAGCTCGCCGGATCAACGTGTCGTCGAGGAAGCAAAGAATATGGTGGTGTTCATCGTCAAGATAGCTACTAGTCAATTTGACTCGCCGCAGTTAGCTGTGGAGCGTGGGGGTGCGTTGTTTAATAACATGTGCGAGGTTTTTGCTCATGGGTGCTACGACAAAGGAAGCTGGCGCCAGAAACTTGGCGGTGCAATTGGGCTTCAGCTTCTCGTGGAGCTACTAGAACCTCAATGGTGCCACGAAAATGAGCTCACAATTATCAAAGCGTTATTTTTTGTTTTGTCGGACCACCCGCCAGAAGTGAGTGCAACCGTTAGCACTGAGACTGGTGAAACTCTCGTGAATGTGGTAAAGACAGCTTGGAGAGTTCGTTCGGAGTATGTGAATCTGCTTGGTGATGATGACTCCAAGAAGAAGGACTTCTTGTCGTGTGTTGCTTTCCAGGACACTGAGGTGTTCCAAATGTTTGTTGTGGAATTCTTAAGCCCGAAAGCGCCAACGAGACTGTTCGCGAAGCAGTGCATCGCCACAGTCGCGCTCTTGCAAGAAGCAACTGCTTCATCGCTGCTATATCCTTACAGCCAGCTAATCAGCAAACAGATAACGGGATGTAATCTTCGCATGTTGCCCAGCAGCACGAGAACAGGCTATGTGGATGCTATGGCGTACGCACTATCGTTGAAGCCACCAATCTTCTCGCTAACGAAAGATATTATGGTGTTTCTTCAGGAGGTATGGAGACTTATTTCGGAGGACTCACAACGTGATGGAGTAACGATGGTTGGAGCTGAAAGTCCGAGTAATGCTGGAGGTACAACACCAGCGATACCAGGCTCAGGTGTGTCTGCTCAGGAATACCCTTTTGGTCTTTCGCAAGCATGTGAATTGCGCATCGCTGCTGCGAAACTTCTTCGTGCAGCCTTTCTTGCTGCACCCAACGAACTGAACCAACATCCGGAGTATCGTAACCGATTTGTGGGCGTCTTCTTCAGGTATTTGACGGGCCAGCCCCCAGAACTGGTTCAGGTTGCTCAGGAATCGCTAACGGACGTCATCCAACTGAACAAGCAAAACAAGGATGTATTTCTACCAAAGGAGCTCCTCCAGCAATGCTTGCGACCGGTACTTTTGAACTTGGCTGATTACCGGAAACTTAATCTCCCGTTGTTGGAGGGGCTGTCGCGTTTATTAACACTGCTCAGTAGCTGCTTCAACGTGACGCTAGGAGAAAAATTGCTGGAGCACCTAAAGCAGTGGCGTGACCCGGACCGGATCATCAAAGCAGGCATTTGGAAGCGGGGAGAAGAGCCCGCTGTTGCAGCAGCAATAGTGGATCTCTTTCACTTGCTGCCTCCTAATGATGCCTTTTTGGAGCCTCTCATTAACTGTGTGGTGGACCTCGAAGCAGTATTGCCGAAGTATGGAAGCTACGGCAAGATGAGTTCACCGTATCGAATTCCTCTAACACGGTTTTTGAATCGCTATGCGTCCATGACGATCTCATTCTTTTTGAAACGCGAACACTTGGTCGAAGTGAAGTACTCGTCGCTATTCCAGCAGCTAATTAAACTGCCCGAGGCGGCACCTCTTCACGCAGTCATTATTGGTGATGATGGTGCTAACTCTGTGGTTGAAGCAACGTTCAATGCTGCGCTTAAGCTGAATGCAGCGGGATTTGGGGAAATGAAAGGCGCTGTGGATGCATCCAACGACGCAAAAATGCAAGCCCAAATTCAGTTGAATGCGCAGAAAGCGGCGGCACAGGCTGTTGCAGCTGCACAGGCTCAAGGGATGACAGCGTCTGTGGCGGAAGCTCGCGGAGTGCAAGCTCGTGCAGCTTATGTTGTTAAGGCTCAGGCTCAAGTGAATGCTCAACAAGCTTTGAAGGTGCAGTCGCAAGTTCAAATTCAGGCCAACGCTCAGAAACTGCACGCGCAGACTCTAGCGGCAGCGCAAGCACAAGGGCTCTCGCTGGTACAGGCTCAAGCAAAAGCGCAGTTTGCCAGCAAAGACTATATCGCAAAAGCCCAGAGCCATATTTCGTCTGCAACAATGCAAACCGCGCTGCCTAGTCCTGCGATAAGCTCACTAGTCACGCAGCAACAAGCGCAGCAGCTACAAGCCCAGATTCAAGTAAATGCTCAGAAGGTTCACGCCCAGGCACTGGCCACAGCACAAGCACAAGGTCTGAAGCCAATGCAAGCGCAGGAAAAAGCCAAGCAGGCGCAAGCAACGTATGTGCATCGTGCAAATGCACAGGCCCAAGCAAAGATTGCTCGTACTCAAAGCCATGGGTTAGCGCCATCTATAGTTTTGGGCAGCTCAACTACTACCGGTGGGGGGCCGTTTGTATCTAAAGCTCAGCAAGAAGCGCTGGAGCTGCATTATCAAGGACTGCGACTTGTTCGATCGATAAGCAAGCTCCATCCGGAGTGGTTGGCGTCGCAGACAGTGATTATTGATTGCTTGCGGAAACTTTGGCGCTCATCAGCACGCGTTCAGCGGCTTGTTGCTCACGACATACTGCCCATCAAGTTTCACTTTGAGTCCAAGTTGCTTGTTAAGTGCTTTATCACGTATAGCCGCGCGAAACCGGAGGACGTACAAGTACTACTGGACATGGTGTCGGTGTTCTTACATCGCACTCCCTTTGACTTCAGCTTCCTGCAGGCGTTCTATCGAGAAGAAGTTGCAACCAAATTCAGCGCGGCAAACAAACGTGCCCTCATCCGGTTGTTTTTGCGCATGCTTCGTGAGCCTGGTGCATCCGAGGAACTCAAGGTCCACGCTGTCCAGTTGTTGATAATGCCCGTGCTGACGACATCATTCGAAGACACAAACGTGAGCAATATCGATGTAATGGATCTTGATACCGTCATGTGGATGCTACGGGAGATTCTGGCGAGCAAAGACTACGCTCCGGAATCTATGCAAAGCCTTCGAATTGAACTCTTAAAGCTAGGTACATTGCTCATCCAACACATGAGCAAGTACGTAACTGATCATCGCAAGGAAGTGATCAAGTTTGCTTGGAATCATTTGAAAGCACACGATCTGACGTCCAAGCTTTGGGCGTATGTGAACGTATGTCGGTTCATCTCAGTCTACGATACGCCGCCTAAAATTGTTTTGCAAGTGTATGTTGCATTATTGCGCACACACGAAATGGACGCGCGGTTTCTCGTGCGCAAAGCCTTTGATATTCTATTGCCTGCCTTGCCAAGCCGCCTACCGTCTAACGAGTTTATCAAGGCCATCAAGTGGACCAAGAAAATTGCCTACGAAGAAGGTCATGTTCTCGGGCAGCTAGTGCACATATGGTTCTTGATTGTTCGTCATCCAGCATTATTTTACCCGTTTCGTGGCCAGTTTGTTCCTCTTATGGTTAACTCGCTTAATCGTCTGGCGATTCCTCCGAGCAGTACACCGGACAATCGAAGACTTGCGGTGAACATTGTGGATTTGGTCATTTCTTGGGAGCAAACGCGCCAAGACCGGTTATTAATTCGTGGCTCTTCATCGGGGCCCAAGGCTACAAGCCCAGCGGGAGGACTAAAACGAAGTCCGACCGCTGCACCAGAAAATACTCCGGATGACCACGCAGCGAAGAAGCGAAAAATTGTAACGACGGAAGGTACTAAGGGGTCTGATGCGAAGGCTGTGGAAACTCAACCAAGCTCGACTTCAAGTGAAGGAGGAGCTGCCACTCAGCAAGTCAAGACTTCAACGCTGACTTCTGCATCAGGTCCGGCCGTACAGCAGATCTCAGCGTCTCCATCCGCGGAGGGCAATCGGGTGACAAACAGTGAGGACGACTTCGAGTTGAGCGGAGCCATGGTGGATTTGGTGATCAACTTTGCGTTCCGTTTTGCGCTGGCATCAGCAGACAAGCAGGAAACAAGTCGATTGGCAAAAACGTGCGGTGAACTCTTCGATAAGGCTCTTCGGTTATGGCCATCTGCATCCATCCGCTTTTCTTACTTTGACAAGCTGATTGCTGTCACTGCTGAGACAGTAATTCGTCAGCAGCAACAACTCCAAGCTGCAGCTGCTGCCGTTGGAGGAGCTGCACAGCAAGCTCCGCTTTCCACCTCCAACTGTAATGCCTCCGTTTTTTGTTGTTCCCAAGGGTGCACCTTTGTCGTCACTGGCAATACTAGACGCTGTTCTGGGTATCCTGAACTCGTTAATCACCCCGGAGGTGGTTACCAAGTCCAAGCGTCCTATCCCGTATGTCATTCAGTACGCTCCACGCATTATGAAGCTGCTTGAACCATGCTTTGATCGCCAAAACCAGGATATACAAGCGAGTCTTACGACGTTTCTGCGAAGAATGGCTGAAGTACGTGGAGTCGCATAACGTTTGTTCTCTGGTGCTATGTGTAGTTAACGACGTGTGTTGTGTGTTGTACTGTGCTGTTCCTGTGTAGTTATATCCGCCATCTCGCGCTCCGCAACCGTTGGTTGTGTGCAAGTTCTACCCGTGGCTTCGCGAGATTATTAACGAAAGGCTAGTCAATGCGTCCATGTTCCAGCAAGATATAGGTGCTGTTGGTGGTACGCTTCCCAGTGGATCTTCTGTTCATGCCGCTAAAGCAAAAGGAAAAAGTGCGTCTCAAATTGCGGCTGGGGCAAAGGTTGAGAAACAAGTGGCAGCTGGCAGTAATTCTGCCGGCAAGCACCAAAAAGACCCTGGTGGAATCAACCCGCTGATTAATCATGAGGCAGCACGCATGCGTTTGCTGTTTTCGCAGCATCCTCGGGTGGTTGTATCTTCTACCAGTTATCCTGGCGAGTTTACGCTGAAGCTACTAAGTGGCTTGGCTGAGATTACTCCTGAGTTTGTGGATCACTTTGCACCGGCATTGTTAAAGCTGGCGCAGCGATTTACGCGTGAACACCTAATTCAGTCAGCGGCTTCAGGGGGTGGAGGTGGGCATAGTGGAAAACATGGAGATGGTAGCAACGGCACAGCGATTGGCGTAGAAAGTGGTCAGGCTGTTGTGGATTCTTTTGGAAGAAATCGAGTGATGGCAACACCATCGTTGGCGATTGTCGATGAATGGAATCAAATGCAAGCGGGACGATCAAACTTGGCAGTGAACAATGTTGTTCGGCATGTGGTGAATAAGCGTGATCCTCTAAGCGAAAAATCAGCCTCCAAGAAGAAAGACCAGGCGCTTGGGAATGAGGCGGTTAATACTAAGGTCAACGCGATGAAGAAAAAGATGAGCGCAAGCAATGCTTCCGCTCGAGGTGCGTTTGCGGGTGGCAGTAGCAAGCGTCCTATTGAGCTGCTTGTCTTGTGCTATGCTTTGTTGGCCAAGTGTACTTTCACTACGAGCGAGCATCGGCGTCTGTACACGAACCTACTTGTGCACTGCCTAGAAGGGTCGTACAATATTCCGTTATTGCTGCAAATTACGAAAATTGTGGCCAAAATGGTCGCTTCTACGGATGCTCGGCATCAATTGTTGACCACCAAGGACAAGATGACACTACTTAGCAAGATGGCGACGTTTGATCGGCTGAATGAAATATCTGCTCTACCATTGAACGAGGAGTACCATCAGCTGGTCCTAAAACTTTGCGATCCACCCTCAGGGGATTCGAAGCAACAAGTCCCGCAATTACACATAAGCCCCACTTCGCAGAGCCACAGTCTCACGACTCATTTCATGGCGGGTTTACTTGCTCCAGATGCCGTCACACGTGAAAAGTTCCTCAAGATTTTTTTCGGCTGCCGACTCTGGGCCTGTTGCGCGACTGCAGCTTGTGTTACGACAGGATTGGCAGGCTTGTGGAACTCGATACTGGCCTGTGGTCGCGATTGAAACGCTTATGGCAGCTATATCTCCGGGGATGTTACCGTCCATCTCCACAGTAATGACACCGATAATTTCCGAGAATGGAGCTCAAAACTCTTTTCATGCTGAGTTTCTGGAAAACTACGGTCGCGTGACAGCATCTGAGTTGACGTTGGCCTTGCGAGATTTGGCCCACATTGACCTGGAGCTAGCTAAAGAGCTGTGGGTGTGTTTGTTTAATGCAACCTGGAGACTACTGAAGGAATCAGAGCAGACACAGGTGACTAGTCAACTGCTGAAAATCTTAGCATCCAAGTACAATAAGCGAGATCTGAACGTACCACTTGGCGCAGCTACTCCCCGCCGGACTAATGTGGTTCAAACTCTGATGAAGGGAATTGTGAGCACTAGTCCCAGCGCGCCTGTGATGACACCTGAGCTCATTTTGCACATTGCGTCAGCGTATGACGTGTGGAGCTGTGCTATACGAGTGTGCGAGTTTCAGGTAGAAAATGCGGATTTGAGCGTGGAGAGCCGATTGCGATGGATCGAAGCGCTCAGTGCAATCTACAAACAGCTGAGTGAAGATGATCTCCGTATTGGTTTGAGTCTCGAAAACATTGCGCAGTCTGAGACGCGGACAGCGCTAACATTGGAGGCGCTTGGCTGCGTTCACGAAGCGCAAGAAGAATACTTCCGTGCACTCTCCAAGGCTCAGGGTGGTCGCGTAAGTGTTGAAGACGTAAATCTGTTTGAGCTGAGATTGTGGGAGGAACGATGGGTTGGTTGTGCGAAGCAATTGTGCCAGTGGCAGCTGATGAATGACTTCGCGAAGTCGACGCAAAATCAAGAGTTGCTGTTGGACTGCGCCTGGAAACGTGGAGACTGGGCTTCAGCAAAGCAACTGCTGCTGTCACCGTCGATGCAGTCCTCGGCGGAGCTGGGGTGCCCACAGACTCGTCTACAGCGGCTATACATCTCAATTCTTGATGCCGACAAGCGCAGCGCTATCGACACCCTCGCCGCTCAGACGGCTGAACTAGCGCTGCATCAATGGCAAGGTCTGCCGCGTATCCTTTCTCGTGCGCATTTGCCACTCATGCACTTGTTTCACAAGTTTGTTGAGGTGAAGGAATCGATACAGATGATGGAAGACATTAAATCCGCGAGTGCGCAGCATTCGGCGTTGCCAAATCTCAAGCCCTCTATCAATACGTGGCGAGAGCGCTTACCTAACAAGTGGGAGCCCATTCTTCTATGGGATGATATTCTCACGTGGCGATCACACATGTTTCAAGTCGTCAAGACTACGTTTGCTTGGAGCGACGCACAAGTGCTCGCTTGCATGCACGATGGTCCGTGGTCCGTGATTAAACTTGCGCACACAGCACGTAAGCAGCGCCTTCCTGATGTATGTCTTGGGGCATTAGCAAAGCTCTACTCAGTACCAGCCATGGATGTGCAGGATGCCTTCTCAAAGCTTCGCGAGCAAGTTAGCATTTGCTATGAAAGTGCAACGGAGTACTCGGGTGGGTTGAGTATACTCAACACAACCAACCTTGACTATTTCAGCTTGAGGCAAAAGGCGGAAATGTTCCGTCTGAAGGCACTCTTCTTGGAGGCACAGGGAGCGCTGCCCGAGGCCAACCAAACATTTTCACATTGCTTGCAGATTTGCGATAGCTACGGAAAAGGGTGGTTATCATGGGGACATTATTGCTACCGATTGTTCCTTGTACGGAAAGACCTCGCGTTGGCCTCTCAAACTATCGCGTGCTATTTGCAAGCTATCCACCATCGGTGCAATTCGGCGCGTCTTATGATCGCTCGTGTGTTGTGGCTGCTCAACATGGATGACCGACGAGGAGTATTGATTCAGGCTTTCGAGACGCACGGCAAGCAGTTGCCGATTTGGATTTGGATCATTTGGATTCCGCAACTACTAATGGCCCTCGGAAGACCCGAAGCACCTCAAATTCGAGGGTTGCTAAGAGGCCTATCGGCTAAATTTCCTCAAGCACTGTACTATACGATGCGAGCATTCTTCCTGGAAAACCGCGACAATGCAATGGTGCTAGCTAATCAGCAGCAACCTGGAGGTACTCCGACAGACGCTTCTCCTTCGTCTAGTGATACATCTCCATCTGGATCGCGTACGTATTACAGAACGAAGTCAGGGCATGTTGTTGGAGTTCCTTCGACGATGCCGGTCGCCCAAGTCCAGGATGTTCCTGGACTTGTTGGCCCCCAAGATCATCGCCCGCTGCTTTTAATGCGGTACCAAGTGCCGTGCTCACGTTAGAAGCGTGGACTGACAAGGTTCGCAATAATGGTGGCGATGGGCAATCATTGAAGGCTGACGTTGGCCCCGTGCAGTACACTGAAGACCTTCTCAATTTCTTGCGCAGGTCTCACGATTCCTTGACTTTTGAAATGGAGTGCATGTTGGAGGAGATGATCACTCGCTTCCGTCCAGAGCCAGAAGAAGAACTCCTTACAGCTGTTCACGCGCTGCTCCTGAAATGTTACCAGCTACCGAGACTTACCAAGACGGAGCCTGTACCAAAAATGTTGCGTGCGGCGCTTGCTCGAGTGTGCCGCAAGCTCTTTGTGTTGCTTCCACACCAGAAGAACGAGAAGCACGAAGCATTTGTGGAAGAATTTAAGGGGGCATTTGAAAATGATTTTACGCCACTTGAGGACGATGACGTACAGCAGCAGACCGGGGCAGCTACGACTCTCTACAAGATCATGAACCGGTTAAAACGATGGAAGAGCCTTCTTCAATTACGTGTGAAGAAAGTGGGCAAACGAAATTCTGGCAGACTGTACCTGGAGCAGTGCAGCCGTCACCTAATGGAGCTGAGCAGCTCCAACATGGAGGTTCCAGGACAGTACGTCTCCGATAGTGAACCTATTAAGGATCTCCACGCTCGTATCCAGCATTTTGAAAGCACTGTGAATGTCCTGCTGCGCAATGGATTTACTCAGCGACGTGTAGCAATGGGAGGCAGTGATGGTCGTACCTACTACTTCCTGGTGCAGTATGCAATGACTCACATTACCCGCACGGATGAGCGGATGATGCAGATGTATCTTCTATTGAATCGTCTACTACTCCGTCACAAAGAAACCAAGAAGCGCAACACAGTGTTCCACGTGCCCAAGGTGATCCCTCTCACTCCGCGAGTTCGTCTACTTGAAGATAACCGTGACTTCGTCACGCTTGGCGAGATTTACGAGTTGGACTGCCAGGTTGAAAATAAGGACCCAGATCTCCCCGTGGAGTTGTATCGCGAGCGCGTAAGCGAGGCGTATGCTGCAGCAGGGGCTGGAAACGACTCCGGCAAGGAGGAGGAAGCACGTGTCGCACAGGCTAAAGCCCGTGCGTTCCACGAAATTTGCGACGAGCACGTCCCAGAAACGCTATTGGCCAAGTACGTGCACGGTATCTCGGCTCACAGTGACGCGTACTTCCAGTTCCGCAGCAAGTTTACCAAGCATCTAGCGTTATCGAGCTTCTTGTCGTACGCACTCTTTGTTGGGGATCGCGCACCACATCGTGTGCTCTTTTCGCGGCGGACTGGTCGTGTGGTGAGCACAGAATTACGTCCTGGATACGCAAGCAGCGGCATCCTAGAGGCTGCCACAACTATGCCTTTCCGTCTTACGCGGAATCTGCACAGCTTCATGACGCGCCCTGGTGTCCAAGGCCCGTTTAGCGTAGGAATGACAGCCGCAGGGGAGGCGCTTATGAGTGAGGAGGACATTCTGAGCAACCAGTTGTGCCTCTTCTTCCGCGACGATTTGTTGTCATGGCACGCTTCGAAAACGCGCTTGTTGTCTCTGGATCCGCATGCTGCTGGGCGGTCTTCGTCACCTAGCGCTTCTTCAGGACCTGGATCACCAGCATTGGGGCAACGCCGCGTGGAGTCCCAAGTGCAGCAGCGTGTGGAAGCAAATGTAAGTCTCGTACTGGAGAGGATTCGTGGTGTATCGATCAAGAAAGAAAACAAAGAATCCGCACGTGGCAAAAGCGTGCAGGAGCTACTGGAGATTGCAACGAGCCCGGAGCGTCAACGGGAAATGTACCCGACGTGGTCTCCGTGGCTGTAAGTAAAGCTGTTGCCCCTGCTCTCAATGTAGTTAGTGGTATGGAAACTCCGTGTCGGAAACACTCCAATCGTGTTGGAATAAATATTTTACATGTCTTTCATGTTTGCTATCTTTCATTTCGCTGGCTGTGCAGAATGGCAACGGGCAGGAAAGTACAAACGCTGGTACGCTTGTGCTCGGGCCGCAATCCGGTTGAGAAGCGCGTGCGTGAGTGCAACGACAGTTGTAAGCAGCAGGAAGAGCAACGCCATATCAGTGGGCTCCGGTTGAAAAAGCCACTGGGACAGCACTGCCACAAACGAAAGAGCCGTACTGTAGCCCAGAGATTCGGCTAACGAGATGGCGCCTTGCACTGTGCCAGCCCAACGCACACATGGCATTGATGCGAATGAGCCTCGTGCAAGATCATTGCAAACTTCTTGCAAGCTCACGCGAAAAAGTGCATCAGACGCGCCCAGCAGCACCACGTACGGCGATGTCCAAAGGAAGGAAAATTCTGAGTGCACGGCCCCGCAGCTACGTGGCAGTACCGACGGGCTCACTTGCGCCTTCCGTCGGTAGAGCTCCACAACGCTTGATAAAAATACGCTGAGCAGATACAGCAGCATTGCGAAGCACATTCGCGTAACAGGTGGGCATGACGCTATCGAAGGTAGCAAGTGCCTCGACAACCAGCGCTTTCCTGCCTTATGAACCACGGGCCTTGTGGGTGCGAATGTAATTGCCTTCATCGGCGTAGCGGGGTCAGCAAGCGAAGACACCGGATTTTTTGTAAACACTTGAGCAAGTCCCAGCAGAAGCAGTGACGAAGCTCCAACAGCAGTGCCCAACAGCTCCGGGTCCATGAGCGTATTACTGGTGCCTGGGATCAAAAGTCGAGTTTGACACACCTGCACCACCAAGGTTGTGAAAAGTTGCGCACGAAGGAAAGACGCACATCCAGATACACAAATGAAGGAACCAGCAAAAATGACCAAGTACAGCTGACGTGAGCGAAATCCAAAACGCCGGCATTCGCGTAAGAGTTTCTTCTTCGTTGGGTTGAGCTGTCTTGAGCTGGCAATCAATGAAAGCAGCCAGCCGATTACAATCAGCATAAATGCCACCAAGCGAACCGACAGCGACGTCTGGGATGCAAGCAAAACCACAACTAAGGAAAACCCAACGCCAATCAAGGCCATCAACACAAATGCTAATAGTGCGTAGCCGACAAGCGCACGATTGCATAAGCGTATAAGGTTTGCCCAGCTCCCCTTGACAGCAGTTTCATCTGACGTGGTAAACCCCCGCTCCAATCTTGCAAGTTTGAGCTGGATCATCTCACATGAAGTAGATTCACCAGCAATTTCGGAACTTGGACGATAACCCCACGATTGATAAGAGAAAAAGATGAGTGATGCCAACAGCAAGACACTCATAAAGAGCATGCAATGGAAACCTCGCGATCGTATAGTCATTGATGACCCTGGGTCTGCATATGTGTCCACATTCACCAACAAGAAATAATATCCCTGCACGAGCGAGGAGCCTGCTAACCGAGCTGCAAAGCATCCAGAGAAAAAATGATGACTCGCCAAATCACGTTCTTGCAGCTGATCATCGGATTCTGCAGTAGAAATGTCAGACAAGTATGAAGATTCACTTTCGGCATCACTGTCATCTTCACTGCTGCTTGCATCATCCTCTTCTGGGGATAAGGGGCTCGGCACGGTTTCCAAGTTGCAAAGTGCAGACTCCACTCTAAGAGCGATCACGTTGGGGCAAATAACGCCGTGCGCTATACCAGCCAGCAATAATCCAAAACCCAAGCATATCGAAGATACTGCTGGTGAGAAGTTAAAAGCAGCCACGTGAAGCGCCACAATTGCCGTACCCCACAAAATAGCAATGTGCCACAGAAGGAGCACTCGATTCTTTACAAGATCTCCCACAAGCCCACCAACAAAGTGAATCAGCCCGACATATGTCCAGCTTAGTAGCAACATTACGCCAAACGGGTAAATGTCGAGCTTTAAGAACTGGCGCAGTTCCAAGTTGAAGTTGAATATTGCACAGTGCAAGACAGCAGTGCTGGAGAATAGTAGGAGGTAAACCAAGGATTCGCCCACTTCAAATCCATGTCGTTCTTGACGCATCGTAGCACCACCGACACCAGAAAATACTTCGAGCGCTTGTTTTTGGTCACTGCTCCCTGACAGGCACTCATTGATTTTGAATCCGTTGCACATACTTTCATCCTGTTCCCTTTTCTTCGTACTTGCTTCAACAGCCCCAGTCACGGAATGGGCAACAGGGTTCAAGGTCGGCAGCTTGTGTGTTAAGGGATACTTCCGCTCAAAATCACTGCTAGCAATCACTGACGTTCCGTTTCGAGCTGCATCTTGCAATTGCCTTTCACGGTCCCATTTCCGTCGGTTTGCCTCCACGTCAGCCGCCGACGGGGTAACAGGCTTAACATCGAAAGGATTCAAATTTTGCAGCTTGTGTGTGAGCTGTCGCTTGTGTTGCAGCGCGTTGCGATGACCGGCAGCCACACTTGCTACATCCGCTTCTTGTAGACTTCGCTCGAGGTCCCACTTCCTTCGGTTAGCCTCCACTTCAGCCGCAGAGGGGGCGAGAAGATTCTTTTTCATTGTAAAGGGATTCAAGCTCGGGAGTTTCCGTTTCAATCTACGTTTGTGCTCCGGCGCATTGCTTCCATCCACCGATACTGCACTTCGTTCCGAGTCTTGCAATTGCCTCTCTAGATCCCACTTTCGTCGATTGGCTTCTGCCTCCGCTGCAGAAGGGAACGTAGGGTTTACTGCCAACACCTTGAGTCCCAGACCCGGTTTCTGCTCTGGCACATCAGCCATATCCACCTTATTGGCACTTTGACTTGCGTCTTGCAGCTTTCTCTCCAGATCCCATTTCCTTCGGTTGGCCTCCACTTCGTCTTTCGAAGGCAACAGGTCGTTGCTACCAGCATCTGCAGTTTGCAGCAAGCTCGAGTTGACCTTGCGCGGCCCTTTCTTTCCGGAGTTAGGGTCGCAGTGCGTAACTTGAGGCTGCTTGCGTATATTTCGTGGCAGTTGTGGTCGCAGCGCCTCGCCGTTTGAAAATCCAGAGATGAGAGGTAGTTTTCGTCTTGCATTTCGGCTGCATGAGCTCGACGATGTTTCTGTCTTCTTGGCAGCTTTCGCTTCGAAACAGCTCTTCACTTGCACACCACCTCCAGTGTTAGTCTTAGCAGCAACACTGAACGGCGTGGGTGTGAATAGTGGAGACCACGCACAAGCACCACCGTCACTGCCATCGTCGCTGTCGTGTTCTTCCTCCTCATTCGCGCAAACGGTTGATCGGTAGAGCCACGACTCGCGTTCCTCGTCGACGCTGCCATCCGTCGTGGACATCCCATCGCTCGTTCGACGAGCCATTTCGCCGCCGTGTTTGAGAGATGGCCGCGTCGGAAGCGCTCTGCTACCGAATGGTGTGCGCGCGGAGGGACTGGGCCCTCCTTTCTTCTTCTACTCGTCGGCTTGCAGCGCTGACTAGTTGGCGCCGGTCCGGCTAGCTGGTCAGTCGTTAAACCGTTGCATAATGGCGTGAAGGGGCGCGCACCGCCTCCAGAAGACGCCGCGAACTGCCGTTGTTCAGGGTTTGATGAAAACCTCCCAGTCGTCAGTCACGAAGCAAGTGCGGGTCAAGTGGTCTACCAGAACGAGTGGACCCAGCTTACTCTTGCCCAAGCGCAGGAAGGCCACGTGCAAGCTTTTTCTGACGCTCATGCCTGGTCGTACTAGCCTAGAAAACAGCAATTTAGTTGGGGTCACTCATCAACGTGGAAGTGAAAAGCACTTACCCCAAACGGTGCGAGGCCTCGAAGCCCACAACTGCAGGAGCGAGGAGATCCGTCTTGCCAGAGCTAGTATCCAGAAGGCCTTCGATGTGCGAAGGGAGCACCAGCGTCAAGTCAAACTCGCAGTGTGCAGAGCGGTTCGCTACTGTCACGCACACAGTGACAGCATTTGCGACCGCTATGCTGGATGATAGCGGCGCGATCGTGGCGTGCAACTCCGAGTCCGGAAGAAGTCGCGCACATTTGAAATCCGCATAGGGATTGCCACCTCGCTTCACGCCCTGCCCCGCTAGCACATACGACAGAAGCTTTTCCACGCCTCGCTGGGACTCGTTCTCGTCACTCGTGGCAAACTGGCGAGAATGGGCCTTCGGAGACCAAACAACCGTACGATTCTCCGTAATTGCATCCATTGAAACAGTCTCCGCTTGCCACGACAGCGTTAGCAAGGTGTGCTGAGCAGCAGGTGCCGCGGAGCCATGGTCCAGCTTGCCTTTCCTCTGCGTGCTATTCCTCGCCGTTGCAAGCTTGTAGCCACCTCTTTCTGGCCTTTCGAGTGACACGTCTGCCACCGCAAACTCCACCGGCTCCAGCACGAAAAGGAAGTTGTGCCGCTCTTGCGGTAGTAACACTACCGGAAACGGAACTTTGTCGCCACTAACGACGCGGAAGCGATTCGCATCCCTGCTCGACGCACGTAACGACTGGTCCAGATGAAGATGCAAGTCTCGCACCGTCAACGCCAACGTCGCGTGGGCATTCGACGCTCGAGCCAGGATACCCACGCGTCGCTCAGCAAGCTCACGGGTCTCCACCTGGAGCTGCAGCGGCTTGGTCACCACGATCCGCTGTTCCACACGGCGAGTCATCATCGGTGTCGACTGCGCTTCTTCCCTCGTAAGCGACAGTAACTCGGCGCTCGCCCACTCATCCCGAAGCACCGACAGTCCAACTGAGCCCTTCTTTCCGCTCCACTCACTGCTGGTACTCTCATTACCCACCACGACGACCTCGTTCTTGGGCGTAATGTGCACAATCAGGAGCACCTCTCGGTCCCAGCACTCGCGACGCAGTTTCAAATCAAACTGCGCCTTGAGCTTCACCACGGACCCAGTTCCGTCCTCTAGACGACCCACCGAAACGTGGGAGAAGTGCGTCTCCTGTCGGAACAACGTGGTAGATGACGCACTGGAGCTGCTCGCGTGTGGGTCCGGATCTGCGACCTTTACGACCTGAATCTGCACGTGGACGCCCTCACAATGCTCCCGCCAGCGCTGCAGTAAGTGGGGATTAGTTGGCTGCCCTTTATGCTCGTTATTGGGCGCTGTAGAACCGCCAGACGAAGGCCTCCCGTCGGCAAACACTTGTACGTTTACAGTCTCTCCTAGTAGGCGCAATACGACTCGTTAGTTAACGCAAACCACACCACAAGCTGCGCCGCCATCTGCGCTATCAGAAGCGCTATGACTTACCCTGGAAGAGCTGCTCGCTGCGCAGATGCAGACGCAGCCGCGCACACCGCCACTCGTCGCTCCAAGCCCTCATGATCCTGTCAAAAGTTAATTTCAAGAGTGATGGTCGTCTGTGACGTGGCGCAAACAAACTGCAACAAGTTGCCTGGACACCACCACAAGTGCTTGCACGGCCTGCTATTTCATTTTTACTGTTTGCGACAGGCTCCAACTACCTAGCTACTGTAGCTATACAGCGAGTTGCTGCACGAATGGAGCCACGAAGTCCCGAAATCCAAAAAATATACTTCAAGTAGCTCCTGGCCGCAGCCTCCTCTGCTCCTGCGTTGTCGGCTCTTCACCTGCTCGCTCGCTCATTGCTGTATCTCCTGGGATGGCTGCAACGCCCTCCACCGTCGCGCCGAGTGGAAGCGCGCCTTCTAAAGCAGCACACGCCCGCTGTTAACGATCGGTCCGCCTAGCGCCTTACAGGAAGTAGTCCGGGGCCGGCTTCTTTGCAGGCACACCGCGCGCGTCTTGCGGCGCAGCCTCGAAAATCTGTGTTCAGAATGCACAGGAATGAAAGTGCAGTGGTCAGTCTCTGGTGAGAAGCAGCTACGCTCAACAACCTCCGCCATCGCACCTTGAATCGCTGCTCCAGGTTTTCGTCGAGCTCGAGGATAGCCGCAACGTTGCCGCATCGGTAGCAGTAGTTGGGCGCCGACCAGACTGTCACGAGCGCATTGTTGAACATGGATTTGTGCCCCTCCATCACGAGCTGATGCGCTCTACAGATGAGCTGGATATCGTTCGTCTGGTTGAACTGTTACCGTCATGACAGCAAGCACCAGTGTTAGAAACGGAATCTTTGCGGGGCGAGCTCAAGAGCCACACAATAGGCATCTATCCCCTTACCTTCTCCACGACGTCGCCTCCGAAGAGGTATCCAGCACCACGAGGGCTCAGACCCCAGCCGTCGATGTCCTCCGGGTCGGACCACATGAGGTCGCACATGGCGCCGTCATGCGGGACTTCCTGCTTGCGGTCGATGATGCGAATCTGGTCCAGCGTGTTGATCGACGGGGACAGACCGCCGTGCACGCAGAAGATCTTGTCCTCGATGATCGCAGACAGACTTAAATAATCGAAGATCTCCGTGCAGTACCGCCACACGTTCACCGAGCCGTACTTGCGGAGACACTCGTCGTAGAACCCGTACACTTGGGTGATCTGACGGCTCTCGTGGTTGCCACGAATCAGCGTAATACGGTCCGGGTACCGCACCTAGATGACACAAAGGAAAAACGGAAATCATATCGTCAGCTCCCCCTCTCCCTCTCTCAACTCTCCACCCACGCACCTTGAGCGCGAGCAGCAGCAGGAACGTCTCGACACTGTAGAAACCGCGGTCCACGAAGTCTCCCATGAAGAGGTAATTGGTCTCCGGGCACTCTCCGCCCACATTGAACAGCTCCTTGAGGTCGTAGAACTGGCCGTGGATGTCTCCGCAGATCTGTCAACATGCACAAGACCAACACTCAGCTTCTCCCCCTTCCTTTTATAGCGATTTTCCCTCTGTCGTACCGTCACGGGGGCGTCGATACGCTGCACATTGCTCTCGTCCACGAGAATCTCGCGCGCCTTCTGGCACAGCGCCTTGACCTCCGACTCCTTGAGGTACTCGCAGCGCTTGAGCTGCTCGATCTGCCGGTCCAGCTCGCTCTGACTCGCCGCCATCGTGCTCTGCTGCTCGTTTATTCGCAACTGATCCGCGCGGTTGGCACTCGCGGGACGTCGAGCTGGGGAGAATGTGCCCGCTCTCTCCGCCGACGACCGGTCGTTTTGTCAGGCTGTTCGGTGGGCGGACCTGTCCAACAGACTAACGTTCCGCCGACATTTTTGAGATGGGTACACTTTGCAAAAGCGAGTTCGACATGTTACGCTCTGCACTTGCTACTTGACGCATGGCTAGCTCTCCTTCGATGCGTGCAGCGGCGCCTTGACGTGCTCCATGAGCGCCGCCAGCTTGTGCTCCGTCTTCTTGCGCTTGGTCTGCTCTTCGCGGATCCAGCCCATGTACAGGTCGTTCAGGCTCTTGAGCTCGCGCTCGAGTTTCAGGCGGCGCTCCTTCTCGCGACTCAGCCACTCGTTCACGTCGGCGACGGCGACTTGATCCGATGACGGCGCTTCATTGACGTCGTCCTGCTGGTCGTCGTTGGACGGTTGCTGCTGCAGCAGCTGACGGGACGACAGCTCCACTTGCAGCGACGCCTTCTTGCGCAGCCACGCTCGCTTCATGCGGTGCGCCTCGACGACCGCCGCGGTCGTGTCCGGCACGAACATCTCCACGCACACCTTGACAGCGATCATGGCGTGCTCCATCAGCGCAATGGCGACTAGCGAACCGGCGAACGACATCTTCGGGAAGAGCCTGTTGAGGAACCCCGAGTGGAGGCCGAAGATCGCGCAGTTGGTCATCACTGACAGATAACCTAGTGCGCTGAAGGCGTAGTACCAGGTGCCGATGCCGTGGGTAGACGTCCGGTGGCTTCGGCGGAAGCTCACGCACAGCTTGAAGCCGTCGCTTCGAATCTCCATGATGTTGTTGCAGAGACTCCAAAGCGAGGCAAGAGGATACGCGGATGCGAACAGGGTCACTTGCCTAAAGTCCCGTACAGAAACATCAGGAGAGTTAGCTAGTCAGTTGGTGCACAAGATTTGGCTCCACGTCAGCAGAGTTCGCAACGTACCCAAACTGCACAAACATCTCCAAGTAGTCGTCGAAGGTTCCCTCATAGGTAGGGAAACAGGAGCTCCGCATCCACCTTGGTGACAATTGCGTTTGTATTGTGGGTTTCCTTGGCCAACTTTCCAGCTTCAGCCTTGAGCGATGATCTCTTGCTTAGGTAAGGCATTAGCTGCTCCTGAAGATTGCCCAGCAATTGCCGTGTGATCAACAAGGAGCTCAGCGTTTGCTCCAGCAGAACCATGTCGCGTGTCTTGAACGCCACGTAGAACAAGAAACCAAAATTGTTCACGAAGTAAAACAGTGCTAACTTCAGGACACGAGCGTTCGCAAACTAAACACGATCAAGAAACAACAACACCAGTTAATACTCAACCCATGTACACATTTCATGAACGAAATATAAACTTACATCACTGTCAGTGCGGTGGTTTTCGTATAGTGTCAGATACGATGCAAGCTCAGAGTACTTTGCATCCACGTACAGAACCACGACCGAGTAAATGATCGAGGGCACAAGCAACACGTATTCGTAAAAGCCGTCCCATCCAGTCGCAGGAGTGAAGGCAATAGCAAACCATTCCTCCATCCAGCAGTAAACAACCATAAGGAACGTGACAACAGCCATTGCGGCCATCGTTGCTGAGATCGTGACCAAATAACGTTTAGCACGGTCCTTGAATGAAAAGAACGTGTAATAGCACCCTTCCACAGGGTCGAATCGTTTTTCGCCAAAGAAATCTGTTCGAGTAGGCTCCAGCGCCAGCGAATCTGAAGCTGAAATGCCCCACTCATTGCGCAGTGTACTCTCACGGCGCTTCCAAAACTTCAAAAATGCGGTCGCCCAGCTGGTCACAAGAAGTGAATACAGCCCTCGACCATATGCAGCCCAACTGGGGAAGAAATCGAGCACAAGCGTCAACAAACCGACCGCTGCAAGCGGCATGAGCCACTGAGTGTACATCCCGAGAAATCCAAAGTAAAACCCAACTTCATCGCCAAAATACGAGCGCACCACATTCAGCGGCTGAGAACTCGTCCACTGTTTCACCCATGTCTCCACCAACTCACTGCGCTCCTTGTCATCATGCAACGGGAAATGATCTGTCAGCAACTGCGTGTGCATCGCTTGCTGCAGGAGCAGCCCATGCTCTTCATCCTGGAACGGCTCGGGCATTGGAGCCCCGTCATCAGTATCTCTCTCAATCCTTTCCTCTCGAATAGAACGATAATACGAAGGATGCACTTTCAAGCGTCCAAGTTCGAACAAAAGGAGGTCGACCCGGTCTCCCGAGCAGAAGCGCTCGGGCACCGGCTTGTCGCTCACTTCGCCGTGCAGTGCTTTCTCCTTCTTCTCCTTGATGGTCACCAGCGTGGCGTGCGTCGCACCCAGCAGATAGTACGTCTCTTCAGGCCTCGCGCCTTCCTTCTGGTCCTCATCTTCGTGCAGTTCGAGCACATTCTTGGTCTTGGGGACGATTATCAAGTGGCTCTGACGTTGCACCATCTGCACGAAGAAGTCTACCGCCTCCTGCGAGAACTTCTTGGTATCGAAGCACAGAACCACGTCCAGATCATGCTCCGCCTCATCTCGCTCTGCAATTTTCTAGTGATACACAACCAGCAGCAGCTCCATCAGTAGGATACTTTTTATATTTCTAGGCGCTTAGGAAGATACGCACCACGGGCGTGGTCACGATGAACTTGGTGAGCGTGTAGGCGCTGGCGAGGAAGCCCGCGCCCCCGACCGCGCCCTTGACGAGCGCATCTGCCACCGTCGACATCGCTACCCTCTCTCTTGTGCAGGATCCGGCCTTTTTCCAACTGTAACTGGCTGTTCGTTTGTTTGAAGTTTTGGCGTGGGTAAAGTTTGCCTAATGCCGAGTTGCCTACAAGCTATTGGACGCAAACTTTTTGTGGCTGCCTCAGTTGCCTCTGCGTATCATTCACTGCGCAATTGAAGCTGCTTTTGAAAACACTCGGTAAGGCGCAGATGGATTGATCTTCCGAGCTCATGGACCTATCTTCGTCATTGCATAGTGAAACCAAGTGTAAATCCACTGGCTGCTTGTCATTTGAAAAGCAACGAAAATGGTAAAAGCCGAGTCGGAGCAGCCTGTGGCGGATGCTGCCACTGAAAGTGCTACAGCGGACGATACCACGAAACTCTCGAAGCGCGCGATGCGGAAGGAGAAACGCCGTATGCAGATGGAGGACCGCAAGGCGGAGAAGAAGCTCAAGCGACAGGAGCAGCAGCGCGCCAAGAAGGCCAGCGGACTCATCCCACCGCCCAAAGAGCTGGACATGAGTGAGGAGGCCGTGCTGCGTCGCAAGGAGCGCGCAATGGCCAAGCGTGAAGCATTTCTCATGGCGGCGGAGGAAGGTGTCAAAGTGGTGATCGACTGCGAGTTCGAGGAGAAGATGACGGAGAAGGAGAAGAAGAGTCTCTCGCAACAGATCATGTGCGTGCGGTTGGGTGGAAGGTGTCTGCTGACGGAGATTGATTGGGGCGTTAACGTGGTGAATTGGGATGCGCAGGTTTTCATACGGAGTCAACCGACGCAGCCGGACGCCCATGACGTACGTGTGAAGTGCATTATTATTTGGCTTCGTGAACGTGATTCTAACAGGCTTGCGTTGATTAGCGCATACATCACGTCGCTCCACGGCGACATTAGACAGAACTTGGAGAAGATCAGTGGTTTTCATGAGTGGCAGGCGGTGCGGGAGGCGGCATGGTTGATATATGCTATACGAACAGAACTAACGTTTGTGCGCTTTTTGTGCTACAGTTCACCGAATCAACCAAGAGCTACATGGAGCTCTTTAAGAAGGAGTCGCTTGTGTATCTCACGGCTGACTCGCCCAACACCATCACGAAGCTGAGCCGAGACAAGGTTTACATCATCGGTGGCATCGTGGACCGCAACCGCTTGAAGGGTATCACGTACGAGAAGGCAGTCGAGCAGGGTATCGAGACCGCAAAGCTTCCGCTCGACGCTGTCGTCGAAATGGGTTCTGCCACCCGTGTATTGACCGTCAATCATGGTACGTCTTGGTAAAATATTTGATGTCATGTGAGTTCAATCGGCTAACTGCTTGCTTCCCAGTTTTTGAAACTCTAGCGCAGTTTTCAGAGGTGAAGGACTGGGCTCAAGCCACCCTCGCAGCGCTCCCATCACGCAAGGGAGCACACCTGAAGAAAGAATAACAGGCACTTCTTCAACTTTACACAGCCAAGAAAGGCAAATAGAAAACCAAGCAATTTCATCTTGAGAATACGATTGTGGTCTCGTGTCCAAACGTACACAATTATCTAATATTGCGCAACGCCATTTCCAGACGCTCCTGTGCCAGCTTCATGTCTTTCACCTATCGACACAAAAGAGTAAACCAGTTAAGCTCGACAGCAAAAGCAACACAGCGAGTTTGCACGTACCTTTAGAGCAGCGATCGCAAACTTGGCATACTCAATCGCGTCGTTAATCTCACTCTGCGACACAGGGGTATCACGAGCGCGAGAAGGCACATTTCGTTGTGTGTAGTTGGAAGAGGGTTGATGTGCTGGTGTTGGAGCGGCAGGTGGTTCGTACGCTGGCGCCGGGGCAGAAGGGGGTTCGTACGCCGGCGCTGGAGCAGAGGGCGGCTGATAGGTTGGAGCCACCGGAGTATACGTTGGTGCAGGTGGTGCTGGAGTAGAGGGCGGCTGATAAGCTGGAGTGGGTGGAGCTACAGGAGTATACGTCGGTGCAGGTGGTGCTGCAGGTGCTGAGTGACTTGGGGCTGATGGCTGATGTTGTTGCTGCATCTGAGTGGAAGCAGGACCGTGCCAAGTGTTGTCAAGTTCGCTGGCGCTCATCGCACCGGCCGATCTCACAGACTCGGTAAGCGAAGGGAAAGGCGCTGGGTCCACCTGCATATTCGTCACGGATGGCTGCGGGGCGGAAGGAATTGAGGCGCTGACTTCGTCACTCGCGTCATTCTCCTTTAAATATAAGCAATCAGAAGTCAATATCGGAATGTACCCAGACATTGCATCTACGCATCTTACATTTTTCATATCCAGTCCCTCTGGAGGGCCAGGCTCCGGTGTCTTCCCTTCCTTGATGGCCTTCAAGATCGTTGCTGCTTTGTATTTGCAGTAGCGTCGTTTTTCAACAACCTACAAATGCATCGCAATTGCACACACATAAGTCCTACTCCACCTCCCATCGTTGCAACTTCATGCTCTTACATTTTCCGATATATCTCCAAACTGGTTCAGAATGTCGAAGAACGTGCCGGCCGCGTAGAACGTACGAGCAGTGCTCCTGCAGACAGCAAATCAATTCAACCACAAAATCATTAGCCCGATTGCCGCATCTTGCACCCATCCATTCTCTAACCACATACTTGTTCGCCATCCCTGCGCGGTCCTCGTCGTCCGCTTTGGAAAAGATTTCCATTGCAAAATCCTCACAAATTTCCTGTCACAATCAAAACTGAGTCAGCTTCTGCAGATAAACCTCTTCCTATTCCTCCACCTTCTACCCACCTTCCCTTCCTCCTCCGTAAACTCCGGCAGCTTCTTCTTCTCGTCCTCGAGACGGTCCATGAGCGACAGCAAGTAGCCCGTCGCCTCATCGGACTCGTCGTTCTCGCGCAACTTGATGCCCAGCTCCATGGCGTATTGGCGGCAGAAGTACGCGATGAGCTTGGACTCCGGGCGTGACGTGTCTCTGTCCAGCTCCTCGGCGCGCCGGATGAATGGCAGCAGCGTCTTGAACGTCGGCGGCACCTTGACAGGCTGTGGGTCGGCCATCTTCCTCTTGAGTTCTGTGTCCAACTTGAAATGGGCACAAAATACCATTCTGAGGATGCTGAAGTAACGTTATGAAGTAAACACGAAAATCCATTTCAACATGGATACATTTTAGCCGATGGGTACAGCTACTGCATTCGCGTTGGCAGGGGCTTCGTGGTGACTTGCAGCTTGACGAGGTTCTTCTCTCCGCGGCGCTTCACTTGCACGGGGATGTGGCGCCCGATGGTGTAGCCCACCGTGGTCAGAATGTCTTTGGTGCTGTGCACTGCCTTCCCGTCGAACGAGACGATCACGTCGCCGGGCAGCAGACCTCCCTTGTGAGCAGGCGAGCCAGGGGCTACGGACTTGACAATTACGCCTTCCTTCACGTCTGGAAAAAGTCGGCCAATTTCTCGGAGCTCTCGTGTGTTGAAGTTGATCATCTGCATGCCAATGTACGGACGCACCACTTTCTTGTGCTTGCGTAGCTGCTCGATCACCTGCACTGCCGTGTCGGCCGGAATGGCGAACGAGATACCCACGCTGCCGTCCACTTTCATCGTATTGATGCCGATCACCTCGCCGTCCAAGTTGATGAGGGGGCCGCCAGAGTTGCCGGCGTTGATGGCCGCGTCGGTCTGGATGTACTCGCCTCCCTTTTGCGGGTACCCCAACTCGCTGCTGTGCCGTGCGACGGCGCTGATGATGCCGGCGCTCACGCTGTTCTGTAAGGAGAACGGACTGCCGAGTGCGCACACCCACTCGCCAGCACGCAGTTCCGACGACGACCCGATCGAAATCATAGGCCACTCCTTCACGTCGTCCGACTGGATTTGGAGCAGAGCGATGTCCGAAAGCGGGTCTGCGCTGTGGATTACGGCAGGGTAGTTGCTTCCATCCGCAAATGTCACCTACAAGTCGCAGCATTTAATAACTTCACTGACACTCTATCAAACATCGCGTTTGCCGCTGTCAACCCACCTGAATTTTAGAGTACCGATTGCATCTCGCAATGACATGGGCGTTCGTGACGATCAGGCCTTCCTCTGAAATAATGAAGCCCGACCCGTTGCTGGCGACGTATCCTACAATTTAAATCGTCACATCAGCAAGTCACTCAAACTCCGTGCACAACACTCACTGAAGCGCACCAGAGTCCACCGCGACGTTCACGACCGCCGGGAACGCCTTCTCCACGGCATCAGCGATGAAGTTCCGCGACAGCACGCTGTTCCTCCCTGGTCGCGCCTCCAAGAGCGCCGCCCCCTCTGCACCACAGCACGCAACAGACAAATAGTTTATAAGTTCTCAAGCGCTCTCTCGCCTATCCACCTCACGTTCCGAACCTCGCGTGTCGTAGTTGACGACCGCCGCGACCGCGAGTCCAGCGCCTGCAAAAGCGTACGCAGCCGACCAAGAGCCCAAAGCGATCCGCCTAGTCCCTGCGTTCGCCTTGCTGCTAATAAGACGCCGCGCAGAAGCCGCAAACGCTGCACGCCAAGAGCTCCTCCACATTTTCCCGATAATTCTAAAGTGCCAGAATCGACCAATCACGGGGCAGCAGGGACCACTTCAACTAAAAGGAAGGCAAAAAGCTTAAGGAATTAATGAAGACGCTTTCGATGGCGACATGTCGCCTTAATATCTAGGAATCGGCTACAGGAAGGTCATTGCAAGTCCTGCGGCGGCGGCGACGCTAGCCATGGAGACGGTAGCGAGTGAACCGGAAGAGGAGCCGCTGTCATCTCCGACGGCGCTGGCTACTTCGCCAGCCACGGAGTTGACAGTGCTTGCGGCGCTGTCCAGGAGACTTCCGGCTGTTCCGACGGCGGGGCCAGCGGCGCTGGACACCGTGTCCACGGCCCCGTCGACCCAGCTGCCTGTTGCGTTCGAAGCGTCCCCGGCGGCACTGGAGATGGTGTCGACGGCGCCATCCACCCAGCTGCCCGTTGCCGCCACGGCAGGTGACGCAGCACTGGCGGCGGCATTTGCAGCGTCGCTGATCGCACTTCCAGCGGTTGTGGCGGCTGAGGTCACGTCGCTCACGACATCGGAGACGGCGGCATTCTCAGCGGACGCGACGGCGGCGAGCAGGGCGACAGCGAGGCATGAGAGGAAGCGGGTCATCTTGGTTCGGTAGAGTGGGTCTTGGTGGTGTTTGAGCTCGGAGGCAAAAGAGGAAATGAGCTACGCTGGCCTAGTGCAGGCAGGTCGCGGTGGATATTGCACTTGTATCAGGCGCGTGGCGAGACATTTGGCGTCCACCAAAAGCAAAAGCGCCGCCACTGGCTTTTCATCGACACTAACACCATGCTGGTGAAGACTAGATGAAGGTGAAGCCTAAATGGAGGTAAAGCGCTTCTTGCAACACAAGCGTGCGCTACTATTGCCTGCAAAATCCAGTCTTCACCGTGTGCTCAGCCAACGGAGCTCGAAAGAGGAGGCCAATGCACGCCCGCCCAGCACTACTCATTCGTACATAAGTGGGGTCTATTATCTCTTAGAGAACCCTACGAAAAGCAAGAGCGGAGCTGTGCATGTACACATGAAGGAATGGCTACACGATTGGTAGCCATTCCCAGGCGGTTACTTCAACTTGGCTCAGTAGTCGTCGCTTTTTACCACCAAGAGAAGCGGCGACCATGATGAACCGAGCCAACAGCGCCCCGGATCTATCGTTCCTGCCGCTGGTCTGTACACGTACTATTGCTCTTGAACACCGCTGCACTAACGCCGCGTCCTTTGCCGCACAGCCGACACAGCAGCAGCTCCAGAACATGCTCGCCTACATTCAGATACAAAAGGAGCTGCGAAAACTGCCGCGGGTGGATGGGTGCGTGGGCGACGAAAATGGGGAAATCCAGCGCTGTCTAACGATAGGAATTCTGTGACGACGAATGCAGAATCCGCATCGCTAGGATTGGGTCAGCGGAGAACAGCGGCGTCCTGGTGCAGCTCGCGCTGATAAAGAAAAGTGTAAGCAGAATGTACTACTGGCGAATATCTGGATTTTCACGTCGTTTTACCTATTGTGTAGCCTCAAAACTATGGTCGAGTCGAGGACAGGATCGAGTTCGCTCTTCGAGTGCCGCCAGGATTTCCCACAGAATATCCTAGTATTTCCTGCACTGCTGGTGGCGACGTACGTTCAGTTTGCACGTCCAACCTTGTTCACTGCTAGAGTGGCTCATTGTGGCATGCTGGCAGAAACTTCCTCGTTCGTTGTTTCATAATGGACGCCTCAATATCTCGTGGATGCAAGGAGGATGGTCTCAGGGGTACAGCTTGCGGCTACTTGTCAAAGATTTGTGTTCGAGAGTTGCTGATTCTGCTACCCAGTCGTCTGCCAGTGGTGTCGTGCAACCATTGTACGATGCCAACACACCTCTGCCGATGCCGTCAGCACCAACTTTGTATGCAGAAAAGCATGGGCAAGGTTTGGAGATCGCATGCTTTTATGGACGGCTTCGACGAGGACTGACTGATCCACGCTTGGTTACAGATGAATCGCGGCAAATGCTCTTTCGATGCAAATTTAAGGATACAGTGAAGCAGTTTCCCATCCACACATTTCGGACCCTGCTAGAACTCCGACAAATTATCGAGCCGCACATTCCAGCAGCAATGCAGCCAGGGATATCACTGAAAGTTCTTCGCAGGTAAGTGCTTTCTGCGTAAATGCTCTGTATTCTGCCACATAAACTAACAGTTTATTGGCAATAGTCCTCACGAAGCAGTGCCTCTGAAGACGGATGAAGTGAGTGTGCCGCCGTTAGCTTCTTCATTTAGAGGAATGTAACCTGGCTGTTGTTCGTAGGATGCTCGGTGGCTTTGCTCCAGCAGCATGTCCGTTGTTTATATTCTCATTCAAGGTAAGACAAGTTGTGGATTTCATTAGGTTTTTAAAGCTCACGTACACATGAACTGAGCAGAGGAACATAGATCCCCTGCTCCTGTCGCTAGTGTGGATCTTCTAGGATTAAATCGGCTATCCCCAAAGAAGCCCAACCAAGTAGCTCCGCCAGCTTCACCTGCACGGGTTCAGATGAGTTCGCCTTCATTGGCTAAGATACTCAAGCCAGGCTGCACAGTTCGTGAAGTTGAGTGGAAAGACCTTGCTATTCAAAAACTGGTTGGCACTGGCAGCAGGTGCGTTGAATTGATTAAATAATAGCCGGATGAATCGGGCTTAAACTCGTTTTGAGTTCTACGATAGCTGCCAAGTGTACAAGGGAAGCTGGCGAGGAGCCGAAGTTGCTGTGAAGTCGTACGTGCGGCCTTACTGTGCTCCTCAAATCATGTTAACACATTCACGA
The DNA here is from genome assembly GCA_032158285.1 of Phytophthora sansomeana. NCBI lineage: Eukaryota > Oomycota > Peronosporomycetes > Peronosporales > Peronosporaceae > Phytophthora > Phytophthora sansomeana. Next base: position 215,262 of record JAPDHH010000220.1, read on the forward strand.
TGAAACTTCTGCAGCTTCACGAGCATTGGTCGTAGCGCGGTGGAACGAGAGTTCGCAAATGAAGTTGAGATGATGCAGCTACTCGGATCCCACCCGTCGTTGGTATTACTGCTCGCAGTTTGTGCGAATCCACTTTCAATCGTTTTGGAGTATCTCCCATTTTCACTTTTGTACGTGTTCGATGCGGGTGAATACTGAAGAACTAGTCTCAAACTCAACTACTTCTTTTGTGCGATTCAGTGAGCTGATCAACGGTGTCCCCGATAAGTCTCGACGTATTCCACCGTTTCCAACATCCTGGACTAAACGAGTTCAGATGATGGTGCGTTGACAGGAATGTCTTGCTCTTAGTAGTATCAATATTTTTTAATGTTGTTTTCAAGTGCAGCTGGATATCGCTCGAGGACTACAATTTCTCCACTCCTTCGACATCATCCACAGGTTTGAAATCGGAACCTTCTGGTACTTTGGTAAATACTGCTAGTTCTGAAGATGTTTCCTTTGTGTGCATTTGTACAGGGACCTCAAGTCGCTGTACGTTGATTTTTGACTGGCATCGACAAGTGTTTTCCTAATGCCTGCATGCATCTGTTCGACTGAAGAAATTTACTCATGACAGCGGAGGGCCGGGTGAAGCTAGCTGGTATGGCCGACACTACGGACCTTTCGAGTATAAGTGCTAACCTGCAGAGTGTGCTTCCACAGACTTCGGGATATCGCGCGTCAATAATCAAAAGGATGTGATGACTGGATGCTGCGGCACATTTCAGTGGATGGCTCCGTACGTGCACCATCAGAATTGTGGTGAACACAGGAATACTCGATGATATGACCACTGCGATGTCGATACAGGGAAGTCCTCATAAGCCAAAAGTACTCGCTGTCAGCAGACGTGTATGGGTTCGGCGTGATCATGTGGGAGATCTGCGAGGGTTCGGCGCCATTCAAAGAGCTGGCACCCGCCCAGGTCCCTATTGCTGTCGTTCAGGAGAGAAGGCGCCCGATAATTTCACCCAAGACCCCGGCGGTAAGTAAACGAACAGCTCAACACTAAAGTCCTGCAGTTCTGATGCTTTTGATGTGCTGCCGTTCGAGACAGCCACTGCGCGATCTCATCCTGCGCTGCTGGCAGCACGAGCCAGCTCTCCGACCCACTGCAGCGGAAGTCGTCGGTATCCTCCAGGGATTCTTCCCCGCTGCATGAACAGCGCTTCCAAGCACCAAGTAGCACCTACCAGCACTCACTACAGCACATGAATCAACTATCCCTGTCACTCTTGAATGTATTCACTGTCGTGTGTTCCTCCAGCTTGACTACCTGTAGAACGGCTGACTCTCCAGATACTGCGTGAGTTGTGAGCGAAAGAGTTGACTGGTGATGGGTTTGCCGCTCTTCGTGTCACTCAGCGGGTTGTTCACCACCGTCTCCACGTAGATCTGCGAGTAAATGTACTTGAGCGTGGGGGTCATGTCCCCCGCCTGGTTATCCGTCATCATCACGAACCGCAGGCCACTGGGCGTCTCGTACTGGTGGCACGTGTACGTGTTGGTCTGGAAGCGCTGCAATCCCTCGGGGGCTGCTCCCAGTCCGTTAGTCGCCGGTTCCGCCGCCCCGAAAGGGTCCGCAGTCGTCTGCGCCGCCGTCGAAGGCGCCATCTTCCCCACGAACTCCTTGAGCGAGAAGAGCAGGCCGAAGAGCAGGCGCTTCTCCTCCTCCGGGTCCGAGTACGTCACGCTCTTGCCTCCGGACGTGTTCCACTTGTCCTGGTACAGACACGACCCACTGCGCGTGTAGATGTAGAACGAGTAGATCATGGCAGCTTTAGTGATCTTCTCCACGAGAATTCTGATCGCGCAATAATTGCATTGTTGTTTTTGTCACCTAGCAATATATAGTATAGATATACCTCTCTGGTTTAGGCTGATAAATTACATTCAACGTGCAGAGTAATCAGGTATTGAGAGGTGGTTTTGCCCAACCTGATAAAATTAAGTATAAGAGAATATAAGAATATAGATCAGTCCAATTTGATGTGCACCACATTGCATCACCTGAGATTAGTGCGCGTTATTGAGCCACCCACCACAACGCCATAAGCCGACTGACAAGCAAGCAACGTACGTCGCAAGCTTGAACATCCCAGCGGCTATTAGACCAGGAGCCCCACCGCTCCATCCACCGCCCACAACACACACAGAGCCCTCTCTCGACATGGGCATGGCGCTGGAGCAGCTCTTCGTGCGCGTCTCGGACGAGCCAGAGGTCTCTCCCAACAGCGAGACGTATGTGCAGCAGGTGGCGCGCGTCTGCGGCCTCGCGGCGGCTGCACATGAAGACGACAGCAAGCTCTGCACGCTCTCGGGCTTCGCAGACACCAAACAGCAACTGGCGGTGGCCTGTATGCTGCACTGGCACCTGCAACAAGCCAAGGAGAGCGGCGCCACGGTGTCTGTGAGCGACTCAGCATTGGGCACGTGCTTCTCGCTGGCGGAGCTGCTCAATTGCGACAAGACAGCGCTGGAGACGCCTGTGCATGTGCTGGACGCTGTTGCATTCGCTAAGGAGTTGCAGCAGCAAGAGGAGCAAAACAACAAGCTGCAGATCCTGGACTGCAGAGAGCAGCGCGAGTTCCTGGGCCTTGCGAGCGGCAAGGAGGTCTCTGGACACCTCGAAGGTGCAAGGAATGTACCGTTTGCGTCCATTTTTACGGCAGATAGTGATGCTGAGGTCGAGGAGAAGAGCGAGGAGGTTTCGGCCGCCGACAAGAGCAGCGAAGGAGCTTGTCTGTTGTCCGTGGAGGAGCTGAGGAGCGTATTCGTGGAGAATGGCGTTGATCTGGAGCGGCCTGTGGCGGTTGTGGCAAATGTACCGGCAGAAGCAGCTGCGGTCGCAACTGCGTTGCTATTGGCGGGCCAACGTGCCTGGGTCGCGTTTTGCGTTGATGCACTTACAGACGCATTGGTAGCATCTCTTCCTACTTCGTACACAGCAGATATTTTTCTCCAGGACCGATTGTTATACAAGGACGACAAGGGCGGATTTGACCTCTCACCGTTGTCGGAAGAAAAAGGTACAGCCGACGAGGTTGGCACGAAGGAGGTGCAAGAACTTGAAAAAGCCTACAATAAAGAGCTGAGCGGCAAAGGAAGCAAGAACCGAGGCGATACTGACAAGGAGGCAGAGGAGGACAAGGTGGAAGAGATAGTGTGGATTAAGGATGGCCACCGTTTCTTTGATATGCCATCCCCAGTCAGCAAGGCCGAATTCCTGGATGCATCGCGGACAATATTCCGTGTCGTGTCCTTTGTGCTGGCGCCTTTCGGATTCCCGGCGTCGTTGCGGAAGAAGCGCTCGCTGCAGGAAGTTAAGACACAATGCGGATCGCTCTTCCAAGATGTGATCGAGGTATGCTCCGATCTTATCTACCGCGAAAAAGAGCTTAATGAAGGTGCTATGGCTATGAGCGTGCACAAGTGGGTGGAGGAGAAGCACGACCATGAGTGCTCTGCTCAGGTAAAGGCAATTAATGAGCTCTGGGAGGTACTTTACACACCGCCTGCCGTGGTGGAAGTCCCAGATCTCACCAAAGATCACGTGTTCGATCTCGCCACAAAATTGGAGGATAAGATGCGTGCTTTTGTAAGCCAGCGTACGCCTTGGGCATTCGACACCGTCTATGAGGAGGAAGAAGACGAGGAATCTGCGGATGAAGACGATGATTTTGACTTGCACGAGGAAGTGATAGATCTGGAAGAGGGCGAGTCGAGTGAGGAAGAGGAACAAGAGACTACCTCCAACGAGGAGGAGGGGACTACGGATGATGAAACTGTGAAGGAAGTAGATACTGATGGAAACGAACCTACCAACACGGAAGAAACTGTGCCAACTGAAGCTGCCAGCAAGGAAAAAGACACCAACGACACTGAAAAGGTGGAAGACGTTATCACGGAGAACGATGCTATCGCCGAGGAAGATGGCTGTACGGAGGAAGTTCCCGATGCGGACAACTTCGCAGGTAAGGAAGAAGTCAACACCGAGGAGGAATGGACTTACAAGGAAGAAAATGCTGGTATGACCGAAGCTACAGTAGCTGCAAATGATGCCGAAGAATCCAAAAGCGAAGGAACACCTTCCGGTGAAGGACTCGTGCCCGTGGATAAGCTTGCGGAAAGCTGGAAGAACATGTACCCAAGTGTTGTGTATGCATTGGGCTTCATCCCACAGGATGTGGAAGCAAACCACAAGAAGCTGAGCACGCTTCAGATCAAATCATTTATCCAGGCTATTGCAGAGGCTTCGTGGGATGTAATAAAGGATGAGACCAAGGAACTCAGTCAGGTGGAGTTCCAGGCTCTGTGCGAGACACTTCATGGTGAAAAGCGAGAGCAGCTCACGGACCGTATTGCCGAGGTGGAGAAATCGCTCTATGTTCTCAGGCACTTCCTCACGCGTTCACTGAAAACCAACGACTCTCTTGCTGACAAGCTGGCAGGTGTTCGTGAGGCTGTCTTGGATGGCGATATTCGCCGGCGATCAGGACGCAACCAAGTCGCTCTTGCTGCGTACTCGAAGGCTTTTGAGTATCTTCCTCTTTACCACAAGGACCTCGAAAATGCGGTTGTGGGGCGAGCTAGGTGTTTCCTGGACATGAATGAACTGGGCCGTGCGAAGACGGAAGCTCTACTTGCACTCAAGCTAAACCCGTACAGTGTCGGCGCATACGAGTGTTTGGGAAGCGTTGCGGAAAAAACTGGGCAACCGAAGGAAGCCATGCAGCATTACGTGACTTCATTCATTCTGGATGGCTCGCGCTCGCCAGAGCACGCCGAGTCCATCGACCGCGCTTCGCGTCTGGTGGGTCGACAGGTAGCGAAGGCTCTGTTCGCTAACATGGAGAAGGTGCATGAGCTGCCGTCCTCGTGGCTGGTGAATAGCTACTTCGAGTCGTTCGAGCACGACGCGGATTATGCTGCGCGCGTACCTTTCGATATCGCTAAGAAGGAAGATGCGGAGCAGGAAGATCTGGATGCGATCACACTTCTGCATCGTGCGATTCACTACAAGCGTACAAAGAACTACGGCGGCGCACAGCGTGATATCTGGACGCTGGTTGCCAAGGACATGGAAGCCGAAGGGCTTACGAGTGAGGACCGAGCTCTGGCGCTGAACCTGCATGCCTCATTGCTCTACGTTGCTGGCGATGTGCATACTGCTGTGGAGGTTATTAACAAGAGTCTTGAGCTGCAGCCGACGCTGGTGAACTCGCTGGTGAAGAAGGGCGGATTCCTGGCTGAAATCGGTGAAACAGACGAAGCCACATCATGCTTCTCCGAGGCCATGGAGCTGGACCCGAACGAGGCGGACGTGCACCTGCACTTGGGCCAGATGGAGCTCCTCGACGGCAATTACTACAAGGCTGCGCAATGTCTGCGTCGCTGTATCTCCCGATCAGACGCTTTGCCTGTCACTCACGTGTCGTACGGCATGGCGCTTTACAAGAGCGGCTCGACTTACCAAGCTAAGGATGTGTTCGAGGAGGCCTCAACGAAGTTCCCAGAGTCCGCGGAGGTGCATCTGTTCCACGGCGAGGTGCTGGCCGACCAGGGTAACTACGCCGACGCCATGCGTCACTTCCTAACTGCATGGGAGCTGTCACCGGAGTGTCCGTTGCCATTCCTGAACGCTGGTCGTGTGTATGTGGGCACAAACGACCCCATGCGAGCCATCGCCCATTTTAAGCAGGCGCTAGAAGTAGACCCTCGCTGCAGTTCGGCACACCTGGACATCGCTCAGGTGCTTTTCGCCCAGGGCCGCACGAACGAGGCGTTCGAGCATTTTGAAGTGGCTGCGTCCTGCTGTCGCTTCTTGCCAGAGGTAGAGGAGGTCTGCGCGTGCCAGGAGATGGCCAAGATGCAGCTTAAGGTCACGGAGATCCTAGGCGTCGAGCTGCGCCACATCATGCGGTCCAAGTAGGCAGGACAACATGGCTACATGTGCTGACGTACTTACTACCTCTGAAAATAAATATACGTTGTCAAAGGTCGAGGTCAGGCAGCACGAGTCTCAGTTGGCAATTGGCACCGCAGATAACAAGCGGAAGCTCTTGGAAGCGAACATTCATTCCTTGCTGTCTCCTTACTGCGTTCGTCAGTTGTAAACGTCATGGCCGGAGGAAAGCACCAAGCGTTCACGTACGCCACCATCGTGAGCCTCGCAGGCGGCGCCGGCTACGTGATGAAGCGCCACATCCCGTCGCTCGTGGGCGGCATGGCATTGGGCGTCGGCTTCTTGGGCGCGGGGCTGCTCGTGCTCACGGACACCATCACGGACCATCACTTCGAGCACGGCACATCGCTGGCCATGTCGGGCATCATTGCGGGCGTCATGGGTCGACGCGCGGTGCTCACGGGGCTGCGCGCGCCGGCACTCGTCGCCACAGTAGGCGCGCTGTCTGCCGGTTACCACGGACACCAGCTCAGCAACCCGCCGCGCAAGATGCGCTACATTCCCGGCGCGCCGCCCGTGCCCAGCAGCTACGACTAATGGACGACAATCGTCGAGTAAGTGCGTTACTCTAGGAAACAATCTAATGGCAAACAAGTGCTGACGTTCTGCTCCATGGAGCGAGCGCTGGTGTCCCCACGATGCTCGTCAGTTGAAGTCGCTCTTACCGGCGGAACACCTATGATGCAGCATAGTATGCCGAATGAGAGGGTTGAGGGAGTCAACACCATTGTACCAGTGTACCATTTCCGTGCGTAATCCCAAATTCGCTAGTCAACACGAGCCACAAAGCTCACCTCACTTCGCAAGACTCTCTACGATGGCACACCACCCGACGTATACGATGGCCGGCCTGCTGGGAGCTGGTGGCGTGTTCGGCTACCTCAAGACCAAGAGCGTCCCGTCGCTCGTGGCGGGCGTGACGCTCGGCGCGGGCTTTGGCGTGGCCGGTTACCTGCTGCAGAAGGGCGAGATGACCAACGGCCACGGCGTGGCGCTGCTCATGTCCTCCATCACGATGGGCACTATGGGGCTGCGCGCTGTGCGCACCAAGAAGCCGCTACCAGTGACAATCGCGTCTCTCGGCGCAGTCTCGGCTGCGTACCACGCGCAGCGCTTCACCGAGTGGATCGGCCAGGAGTAGGAAGGACGTTGGTAGACCAAGAGCTCCAAGAAGACGTGTCACCTCTCGTGGCGATCTCCGACTCAATCAAGTTGTGGGTGTTTTTGATCTTTTCAAGTTGATTTATTGGTTGGGTTATGGTCCACGCACTCTAATGCCATGGATAGATGTAGACTGTGTGGTGTCTAGTTAGACCGAGGTGCTCTGCACCGACGAGACGCAGGCTGCCAGCATGTCTTCGAACATGACGCCGGTCATGTTCTTGGTCAAGTAGATGGTCTCCTCCACGCCCGATGCGCCGTCAGGGGAAGCCGCGAGGCCGTCCTTCGCACCTGGAGAGAAGGAGATTTCGACACGGAAGCGGTCTTCGCTGTCTTCCGGTAGTGATGGCGTTTCGAACACACGGATCACGATGTGTGCGAGGTAGTTGATCTCGGCGACGCGGTCCAGTGCACGCCGACTGCTGTCCGAAATGAGCTTGGACTCGCGGAAGACGTACTTGCGCTGAATCATGTGCTCATTCACACTGATGCCCATACGCTTGAGGATCTCGTTGCTGAACTTCTCCTGCTCGAGCGAGATGTCGTACTCGTCATCTTCGCCGCCATGCTGATGCCGCGCACGCCACGAGGGGCATTGGAAGCGTAGCACGTTGAGCAGCGTGTGCAGATGGCTCTCGCTAGTAAAGTATAGCCGAGTGCGAACTTGAGTGCCTGGACTCTTAATTCGCAGTTCCTTTGCGTAAGACGGATCCAGGCGATACCCGTGGTGCTCGATATCCTGATCTGCGATATCGCCCACCGCGCCATCCTCGACAGTATCGCCATTTGCTCCGCCGAATAAACTTCTGCTCGACGTTGATTCCTCCTGGTCATTCGCCGATGCAGACATGACAGTAACGATGTCAGCCCGAATCTTAGCACACAACGCTTGTGAAACTCGGTTGCCAATTGACTGCTTTTCAGCAACGTCCATGCCATACTCCTGCGAAACGTAGCATCGTGCCAGCGCTTCGGCAAGTCTGAAAAGCTCGTGACCGCACTTCCAGCCGACGTTCGAGTTGTGAAGCAAGTCGTACTTGATGCAGTCGTGTACGTCTGGGATTTTGCTCAGATTAAAAGTCTCCGTCTTCGTCGAGTAGAAGTCGCGGAAGATTTTATCCCAGCGCTCGTACATCAGCGAGAATGTTTCGCCCATGTACAATGGAGTTGCTTCGTCTGCCTCTGCAAAGATACCAGGGAAAACACGCAGCAGTTAGAAGTCTAAACGATGAACCAGTAATCGACATCCCAACTCACGCTTATCTTGCACACGCTCCGCGATTTCAACCCTAAGCTTTCGAACCAACTCCAGTAGGCGAGCCAACGCCTCTTTCGGATTCTTTATGATTTCCAACGCCTGAAGGATAGACTCCGTTTTCAAAGGCGCAATAGCAGCCTTCATCTCTTCCAAAGAAGAGTAATCTCGCTGTAGCAATGTCCGAAGCTTGGCCTTTGTAGTTTGCATTTCCTCGGTTGCATCAGCTTGACCAGAGTGATCCAGCATTTTATTGGCGTCTGCACGTGTACAAAGACGTCAATGAATAACATAACTAGCCACAACACAGCATTATGCGGTAATACGCGTACCTCTTCCCAGCGTTGTCACGAGGCTCACAAGAATTGGCGTAAGATCGCCTTCTAGCTCCAGAAAACCTTTTGCGAACGCTGCTGCAGTCATCTGAACTCGACCCTCATCCGATGTGAAGATCTTCAGATCGTGGCGGAATGTTGAGTGCAAGCGCAGCAAGCCACCCTCTTCCACTTCAACAGGGTACAAGCTATTGCGGAACGACTGTCCCAACTCCTCACCCTGCTGTTTACCTCGTTCAGTGAGGTCTCCTCCCCATTTCAAGATCATGAGGACCTTGGGCTTTTCAGCTTTTTCGGGGTCTTCGGCGAAGGCTGCTGCCGCAGCAGCGTAGCTTTTGTGGGGTTTAAACTGCACCTTTCGGTTAATACCAGCAAATTTCCACCGCTCCAGCACTCGCTTCATCTGCAACAACTTTTCAAAACTGTCCCCACCTTCATCTTCCCACACGGCTTCCTTTGAGCCAACGCCAGGGGCATATGCCTTAATAAGGCTGCGCACTAGGTCTAGAAGTTCCTGGAGATCAGCGACAGCCTTGACTTTAACCTCATCATACTTGCCTTCACTGCGCCGCTTCTCATAAAAGTCGACGAGGTCTCGTTCCCACACGACCGTCTTGAGTTTCTGTTTTGGCGTCCGATCACCATGGCGGACCACAGCAATTACACAGCGCAGTTCCTCCCGGTTGTCGTCGTCCGGCAGCAAGCCTGCACTGCTGGCACTGGCGACGCTCGATTCGGAAGCATCGGATCCAGAGCTAGGACGCGTATGCTCGCGCCAATCTTGACCTCCGTTGCTCAAGATGCTGGGCTCCGTGGCGTACTGTGGACACATTTGCGTACCCATAGAGGTTAGTGAGTTGGCACGGCGTTGACGAAAGTACCTCGAACGCAGTGCCGACACCAAATAATTGTGCAAGATGAGCCCGCAATCATCGTAATATTTCTTCGAGTTCTTCACGAAACTCCAACCGTTCACGTCGCACACATATGAACTGCCACGTACGCGCAGCAGGTCGAATCCGCACACTGTCTGATGGAAAGCCAGGCACACTTTCCTCGCCATCTCCTTCTCCGTGGAGTTCAGGATGACCGGGTAACGCACCTCCTTCCCAGCTGAGTCGCGCACCACGCGTCCATCGAGCACGGGCGACTTGCGCGCCTCTGCATGACCATAGCTCGAGCCCACCGTGTACACCTTGACGTCCGTTCCTTGCGTATTCAGGAACTCCTCATAGATATACGATCCATCCCTTCTGACGCGGTTCACGTCCGGGTAGAACTCGCTGGAGCGGTCCCCCACCTTCCGGAACAATCGTTTGCTACCTCCTCCTGCACTCGTGGGGTAGTAAATGTAGACGTTGTGATCCTCTGCGTCTGCGGGTTTCTCCACGAACGGCTTGTTGATGCGCACACCGTTGATCTCGACGTAGTTGTCGTGCTCCTCCAGCTCGTCCTGCATGCCTCCGGGCAAGTCGCGGTTCACAATGACGTGTCTCGGCACCTGGATACCATGCCGCGTGAGCAGCGCGTAGACCTTCCGGCGGTCGAACAGCACGTGCTGCATGCCGAGCTCATTGACGAGCACGGGGCGCACGCGGCGCACGTATTCCTCGGCCTTTTTGAGCGGAAAACCCGTCGAGTAGAACGAGATGAGCGCGTCACAGGCCGGCCACGCCTCCACGGGGCGGCGCAGGATCGTGTCGTCGTCGAACACGAACACGTCGAACTGCCGCTTCTTCTCGAGGCGGCGCAGGATCTCGCGCATGGGCTTGGAGCGCGTCTTTTTCTCCATGGCGCACACGCCCACGACGTACTTGGACACGCCGGGGGGCGGCGAGCACGGGGGCGACACGGACGACGCGGCGGACGCCAGCACGGACGGCGGCGTCACGGGGAGCGACTGCGTGCGCTCCATTTGTGTGGACAATTGCGAGGAAAAGCCTTTAGCGGCGCGCCGTTACCATCAACTGCTGGTGCTTGGGTCAAAAGGCGAAGTGCCGATTCGGGGCCATAAGCTCTGGGACAAGAAGGGGATTTGCCCAATGAAAATGGGCGCTGTAAATAACCGGCTGGTCCATTTTCGTCTTCAAGGCATCAAGGTTGTCTTGATGTGATGGCGAGTGCGCACTCTAATAATGCCAATAGCGTTCAATAGATGGACTTTAGCTACGATAGCAGCTTTTAGTACATACGTGCAGCTAAGTATACGGTGGTGTATCTTGCGGAATGACTCGCTCGGCAACGCGAACGAAATCGGAGACTCATCTCTAGCTCCACCAGTTGCCGCCAAGTACGTTGCAAATCGATTTGATTGACGAGTCGGTTGTCGCTTCTTCTGCGAAGAGGCGCAATGGCCGACGACGATGGACGACTGGAGCTCGAGCTGGCGGCGCAGGTGCGCGCGCTACGTGGGAAGCTGCGCGGGCCGCGAGCAGGAGGCCATGGCGCTGCAGGACCAGGTGGCGGCGCTCACGACGCAGCTGCGGGAGACGACGGACGAGCTCGAGTGCCGCATGCGCTTCGTGGCCGACGCCATGACGCAGATCGAGACGCTCGAGGCGCAAGCGGCTGAGGCCAAGCGCGGCCTCCTGACGCGCGAGATGCAGCTGCACGACGGACAGCAGCGACAGAAGGCGCTCGAGGCGGCGCTGCAGGGCAAGGAGCAGCAGAGCGAGCACTGGGAGCGCGAGTTTCACCGCGTGGACCGAGAACTTTCAGCGCAAAAGACGCAGGAGCGCGAGCGCATTCGAGAACTTGAGACGAAAGCGGACGACGTGCGTGCGTGGAAGACCAAGCTCCAAACAGTCAAGACGTCGGTCGACGAGCTTAAGCTGCAGAACGCCGCGTTTCGCAAGAAGGAGCGCGAGTTGGTGGCCGCGTTACGGCAGCACGTGGAGGCGGCGGAGTCTAGCCAGCGGGCGTGGAAAGCGCGGCTGGCCAAACGCGAGCTGAAGATTCAGGAGCTTCGTAGACAGTGTCAGGATCGCCAGGAGGAGCTGGATCGTGTCAAACGCGAACGAATGCAGGAGACGGAGGAGCGCGAACGGGACAAACTCGATGTCTCGGAGCAGCAATTGGACAAGCAGAAACTCGTGGTGGCTCTGCGTGAAAAGGTGAACAAGTTGACTGCGGTCGTGGAGAAGGCGCAGGTGAAAGAGCAGCTCTTCCGACGAGAGATCTTCCGTCTGCGCGAAGAACTTTTGCTGAGTGAATCCCAGCGAGAGACTGAGCGTCGACGTCAAGAGCAGCTCGTGCAGGGCAAGGAGAAGGAGGTGGCCTTCATTTGGCAAAAATACGTCGAAGTCATGCCCGTTGGAGCGCAGCAGCTAGAGGATCTACAAGTTTAAACGAGTTCCAACGCCGCGGTTATCGTTGCTGTGTTGACTCTTATCATGAAAAGCAGGTTGAAGGTGGAGATGCATTTGCGTCAAGATAAGGTCAAGGTCGTTTTGGGACGTCGCGACCAATATGGAGCAAGGTGTTGGGACGAACACGCGAGTGGTTTCGAGGATGCAAAGCTCCTCAAAAATAGCAGCACCATGAGCGATTTGCCATGACTGCGTGTGCTATCTAGGGAGAAGGCGCTTCTAAAGACGCGTAGAGGCACCAGGAAGCGGTGGAAGAGGCTCGCCGAGTTGGCGTGTGGGGCTTTCGCGTACCGGGGGATGAAGAGGGAAGTGCTTAGTGTGCCCCAGTCCGCCGCTTTACAAAACGTCCTACAGAATGGAAGAACTGAGCTTCTTTAACGAGCGAGAGGCCGAATGTTTCGAGCGTGAAGACACTTTGGTACGTTTGCAGCTGGACACGAGTGTATTCACCTTTTACAGTGAACATGCTGACAAGTCGTTGATCTGCTCTTTCAGTCGCAATCAGACCTCGAAAAACTCAATGTAGACGAAAACATGCCCGAGATGGAGCGGGCTGAGAAACTCCTCAAGACGGGGCTGGACAAGCAAAAGATCAGCATTTTGAACTCGCTCCCGAAGATATTGGCCAGCAACAACGCCAAGTCAAATATCCACGTGATACTCGATTGTATGAAGGTGAGTGAGCAAGACATCGCGTAAGCAATATGTCATTGGGATGTCACCAACAGAATTTTTTGTTTCACGTTGTTAGGGTGTCTGGCAAAAGTATGAATCGGAAATGAATGCAGACGCTGCGGTGCTGCTAGAGTTATTCAAGGGACTCGCAAACTTGGCTTGCGCGACGATAGATGGGAAAGTGTTGAGCTATCCAGTCGTCACTTTTCATGAAGAGTATGCTCAGCAGCTCGAAGCCTGTCGAACTGAGAAGAAAAATGTCGTGTTTCTCCTCTCGGACGAGCAGGTTGCCAAGTTGATTGTTCCTTTTGCGCTTGACATCATTGCCGACATTCAGCAGAAGGATTTTGCAGAGGAAGCAAGTTTGGCAGTCATTGCTTTGCTTCCTCGAATAGGTACAGCACTAAAGAAGACACAGGTACGCATTACCTTGTGAATACTTCTGGATGGTGCTGCAGGGGTAACGCAATTGTGATACAGATTCTTCGGGTGGCTATTGAAAAGGGGGATGTCTCCCAGACACCTGGCTCGAGGCTCATCTGCTGCTTCATTCTTGGTGCTATCACAGCTTTGAACTTGTTGTCGGCGCCGGACATCGAAGGACTGTACTTCCAGAAGGTTGGTTTGACGTGCTCATCATGCTCGACTTTACCCCAGTTTTATCTGACGGTGAATGATAGATGATGGCGTTGTGCCAAGATACCGATGCTGAAGTTCGCAAGTGCATGTGCATTCAACTTGATGGGCTAGCTCGGGCTGTAGGGTAAGGATTTCTTTTCACAAACGGATGCACAGGTCGACGTCACTAACATTGTCATTTCATTATGTGTGATAAGCGAGGAGCATGCTTGTACGGAGCTACTCCCGGAACTCTTGGAACTGCTTCAAGATGAAGAAGAGCAGGTTGGCACTAGTGATGTTCTATTCATTTGTTTGGCGTTAGTTCTGACACCATCACTCGTAACTATCCCGATCTGCAGGTCAAGCAAACAGCGTTCCTAACTCTTTTATCTCTCGTCGACTTTTTCCCAGTCCGGGATCGTGTCAAGTTAGTTATTCCGGAGTTTGTCAACATGGCCAGCTCTCTTCCTGATTACCTGGTTCCCACTCTAGCCGAGCAGTATGGACAGCTTGTTACCAAGTTGGCTACCCTGAACCATCTTGGAAACGACACGAGTCAAGTCTTTCTCCAAGGCTATTCTAAACTTTGCTCTGATGATGAGCTCGAGATTCGGCAATACTGTGCCTATAATTTTCCAGCAATTGTGAAGGCCTTTGGGTCTACTTACGCTTCGACGTTGATGGATGATTTGCTAGCAAAGTTAGCAACAGACCCAAGTGAAGAGGTACAAGCTCGTGCTTCACTTGGTTCCCTTCCGAAGGCATTGAAAACTAACAATCATTTTCGGGTTCGTCATACACAGGTTCGGCATCATATTGCTGCTGGAATTCACGAAGTTGCGGCTTTACTGGGGCAACAACGAGCATTGCGCTATCTGAAGACGCTCGTGTTGAACCTGATGAACGATGAGTCACCGATTGTTCAGGGTATGGCAATATCGAGAACTCCGCACTTACTGACAGCAATGATTAACTCCAACGACGAAGAACAGAAGGTATGCACTTTTGAAAATGCTTACCACGCCGTCTATCGAGACTTACCATCTCCACTGTTTTGTAGACTGTAATCCTCGATTCGATCATCAAGTCCGTTGTCGAGTATCATGGTATTCTGCCCCCGAGCCGGAATCGCGATCAGCTTGTTTTTCTTGAAACGTTGCAGAGTTTGCCGACGTGGTTCTCGTCTGTGCAGATGTACGAGATGGTGATCCCAATCATTTTCGACTTAATAGAAGATGGAGCCCGTCCCGTTCAACTGCTGGCAATGCAAGTTGTGCTCACGTGCATACGTCGCAATGACAATGCCAGCCATCGGTATTCGTTGCTCAGCAGACTTCGGAACGAATATGGCCACTCAAAAAGCTATTGGCGTCGAATTCTCTATCTCGACGCGTGCGTCTACGCGCTCAATGTAAATAGTCGACTGTATTGCCAGAGGAATTTCCTTGAAGTCGCAATTGACCTGCTGGACGACCCGGTGCCAAACGTTCGACTGAAGGCGATCTCACTCGTTCCGATGTGGAAAACTGCGCTTACTTATTTATCGGATGAGAAGTCTCTCGACCGGATCCGGCAGTTCCTAGACGAATCCACCATTGACAGTGATCGGGACGTTGCGAATACTCTCCAAGAGACTCGCCAAATTGTCGAGGCCAACATTGTGGGTCAACCGCGTCGACCACAGGACGACACGGAAGATAAGCGGAAGCTAAGCGAGGAAGAGAATCTGGGTCTGATGACCGATCATGAAGATTCTTCGGCAGACTCCAAGTGGTCTAGTATGCTTGAGTACACTTTAGTTGTGGGCAAGGACGGACAAGTGGTTCGACGTGCTCGAGTCAAGTCGTTCGATCTGGTCAACAAAGTTGTACGGGTACCTGGCAAAGACACCGGACGAATAGCTGGTATCGGAATTGGTGGGAGCAGCATGGGGAGTGGATTAGGCATTGGTGGCTCTATGACCTTAGCAATGGGCATTGGTTCAAAGACTGACTCTTGCAAAATGAAAGCGGCAGCTCCCAAGACGCCCAGTAAACCAGCACCATCGCTAACAACACTTCCGAATTGCGCCACCGCTCGACCTAGCCAAGCAAAGATGCCACAAGCTATCAAGGTTGCAAACTCAACAGGCAAAATTGTAACCTCAGGAAGCAAGGGCACCTCTGGACCAACTCGGACCGGAACTGGTTTACCCAAGGACAACGGTGCAATCACAAAAATCCCCATTATCCGGCCGTCTGCTCCTGCCAAGCGTGAAGCGAGTCCGTTAAGTAGTACCAAACCCAGTAGCTCAGCACTGGCGTTGGCACCGGGACCATCGAGCAGGTTAGGAACAATAGACAACGGCGTTGTGGGGCCACTCAAGCCACAGAAGGCGTCAGGTACTCCAGGAACACCCAAACGCTAGCTGCACCAATATTCCAACCACTTACCAGTCCCCACCTAGCAAAAGTTGAGTGAATCAATCAATTATTTGAAATCACCACAGGAAGAAACACGTGTTTGCTCAGCAGCAGAGCGAAACTTGTTGTGTCTGGCTGGCATCGCTTCGAGCTGGAGGGAGTCATAACGCTTATCTGTACTTGTCCATGAACTTCGCGTGGAACTTGGCCGTCTTCTCGATCACCTCGTCCACAGCCTCCTCCGGCGGCAGAATCGTCGAGCGGAAGTGCCACGTTTCTTCCTTTTGGCCGAAACCCGAGCCGGGCACCACCACGATTCCTGTCTCGTCCAGCATCTGCATGCAGTAGAACGCGTCGGGCGCCATACCCGCAGCCTTGGCAGCCTCCACGGCCTTGGCCGGTAGCGTCACGCTCGGGAACGTGTACATGGCACCCTCCGTCTCGTTGCACGTGACGCCCTCCAGCTCGTTGAACGCCTTCACGAGCTTCTTCGCGCGGCGCTTGAGTGCGTCCAGCGTGCCATCACGCTGCTCGACGTAGCGCTGGTACGATGCGTCGCCGGGCTGCGGCGGGTTCGTCATCATGCCCACCATCAGCTGGCCCTCGATGTTCGAGCACAGGTTCACCGACATGAGTTTGTAGAACTGCTCCTTGGCGCTATCGTCGATGTTCACCAGCTCCATGTAACCTCCACGACGGCCACACTCGCCCGTGAAACCCTTGGACGTTGAGTGGAACGAGATGAGCTCCACGTCGTCGTACTCGTAGCCCATGTCGCGCAGAACCTTCTTGAACGACACGAACTTCTTGCCCTCGGCGTACACGTTCTCCTGGTACACCTCGTCGGCCAGCACCAGGATGCCCTCCTTCTTGCAGAACTTGATGATGTCCTCGATGTTGTCCGCCGACAGACACTGGCCCGTGGGGTTGCCAGGGTTGATGACGGCGATGGCTCGCACCGTCTTGCCGGCGTCGCGAGCTTCCTTGACCGCACGCGCGAGCTCCTTAACATCGAGACCCCACGCGTTCTCCTCGTCCAAGTAGTAGCCCACGAGAGTGCCTCCGTTGATGGCGATGGCCGCCGAGTACAGTGGGTACTGCGGGATGGGGGCCAGGATGGCGTCGTCCTCGTTGCGGATGAGCGCCAGCAGCGAGTTCTGCACGGCCGGACTCGCACCATCCGTGAGGTAGATGTCTTCCGGGTCGGCGGGGTGGTCATCACGACGCTGAAGGAAGCGTGCGACCTCCTCACGGACAACAGCTGAGCCTTTGCTGTGGCCGTAAGCGCCCGTGCCGCCCACGATGTTGTCGATGTAGAACTTGGCGCGTGCGATGGCATCAGGTTGGAACAGTTTCTGCGCCTCGGGGGTGTCCACGAGTCCAGGGACGTTGACGAGCGCCAGAACCTGGCGGTGGAACTCAATGGGCTCCTGCTGCAGCACCTGCGGGTTGCCGATGTTGCACGGGATGACCTTGTCAAAAGGTAGGGACTTGTCTCCACGGCGGAGTCGGTCTTCGTATTGGTTCGCGCGGAGCACGAGCGCGCCACGCACGGCGTACTCGGCCTTGACGATGTTGGGGTTGAGCGTCTCGGCCGTGAGGACCTTGGCTTGGTTGTTGTCTGGCATGGGGAGTGGGGGGTTCGTGGCAGATTCAGGAGTGTGGCGGATGGCGTCGTCGTGCCGGCGCGCTCACCTTGAAGTGGAGTGGATACGCGACGCTGATTGGCGGAGCCCAAGGCGATCTTCAACGCATCTTTACTGCTGCAGAGACCACCGACACTGGCTCGAGACGTGTCAGGAGAGAGCATGGGGCTGTGGCTGCGCTTCCACGTTCTTCTCCACCTGGATGAAGTCGCGATTCGATGGCGATTTGGATCGAGTTGGTGAGTGCGGCACACGAGGCCGCTCGACGTGTGGGTCGTCACTGAGACAGTCGAGATGTAGACGACAGGTATGTCGTGTTGTCGCGATTTCGTCTCGAAAACTCGCTGCAGATCTCCAGCTGGTTGATCAACGTCTTGCGGTTGCTCAAGGTTCGCTTGCGACGCAATGTGAATCGTTATTTTTTCCATTCAGAGCTCTCGCATGGGTGTTGTTTGTTGTTGCTGTGTGATCGGCGATCACTGATCGCCACTGCTATGATCATCATGTCTGTGATCACGCTGGGCGAAGTTTCGAGCAAGTAGGAACAATACAATAAGCATTTGCAGCTTGAAGAGTTACACCAGCATCGGCCTTTCAGATTCTCGTGTTCGATGGAGGCGACCTGTACGGCATAGGTTGGACTACAGGGTGAAAAGACTTTGTCTTCGAATAGCGCATCAAGTCAATGTACCTGATGTGGCTACGCGAGCCCCATGTATCTATCGCAACATGTGCAAAGTTTGCACCTTTCAAGTGGCTATGGTATGCTAACTGGTACAGCTCAACATCGTATTCAAGCAGGCAAACGCTTGATAGCATTACTTATGTGTATCAGTGAATTATATGCAGCATGGCCAAGGCAAGCAAGACAACTAACTACGTACTAGAGTACCAGGTAATCTGTTCCACCTTGAAATTAGGAATGCGGTATCTGAAGATTCTTTGAAGCTGCAGTCAGGGCCCCTTGTAAGCTTGTCAAAAAGATGGCTGCATATTTCAACGCAAAAGTAAGTTTTCTTCGACGCTTCATTGTCCAAACTCTAGATAACTCGACGTCGTACTTCCAGTCACGCGTTGGCGTTATTTGACCAATTCGCTTTGGTTTGAATTTCACGACAACTTCGAGCAAAAGAGAATGGCTTAAGTGAGATGCATTGGAAGCTAGATCTGAACTACGTGACTTGTATTGACGTATGCCGTAGAATATCATACACTTGTCTTCGAAGCAAGTGGGTGGATAAGACAGAGCGTTCGGGACTCGAACTTCGTGCACACATACATGTATGATAGTTGGCCTTAAAAGTACCAATTACTTCAAGTAATAGAGAGCGTCATTCGACAGCACCACTAATACAGCTAGACCCCCATTCTGTTTTTCATTGATATATACAGCGATGAGCTGAGTCTGCGATACACCACGTACTACATGTACAAGGTACCTACCTCCCTATTGTTGCTGGCGAAGCTCCAGGAGCTTCGAAACCAAAGTATCAATCTGACTCAACCCCTTCGCTTTGCCTTGAATGATACCGTTCTTGCCACCACCACCCTTCCCGTCAATAAGCGGCAGCACAGACCTCCCATGAGCGACGATGAACTCAGGAGGTCCAGCAATCAGGAACAAGCCTTCACCACGCAACTCGCCAGCAGTGAGAACGAACACTGCGTCATTCTTCACATCGCCCAAAAGGCCCAGCAGCGTCTGCAAGAAACCGAGGTCTCCCTCCTCACGGTGATACGCCACGACACCTTCACTAGCTCGAGCTACCAGATCCCGTGCAATCGACGCCGCCAGCTCCTTCTGCAGACTCTTGAGTTCCTTCGTTGCAGTCTTCTGGGATTGCAGCAGCTTCTCCACTCGGGACGCGTGGTCTTCGGGCGCACTACTCAGCAACTTCGTCATCGCCTGCTCATTCTTGAGCCTGCACCATTGCATCCGGATACAACAAAACACAAATTAGCAACAATGACTGACCGCAGTGCCCTCGTTAAAGCCGAAAGCACTGAAGCCACTTACATCCGTGAAAACTCGCGGTTCACGCGCTCGCCAGCAACGAACCAGATGCGAGTAGATCCGCGCGCGAACTCCGTGCTCAGCACACGCAGAGATCGCAAGTGCGCGAGGTTCTGGACGTGCGTACCGCAGCACGGGTTCACATCCAAGCCATCAATCGACACAATGCGCATCGCCTTGGGCATCTGTCCGGGCTCGAACTTGGCCGCAATCTTTTCCCACTCCTCCGTGCCGGGCTTGGCGAATGACGGCGTCATTGCCAGGCCTTGCACGATAGCGTCGTTCACGTCCGCCTCGATCTTCTCAAGGACATCGGCAGGAATCAGTATCTTCCCCTTGTCGCCAGTCTTCTTGGCACCATCTCCGGACGTGGCAGCTCCTTCCATCGGCACGAGCTCCACATTGCAGCGCTCTTCACTAAGTGACCACGTGGTCGTATCGTAGCCATACTTCTCTGCAATTGCACTGAAGAGATGCTGCGCCGAGTGCTGCTGCATGTGATCGAAGCGCCGTGCCCAGTCCACGGTGGCCACGACCTCCTGGCCCTCTGCAAATGGCGGGTCCGCACCGTCCTTCACCGGCACGCGGTGCACGCAGCGCCCATCCTTCACGTACACTTGGTCCACTGGTACACCATTGATGTTGCCGGTATCCCAAGGTTGGCCGCCGCCCTCGGGGAAGAGCACTGTCAACACACAGACACAAACAACAGCGCAACCCATTAGACTCCCTCCATAATGGCGTCGCAGCACGAGGCGTAAACTCAGCGTCTGCCCATCCTCTCACCTGTGTCTTGCAGCTCCAACTCGAAGAAGCGCTGGGCTTTGGTCTTCTTGGTGGCGGGTACCACGCGCTCGTGACACGCGTGCACCACCGTCTTCAGCGAGCGAAGCGACGAGTCTCGTTGGCAGGCCAGCGCTCCAGGGGGTGCAGGGTCGTGTGCTTCAATTGCCGTCTCGGTGAATGCCATAACGTGAGCAAGCGAGCCAAGAATGACGTTGACGTTGCGGTGGGGTGCTTTAGGTTTCGGAGCAAAAAGTCTAGTGACAGCAGAGAGTCTCATCATGATAAAGCGCAAATTACAGCTACGAGTGCGAAAGTTCTCATGGTGCTGTACGCTACAGCCTATAAAGCACGAGTGGTGAAGCTCTGGGACGACTTGTTTACGAGGGGGTATACTAAACGTGTGGTAAGGGTCTAGTCACGCTGTAGATAGGGAGCCAAACGATAACAGAGACCCAAATCTGCAGTTTTACCCAGCGCGTGTAAAGTGCACGATCACCATCGCTTTCCTGCATAAGCTCCTGCATGCAATCGATTGTTCGATGTCGTCGAGCCTACCCCTCGAAAATCACGAACAATGGTGGACTGTGGCGAGTATTGCACGTTCTCATCAGCCCAGTCTTCTGAGCTTCTTTGGTTGGGCCGCATTTCAAGAAGCCGCAGTTCCAAGAGTGCCGCAGTGAACTGGTACCTGGTAGAGAACCGAAGATGATACCCAAGCACATTCGTACAATGGCGGTACATGTAACTCGCAAGGCCGCGCTAATCATCGTGGTGAGTGCGAGTGCCGAGAAACATCAATCGATGGCACCGAACACGCACTTCACATACCGCTGCGCGTCACGCCAATCAGAGCTATCCTTTGAACAGTTGACCAATCATGGATCATTGTTAGGAACCCATGTTTATACCGCCCTTTGATTGGATGCCGCCCGTCCCTTTTATAGGTTGACCAGAATGTGCAGCCCAAATTCGGTGCGAGAATGTTATCTGTCGTGTAACACGACTCGTGTTGGTTTTCCTGCACTGGTCGACAGTCATTTGCGCTGTACTGTGTACTAGCAAGCAAACACTATCATCAAAAACTTATACTCGTTTCGTATAGTATCGAAAACCTATAGGTTGTTGTAGCTTACACCCAACTTGCTGATCACCATTTTAGCTCGAAAGTGTCAAGCTTGACTCCAGCAGCTCAACTTGGCTAAAACATGTATTTTTACGGTTGCAGTCTGCTTCCGCTGTAAAATGTAGTCCGATTTCGTGAGTGGCGCTCATCTGCAAAAAAAAACTAGTGACGATTACCATCCTACATATATTTTCTTGTGGTGAGGACGCTTTCTAGGTTAGGTGAAACAACAACGGGTCTGCCTCTCAGGATGAGGTAGTGCCTCAAATAAGAACCTTGCTGCTTTTGAGCAAATTTGAATCGCGAAATGCTTCCCTTTTGACTTTCCGGTGCCCTGCCACTGAAGCACTATGGACAACAGAGCGCGCGCTTTCGCGCTTTCGTGCTCGTATTTCAAGTAGTTCAACTTGAAGTGGGTTCAACTGTCCCAGGTCTGCCTCGCAAGTTGCGAGCGAGGTGGAGATTTGATTCCCACCGCTGTAAACATTTCCCCCTTAACTTGGCAGAGTCATTTGTGCAAACTCAGGTTGTCGGACAGAAAGACCTTTCCTCGAGCAGAACTAGCCGGTTGCGACCTGTCTTTCATCTCGCTTGAATCAACCAGCATCCGCTGGGGCCCCAGCCCTCCAGTGGGGCGGTGCCAGTCAAACGTCGACAATCCTTGCGTCTCAGGAGCTCGCAACTGGTTCCAACAAATGATTTTACCAGTAAAGTAAGCTTATGCGTGTACAACCAAGAATCTGCAAAAAAGTCGACCAAGCTGCTTTTACCTCTTTGAGCACTTCGGGGTGAGGCGATTTTGGCTAAACCGCCTCACTGATCCCCGCCAACGCACCGGATTGGCTGAGCGGCCTTTCTATATAGCTTCGACGTGTTTGCCCGAGCTTTGATACGGGTCGCCCATCTTCGCCCTCGCCAGCTCCATTAGCCGCCGCTCACTCTCCAAGCCGCCGCCAGCCCCTCAAGCGCGTACGCCAGCAAGTCCCTCCCCACACACACTCGCAAGATGCTCGCTCGCCACGCCCTCAAGCAGCTGCGCACCTCGTCCTTCCTGGCCAGTCGCGGCTTCGCTGTGCTCACGGCCGAGACGCTCAACCCCAACATCGTCAAGGCCGAGTACGCCGTGCGTGGCGCTCTGGTGCTGCGATCCAACGAGTACGAGGACCGTCTGGCCCGTGGTGACGTGTCCCTGCCCTTCGACAAGGTCATCCCGTGCAACATCGGCAACCCGCAGGTGCTGCAGCAGGAGCCCATTGAGTTCCACCGCCAGGTTCTGGCGCTCGTCAACGTCCCTGGACTCGTGGACACCCCCGAGGCGCAGAAACTGTTCCAACCTGATGCCATCGCACGCGCCAAGTTCTACATCGACAACATCGTGGGCGGCACGGGCGCTTATGGCCACAGCAAAGGCTCAGCTGTTGTCCGTGAGGAGGTCGCACGCTTCCTTCAGCGTCGTGATGACCACCCCGCCGACCCGGAAGACATCTACCTCACGGATGGTGCGAGTCCGGCCGTGCAGAACTCGCTGCTGGCGCTCATCCGCAACGAGGACGACGCCATCCTGGCCCCCATCCCGCAGTACCCACTGTACTCGGCGGCCATCGCCATCAACGGAGGCACTCTCGTGGGCTACTACTTGGACGAGGAGAACGCGTGGGGTCTCGATGTTAAGGAGCTCGCGCGTGCGGTCAAGGAAGCTCGCGACGCCGGCAAGACGGTGCGAGCCATCGCCGTCATCAACCCTGGCAACCCCACGGGCCAGTGTCTGTCGGCGGAGAACATCGAGGACATCATCAAGTTCTGCAAGAAGGAGGGCATCCTGGTGCTGGCCGACGAGGTGTACCAGGAGAACGTGTACGCCGAGGGCAAGAAGTTCGTGTCGTTCAAGAAGGTTCTGCGCGACATGGGCTACGAGTACGACAACGTGGAGCTCATCTCGTTCCACTCAACGTCCAAGGGTTTCACGGGCGAGTGTGGCCGTCGTGGAGGCTACATGGAGCTGGTGAACATCGACGATAGCGCCAAGGAGCAGTTCTACAAACTCATGTCGGTGAACCTGTGCTCGAACATCGAGGGCCAGCTGATGGTGGGCATGATGACGAACCCGCCGCAGCCCGGCGACGCATCGTACCAGCGCTACGTCGAGCAGCGTGACGGTACGCTAGAGGCACTCAAGCGCCGCGCGAAGAAGCTTGTGAAGGCGTTCAACGAGCTGGAGGGCGTCACGTGCAACGAGACGGAGGGTGCCATGTACACGTTCCCGAGCGTGACGCTGCCGGCCAAGGCCGTGGAGGCTGCCAAGGCTGCGGGTATGGCGCCCGACGCGTTCTACTGCATACAGATGCTGGACGAGACAGGAATCGTGGTGGTGCCCGGCTCGGGTTTCGGCCAAAAGGAAGGAACGTGGCACTTCCGCTCTACGATTCTGCCGCCGGAGGAGGCTGTGGACGAGGTGATCGAGAAGACGGCCAAGTTCCACGCGAAGTTCATGGACAAGTACAGATAAGCGTTATGACTTCTTCTAGAGCGACTGGATCGTATTCCGATCACAAAAAGGGAAGCAGCAATAGGCCGGTGTAGTGCTGAGTCACGAGTTCTGTTAAATATCTTGACTTAGTCCTCCTCAACTTTGATCTCCTACTTGGAGGTGTCGAAATCTTACAGGTTTTATCAAAACTGCAGTTCTTACAAACAACAGTATCCTATGAAAGACGTTGAGGGCAGAAGCTGATATTAGTGCTAATATATTTAGCCTGGTAATAAATAATATTTCGCTAATAGTAAGATAATAGCTAATAGCTAATGTATTATCCTGACGTGACGTCCCCACTAATACAGCTGTATTATTTATTAGACTAGATTTGGATCAGAAACTAATGCTGAGCTAATATCTGAGTACAAGACGAGACTGGAGAGCAACCGACGATTTTCTCTTAGGCCAATGGTTCGAAGATGTGCGCATACTTGTGAGCCTTTGTTTGGCTACAACTTGTAGGCTACAAGACATTAAGCTGGCAATAAGGTGCGATCAGGAATCGTCCTGCATCGCACCGTTCGTCGTTCCGTGTGCGGTTTGCCCAGCATCATCACGCGCGGTTCACTTAACCGCCCAGAGTGCAGTTTTTTTAACGTTTGCTTTGCAAGCAGCCTGGCCGGAATATTTTCTCATTCTGCAATTTCCACGCAACTCAAGAATCGCTCCAACTATCCGAACTACGCGACGGCAGCCGATGAAGTGTGCCAGCCCAGACTGCTCATGTCCCGAGCTCACTGCGACCGACCCTTGCGTGGTTTGTGGTCGCGGCGTGCATTATCTGTGCAGTAATGACTCGTACGATGGTCTGAGCGCTTCTGTTTGGTTGGGAAGGGCGACGTCTAACGCGTTACAGGAGCGCGTATTCTCCACTGGGGGGATAGTGATGAGCAGTCGTCGGACCAGCACAGACAACTTGCGCGCTGAAATACAGGCGCTGCTAAAACACAACCGGAAGGAGATTCAGCGTATGGAGGTGGACAAGCACTGCTCTGCGGCAGCCGGCGATTCAAGCACTTTGGTGGTCGTATTCACACCACTACTAGGTCAGTACTATATTAATACTAATACAGTAGTCTGAAGTTTCGACTTAAGTTTTGTATTACTAAAGTAGAATTGACAAATTTGAATGAAGTTAATATACTATTTACAGCAAAAATTCATTCTACTATCAACCTCAACTTGAGGCATTTCAGTTGTTTCGAAGACGTATTCTTCGTGTTTGCATGAGCGATCGATACACTGACATGGTTGGCAATGACAATCAAACTCTACACGCATTCGACACCAGGTTCTAAGTAAAAAGGATTCTAAGTAAAAAGGTTCTAAGTAAAAAAAAACGTATTCATGTTTGTTGATAGATTGACAAGCAAAGCGACAGCTCGTTCGCTACTCATCCTTTTGACCTGCATAACTGTTCGCTTAGTCCGAGGATTTGGCACCCTTGATGTCACCCTCATGGGCAGTGTTGGGCTGGCGCGTCAGGCACAGCACACGCTCCCACGTGCGGCCGAAGGGGTCCATGCAACGCGGCGAGTTGCGTGTAATGGCCTCAATGGGGAAATACACCACACGGTTAGCGCTGAGGCCCACCGTGAAGCCCGTGTATCCGGCCATGGCGCCGTGCACAGCGTTCTGTCCCAGCAGCATGCAGTACAAACTGTCGGCGGCGTTGGCGGGCACGGACCGGATCATGTACGAGGGATCGATGTACTTGACAGTGCACTCCTTGCCCTTCTTGGCAAAGTGCTCCTGAATGCGGTCCTTCATGAAGGCACCGATGGGCGGCAGCTTCTTGTTGCCGCCGGCATCAGCCTCCACGGACGTGCCCAGCAGCTCCTCACCGGCGCCCTCAGCGACGACCACCACACCGTGACCCTGCTCCTCCACCACGCGCTCAAGGTGGTCCAGGCAACTGCGCGGGCCATCAAGCTCGATCGGGATCTCCGGGATCAAACACAGGTTCACATCACCGCTGGACAGCGACGCGTGGGCGGCAATGAAACCGGCACTGCGTCCCATAAGCTTGACAACACCAATACCGTTGGGCACGCAACGAGCCTCCGTGCTGGCCGAGCGGATCGCGCGCTGGGCCTCTTCAACGGCCGTGTTGAAGCCGAAGCTGCGGTCCAGGAGGTCGACGTCGTTATCAATCGTCTTGGGCACACCGGCCACAGCAACCGGGAGGTTACGACGGCGGCACTCCTCCGAGATCTTGTTGGCAGCGCGGTGCGTTCCGTCGCCGCCAATCACGTACACCTGTGAGACGCCGTACGTAGTGAGGAAGTTGATGATCTTGTCCTGGTCGAAGCCGCCACGGTTTGAGCCGAGGATGGTGCCACCGTAGTGGTGGATGTTAGCGACCGACTTGGGGGTCAGCATGATCGGGGCCTCCTTCTGGTCCAGCGAGTCCCAGTTGTAGAAGCCGGCGAAGCCCATACGGATGCCGTAGATGTCGCGCACGCCGTAGAGGTTCCACAGGGCGAGGGTGACGTCGCGCACGACATTGTTGAGGCCGGGGCACAGACCGCCGCAGGTCACGATGGCAGCCTTGACCTTGGCGGGGTCGAAGTACGTGTTCTCACGCGGACCGGCACGCACGTAGGCGCGCGAAACGGCCTCCTGGCCGTCGTTGCGGCGGATGTCGCCGAGGATCACGTCCGACTCGCCCATGATCTTGTTGTACGTGCTCTTGCGCTCCACCGAGTCCTCGGCCTGCGTGTCCAGCTTGCGACGGTTGCACACCTGGTGGTCCTTCTCGGGCAGCCACTGCCGCAGGTTGGGCACGGGCAGCAGGAACGTCTTCTCGATGCTCACGCCGTCCACGAGCACCATCTCGCCGAAGCCCTTGGGGTGTTTGCTGGCGAAGGGCGCGGCCTTGTGTGCGGCCTGGAAGGCGGCGGCCGACGAGTCCACGGACTCGCGGCGGGAGAAACCCGAGGAGCTCATGGAGAGAGAAGTTGGATAGGGTAGGAAGGTGACGCGCGCGGTAGCTTGCTCTTCTTGTTATGGGGAAACTCGACGCGGCGTCGATGGCCCTCGGCAAAGATTCGAAGTGAGCCAATCTTGATTGCTCCCCTCTGATTGGGCGAAAAATGGGGCAAGTGCGTAAAAACACGCAGCGCGCCAAGCACCACAAAACACGTGAATTGCAATTATAGACTGGCCACTAACACAAAATGCGTCGAGTAGCCGCAAGGTACTCGTAAATTACTGACTGTGGTTTAACACGCGGCGAAATTAATCCGTGCCCGCATACAAACGCGCCGTCATTATTGCGTTTTTCGTGACTGGGACATCTGTCGACGTCACTCTTTTCACGAGATGGCTCCGACTGGCGCAGCGGTTGCTGCCGCGACGGCGGCCGCGGTCGCAGCGGATTTGACCCGCGTGGCCTTGCGCGCCCCTACACCCCCTGGAGCGCTGGCCTGCCAACGAGACTCGTCGCTTCGCTCGCTGAAGACGGTGGTGCACGCGTGTCACGAGCGCGTGGTACCCGCCACCAAGAAGACCAAAGCCCAGCGCTTCTTCGAGTTGGAGCTGCAAGACACAGGTGAGAGGATGGGCAGACGCTGAGTTTACGCCTCGTGCTGCGACGCCATTATGGAGGGAGTCTAATGGGTTGCGCTGTTGTTTGTGTCTGTGTGTTGACAGTGCTCTTCCCCGAGGGCGGCGGCCAACCTTGGGATACCGGCAACATCAATGGTGTACCAGTGGACCAAGTGTACGTGAAGGATGGGCGCTGCGTGCACCGCGTGCCGGTGAAGGACGGTGCGGACCCGCCATTTGCAGAGGGCCAGGAGGTCGTGGCCACCGTGGACTGGGCACGGCGCTTCGATCACATGCAGCAGCACTCGGCGCAGCATCTCTTCAGTGCAATTGCAGAGAAGTATGGCTACGATACGACCACGTGGTCACTTAGTGAAGAGCGCTGCAATGTGGAGCTCGTGCCGATGGAAGGAGCTGCCACGTCCGGAGATGGTGCCAAGAAGACTGGCGACAAGGGGAAGATACTGATTCCTGCCGATGTCCTTGAGAAGATCGAGGCGGACGTGAACGACGCTATCATGCAAGGCCTGGCAATGACGCCGTCATTCGCCAAGCCCGGCACGGAGGAGTGGGAAAAGATTGCGGCCAAGTTCGAGCCCGGACAGATGCCCAAGGCGATGCGCATTGTGTCGATTGATGGCTTGGACGTGAACCCGTGCTGCGGTACGCACGTCCAGAACCTCGCGCACTTGCGATCTCTGCGTGTGCTGAGCACGGAGTTCGCGCGCGGATCTACTCGCATCTGGTTCGTTGCTGGCGAGCGCGTGAACCGCGAGTTTTCACGGATGTAAGTGGCTTCAGTGCTTTCGGCTTTAACGAGGGCACTGCGGTCAGTCATTGTTGCTAATTTGTGTTTTGTTGTATCCGGATGCAATGGTGCAGGCTCAAGAATGAGCAGGCGATGACGAAGTTGCTGAGTAGTGCGCCCGAAGACCACGCGTCCCGAGTGGAGAAGCTGCTGCAATTCCAGAAGACTGCAACGAAGGAACTCAAGAGTCTGCAGAAGGAGCTGGCGGCGTCGATTGCACGGGATCTGGTAGCTCGAGCTAGTGAAGGTGTCGTGGCGTATCACCGTGAGGAGGGAGACCTCGGTTTCTTGCAGACGCTGCTGGGCCTTTTGGGCGATGTGAAGAATGACGCAGTGTTCGTTCTCACTGCTGGCGAGTTGCGTGGTGAAGGTTTGTTCCTAATTGCCGGACCTCCTGAGTTCATCATTGCTCATGGCAGGTCTGTGCTGCCGCTTATTGACGGGAAGGGTGGTGGTGGCAAGAACGGTATCATTCAAGGCAAAGCGAAGGGGTTGAGTCAGATTGACGCGTTGGTTTCGAAGTTCCTGGAGCTCCGCCAGCAACAGTAGGCAAATATGTGCTGGCCTGCCTGTCGGTATGTAGTAGTACTGCTCGACTGGGAGCTATCATCGCTCGAGGTTTGCAGTAAATACAATGAAAGAAACACACTGCCGACCGAGCACTCTTAAACTGATGTTGTATGTATTTGCTCTAATGATGTTAGTCGGAGCTAAGCTCTGAGAGTATTGGTTTGTCTGGTTTCTTGTGTCGCTGCTGTCGGTGGATCACTGCACTTGAAGGCTACCGGCTGTAGCACTTGATCATCAATCAGCCAGTGGCTCAAACTACCAAGGTGTATCCGCGGCGGCGAGCCGTGTAGACCTTAAAAGCCGTGAAAGCCAGCCCCACCGTCATAGCAACGCCGATAACAGTCAAGAACGAGCAACGCGCAAAACCATGGTTGCCCTCCACGACGGCTCCCTGAGCGAGAGCAGCCTGGCTGTGGCCCAGTACAGGTTTGTGGTAGTCGCAGATAGCCTCCCACGTACCCGTTCTGGTGATGTGGCCTGTGATAATACCGTTAAACTCCCTCAGAGGGCAGTCCGCAACTGAGCACTTCGTAAGCTTCACCTGCTCACGCTCAGTGAAAGGCGACCACATATACGTTCGCACGAAGTAAGTCTCCTTCACTTCCGGCTGCTTCTGAGCCTCTTCAGCTGTGAGTTTGCGCGCTCGCAACTCGAAGAACATGGTAGTTCCCGGGTGAAGAGCGGACACGTTGAGCGCAGTTGGCAATCCCTCGAAGTGGAATTCCCAGCCAAGCATCATGCCCAGACCGTGAAGAAGCTCCCGGTGGCCGTGGAACGAGTAGTACCGGTACTCAGCCGGCGATGGTGCCGTTGGGACAGCTCCGCCCTGGAGGGTGTTCATAAGCAAATCACCGAAACCACCCACCCAGTACGTAATTTCTCGGTCCGTCGAGTAGTATCGCTCCATGAGGTTCGTAAACGCCAATTGCTCGAGTTTCTGACGCGCTTCAACCGTCATTCCCTCAGGAAGTGGCAGCCCTTCGTCGTGGTCGAAGATGAACATGTCCGCCAAGTCTTTCACACCCAGCACAACATCCTCACCCCCAGGCACGTTCGGGATGTCCTCCACAGCTACGCCGCAGACCTCACCTAACTGATCGAGAACGTCGCGGTACTGGTCAAAAAGCTCGGGCGCGCGCGTCTCCGCGTACACAGCCAGATCCGCGTTCAGTGTGTTCTTGCAAGGGCCCTTGGGCGCCGCAAACGCGTGCTCGTTTTCTACCAACTGCATCGTAATAGGCACGGGTTGGTGCGGGAAGCCGGGCGGACCCGTTCCATCCGGGTAGAGGCCATAGCCCAGCGCCGTCGCACTCTGCGAGCAGCGCGTCGCAGCGTCGGCGCGGAAGTACGTCTCGAAGTGCGAGTGATTGACTCCATTGAGCGAGCGCGAGAGGAAGGGCTCCTCGTGCTGCGGCTCGTCCACCATGTACGTGTGGCGGACGTGCTCGCCCACGGCCTGCAGTTGGTTCATGCCGATCTCCGTGAGCTGCGTGAGCGGCACCTTGTAGGCGTCCAGATTGGCTTTATTGCGCGGGCATGCAGCCTTCACAATGTCGTTGGGCGCTCGACTGCCGTGGCGAGACAGCGTCACCAGGCGACGAAGTTCACTGTAAGATGCACGACGTACGTCAGCATTTATCACCGCAAGAGGCGAGTCCATCGTGGCATCACGTCACGTGGGACGCACCTTGGAGCGGCTTCATCAGCGGAGACGGACGCGCCAGTGGCCAGCACGGCGAGCAGCAGCGCAGACGCGATGCGCACCATCTTCTTCCTATCGCCTTGAGCTCTTGGACGCTAAATGAGGAATGGCGCCCAGTGTGTGGCCGAAAAAAGAACCTGACCGTTTCTGATAGGCCAGCGACTGTAATCAGGACCGAATCTTTGGATTCCGACGAGCTCTGATCTTTTTCGTGTGCAAATCGGTTGGACTCCAATTTGGAGGTTGCTACAGTTTTGAGCTGGGGTGGCGAGTTTTCTGGAGAACCTTCGGCAGCCGAACTGCCGTTGGCAATAACGTCCGTGGCGTTGGAGGCTCGTTGGCTTAATGCGAGCAATGAGAAGGAGCTGGCTGACGGATTTGCAAGGAGGCTGGCAAGTCTTTTGCTGCCCCAACAGCAACAACCGGTTAGGCGCTGCAGTTTATTGACACCTCGCTCGTATCGGAGCTTCGAGCTCTTAGTAGAAGGTGTTTAACATGCAGGGGTGTAGCATGCATTGCCCACCACTCATTTTCTGCGTTGGTGGTAGGTGATTGATCGTCCGGATCACTCTGTCGCTGATCTCCTATCAGGCAGACAGCTCTGAACGATTGCGCGGTTTGCGAGCTGGCACATGCACGCAGTAAGTTTCTGGCCGCTGTTAGTTGCCCACGAGACGTGATGTATTGTGTTGCAGCTTCAAAAGCGCAGCATCCTCGTTGTGTTGAAGTTCTAAAGTTGCTGTAACGGTGACTTTGCCGACAAAGCCTTACACGTGCATCGGAAGTATTACTATACTGCTCTACCTCATCGGCACTTACTGATGTCAACAACCAGGATGCTCATCGACAATGGCAGTGTGCCTAGACCAACAAGATGCAAGAAATTCCTCACATGGCTACATCCGGCCTTTTATCCAATCCGCTCCATCCGCACTTAGCCGAATCCTCGCCACGTGCTTCCCCCTCGTGCGCGATCCGCGATCATACAGTCAGTTTGGCGGCGGCCCGATCAAGACACCGAGGGGGAAGGAAGAGCTCTACACGAGAGACCCATCGACGGCTGACACCCAGACAGACACATAGATAGAAGAGAGAAACATGTCGCTGCTCAAGGAGATCCAAGCAAACGCGGCCGTGGCCTGGAGCCCCGTGAAGCGGCGCGCGGAGCTCTTGGCGCTCGGCTCCAAGGGCGACGGCGGCGTCGGCTTCGAGAACAACGGCGGCGAGTTCAAGCTCGTGTCCATGGACCTCAGCGACCCTAGCCGCGGCATGATCACGTTGGGCTCCGTCAAGACGGCGTCGCGCTTCACGTCGCTGGCCTGGCGCGACGTCCCGCGCCACCACGACACGTGTCCGTACGGCATCATCGCCGGCGGCATGGCGGACGGCTCCGTGTCGCTATGGAACCCGGCGCTCATGCTGGACCGCGAGGCGGGCACGGACGCGCCGGCGTCCTGCGAGATCGGCCGCATCACGCGCCACAAGGGCGCTGTCAACGCGCTGCAGTTCAACCCGCACGAGGACAGCGCCCACCTGCTGGCGTCGGGCGGCAGCGACGGAGAAGTGTACATTGTGTCGCTGGAGAAGCTGGCCAGTCCCGGCGTGTTTACGCCCGGAGGCCCCGCGGCCCCGCAGCCGCAGGTCAATGAGATCACGAGCGTGGCGTGGAACACACAGGTGAACTACATCCTGGCCACGGGCTCGCAGAACGGAACGGTCGTGGTCTGGGACCTCAAGCAGAAGAAACCCTGGTGTGAGCTGCGGGACCCCGCGCGCGGAGCCGCCACGGCCATTGCATGGAACCCCAACGAGGGACTGCAGATCGCCACAGCCTCGGGAGACGACCAGAACCCTGCAGTGAAGCTCTGGGACCTGCGCAACTCGACCAGCACGCCGCTCGCCGAGTTCCACGACCACACTGCTGGCGTTCTATCCATGTCGTGGTGCCCCAATGACCCCGGCCTTATTCTTTCGTGTGGTAAGGACAACCGTACGCTGCTGTGGGACCTCTTTTTCGCGTAAGACAGTGGCTGAGTTCCCGTCGGATGCCCCCAACGCGCCTCCCATGGGATCAGATCAGTTTTTCGGTGGTGGTCTTGCAGGACAGCGTCGCTGGAATGTGCAGTGGTCTCCTCAGGTTCCTGCGGTTGCCTCGACGTGCTCGCTGGACGGTAAACTGCAGATCTGGGGTCTTTCCGGTGGTGGTAACCCGGCTTGCCGCCCGCCGAAGTGGATGCGACGCCCAGCTGGCGCGTCTTTTGGATTTGGAGGCAAGTTGGTGACCATTGCGAACCCGCAAGAACCTGCAGCTCCCAATGGCGACAACCGTCGCATCATTCACATGCAACGCGTGATCAGTGACACAGGATTAGTGGCCGAGGCTGAAGCGTTGGACCGTTCACTTGAAACGAAGGATTTTAAGGGGCATTGCGAGCAGAAGATTGCGACGACAGCAACAGCCGAAGAGAGGAGTGTGTGGAGTTTCATGAAGATTCTATTCGAGAAGGATGCACGCCAGCATTTGCTGCTTCACCTTGGCTTGGACGCAGAAAAAATTAATGAACTGAACGCGAAGTTCAACCCCGAAGCCGCGGCGCAAAATGCTGCCGCAGCTCCATCTGTCGCTGATCCGACAGCACAGGCCCTTGGACCTCATGTGGACCCCGTGACAGGAGCGCTGCTCAGCGACCGGATCGATGTGCGTATTTTCTGTTGTGCGCAATTGGAACTATGCATTTGTATATCTCACGCTTTCTTTCTTTGTCCGCTTATCTAGTCGGGCCTTGGAGCTGATGACGTTTTCTCTTCGGGATTCCACGCGAACGGTGGGGACCAAAGTACCGCCGCTGCTACATCGGCATCCCCGTTGTCAGACGTGTCCGCTTTGGCTGCTGCGCTGCCTTCGGCGTTGGACGAGGACAAAAGCAAACGCCTGGATGCTGTCCCTGCGCCTGTGTACACGGAGGAATCTGAGAATACGCTGATGCAGGCGCTGCTTGTGGGCAACTTTGAAGTGGCTGTCAACTGCTGTTTGGCGTACAACCAGCTCGCTGACGCGCTTCTGCTTGCCTCATGTGGTGGACCCGAGCTCTGGGAGAAGACTCAGCGCGCGTTCTTTGCCCACCAGCAACGCCCAGTGATGCGCGTAGTGTCGGCCATCATCAAGAACGAGTTGACCGAGCTCGTGGAGGTGTCAGACCTCGCGGAATGGCGTGAGACCTTGGCAATCCTGAGCACCTATGCCAAGAGTGAAGAATTCCCTTCCCTTTGCGACAAATTGGCTACACGACTGGAAGCCGCTGGTGACTTGCACTCTGCTACACTGTGCTTTATGTGTGCTGTGAATATCGAGAAGACCGTGAGCGCCTGGTGCAAGGAAAGCGAGGTTGAGGCTCGCACGCATGGCCACACATTTGCGCTTCACCGGCTTGTTGAGAAGGTATCTGTGTTCGCAATGGCAGTGGACCAGCCGGATCAATCTATGGGCCCCGAGGTGGCGCAGCGTTTTGCTGACTACGCTTCTCTGGTACGTACCGATACGATGTCCTGAAAACTTATCTGGGTCTACGATCTAACCTCTTTGTGCGTGGGTTCATTGCAGATGGCTGCTGAGGGCCGATTGGATATTGCTGCGAAGTACGCGCGCTTCCCAGACTTGAGCTGCGCAATCTTGAAGGATCGCATTTACAACGCTTACCCCATGCAGGGTTACCAGCCGCCTCCGTTCCCGTTTGACGTGGTTCAGATTCAGACACAGTCCCAAATTCAGCAGCAGCAGCAACAACAGCAGCAACAACAGCAGCAACAACAGCAGCAACAGCAACATCAGCAACAGCGCCAGGCTTCTGCTCAGCAGCAGAGAGGTTATGGTAACAAGCCTGCCTACGGTGCAACAAGAAATCAGTATGGTGCTCCTGCCGCACCAGCGCCGGCTGCTACCCCCGCCCCGATGCCTACGCCTGGTGCCTTCGGCGCTCAAGGCGCAGGGTACCCACCGCAGCAACAAGCCCCTTCTCCAACTCCAGCCTTTCCTGGTCGCCCTGGTGGCTACCAGCCCGCGCCGCAGCAGCCAGGATACCCTGGAGCTCCAGGTCTGCCTCCACAGCCGCAGCAGTGTGGAGGTTATCCGAACCAGCAGCCGGGATACCCTGGCCAGTCTACACCGTCACCGTATGCGCCTAACGCTGCTCCGACGCCATTCC
Source organism: Phytophthora sansomeana (assembly GCA_032158285.1). Taxonomy (NCBI): domain Eukaryota; phylum Oomycota; class Peronosporomycetes; order Peronosporales; family Peronosporaceae; genus Phytophthora; species Phytophthora sansomeana. The sequence goes on from JAPDHH010000220.1 coordinate 250,019, forward strand.
CGGGCCAATCCGGGGCTCCTGCGTTCCCGGGCCAGCCTCAGCAACAAATGGCTCCCCCACAACAGCCTGGCTACGGCCGTCCACAGCAGCCAAGCTTCCCAGGTCAGCAACCGCCCCAGCCCGGTTTTCCGTCAGGTCCCCCGTCGTCGTCAGGTAGCCGCTCCCACCCGCAGATGTATTCGGGCTCGCCATCTACTGGTGGCACACCCCACATGCCAGGCATGCCGTCTCCTGCGTATGGTGGGGCTCCTCGCCCGGGAACAGGCTTTGGTGCGCCCGCTGCTACTCAAGCTTCACCTTCCATTCCTCAAGGTACGGGGGTAAATCCGCTTGCTGCTGCGATGGGGTCATCGCGTATTTCGAAACCCTCTGTTGATATGAATTCGCACCAGCGCGACGGGTTCGTGAGCAGTGTGGGCAACAAGGAACTGACACTCAAATATGGGAATGCTACGACAGCATCGCTCTCGCCCGTCGCAAACGCTGCCCCAAAGGCCGGTGGCTTCCCTCCGGACGTTGTGCCCGGCAGCACGGAGAACGTTGGCCCGCAGGACATGCCCATTGTGAATGCTTTCAATGACCTCGTGAGTCAGCTTCAGGGTCTCCCTCTCACCATGGTACGTTGAAGATTGTATCTTGTTGGAAAGTTTGATGCTAAATCACTCTTGTCGTGCAGATGGAGCAGAAGCAGCTGCAGGAGATCCAGAAGGGCAAGGAGATTATGTTCACCAAGCTCAACATCGGCGAGCTTTCGCCTGAGGTTGTGTCCCGACTGCACGAGATGGTGGCGTGCTTCGGACAGCGCGATTTTGGCAGCGCACAGACCATCTACGTGGCCCTCACGGCGTCGGACTGGGCGCAGCACAAGGACTGGCTGCGCGGTCTCAAGTCGCTCATCCACATCTCCATGAAGCGCTTTAGATAAGCAGTCCAGCGCTCTCGAAGTACAGGGCAGCAAGCAGATTCCGGTCACGAAGTGAAGTGATCACCGCGTAGTGTCCACCGTATATCCCGCCCTGTGTGGTGGGGAAACCTCATAAAACTAGGCAGTGTTCATGTAGTCTTGGTGCTTGTTCAACCCTATCCGAATCGTACTTAACATAGTCCCCTGTTTGAAAAGCTATCGCAGTTAGGGCCTGGTCGGGGAACGATCGTCTTGGTTTCGATCGTCTTCGGCAGCCTAACCCTGAGCCGATCTGGTCGGTTGATTCGCCGATCGTCTTGGTTTTGAAAATGTTGTGTACACTTCACATTCTAGAACTCGCGACTGAATGGAGCAAACCCCGACAACAAGCATCGCTTTGGGTGAGACTACTGCCACTTGTAGCGACCTAGCTGCTGTCGAAAGCACTCGAGAGCAAACCATGAGTGGCGTTGATGTAGACATCAGTGGGGCTGAGGGGAGCAACGCCGCGCTTTCCAGAGAGCGAGGGGCTCAACCGTACAAATGAATCCTGGCCACACCTCAGACTCAGCCGAAACCACTCGTCATAGCGTGGGTCAGAAAGCATGGCACTGAACTCGAGACCTGTCAGCGTCAGAATGTTTTCGTGGGGCTTGGGAAGAGTACATGCAGCAGCGTCGGCACACGCGGCAACAGCTCCTGCCGCTGTAGTGACACAGTAGCCGCCACACATTCGCCCCAGTCCATGTGAGTCACTATTTTGATTCTGTGCCACTGAGACAAAGTGAGACTGGTGATTTACTCAGTTTGGGCGGTTTGAAGACGATCTACTGAGACGATCGATGCCCCGACTGGCCAATCAAATTCAAGAGATTTTGTCGCCACATCGTCGAAGACGATCGAAAACCAAGACGATCGTTCCCCGACCAGCCCTTAGGAACCGAGCGATGCTGTTGCTGCCGCTGGAAGAGGACGCGCTGCTCTTCCGTGTGTGTCTCTATTACGGCCTCTTGGTGCTGCTGCTGGAGCTGCTGGTGCCTCATGTATTCAAGCGTCGAGTGCGCATTGACATCCCTCGACTGGGGCTCCGTGGTCCTGTCGTGCCGCTGTCCACGCGCGAGTTCCAACAGCGTCGACTGGCACTTCAGCAGCAGCTGGTGGCGTTGCAACGAGCGCTCGCAGAGACGCCTCGTCGGCCACCTCACAAGCGGAGGCAGTTGCTGAGTGCGAGTGCAGTAAAGAACAGGCCCACGGCTTCCCCGTCTCCGTCTCCGTCGCCTTCATCGTCGCCGTTGGCCTCTCCGACGTCTTCCGTGAAGGTGTCGAGGCTAAAAACGACACGAAATAATATGGAGACGAAGCAGAAAAGTGACAGGAAATTAAAGCAACAGGATGAAGAAGGACGTGATACTAGTGAACGGGGACGAAGAGAAGAGGCGTCTCGACTGGGTGAAGGTGAGCAAGTTTCGAGACAACCGCCAATGGCAATGAGCGAGACCTTGGCGACTCGGACAGTTCGACAAGGAGGATTTTCATTTGAAGAGGCTGTGCAGGAAGATATTGAGGAGAAGAGTGAGGATACGCAGCTAGAGAGTGCTGGCTGGGAGCAAGTGATGAATCGGAGGACGGCGAGACGAAGAGAGTCGCCGACGTTTTCAGGAAGAAGACCGGTTCGGTTGGTGTCGGAAGACGGGGAAAGCTTCGGGTATTGTGGGCCCAGCGAGGCTTCAGCTCGGTTAGAGGCATTAATTGGAGCGCGACGAAAGCGAAGAGCAAGCACTTCACCGACCGTTGCTCCACCACCGCCACCACCAGTAGAAACAGTTAGAAACTCACCACTGACCCGATCAGCGACGGTTGCTTCCGCTTCTGAGAAGCACGTGGAGCACTCGGCAGCCCAAGTGGCCAAGCCAGTACAAGAGGATATTTCATCAACGCTAGGTCAACTGGAAGAGCACCCAATCGCTGACGAAGACGAAGAGACGAAAGAATCGGAGCAACGTGAACCTCTAACTGATTTCCAGGCGTTTTGCGCTTCATTTGCAGCCGGTGGCTCTGATGCTGCCCGACAGGATGCAGCGAAGAGGAAGCACCATGCGGCTTTTGAATTTGAAATCGACCAGGCAATTGGCGCCAAACGTACAGCGCAGCGGCAACAACCTCGAGTGACTGAGAATGATGAGTTGTCAGACAGCACTTCATCTCCTGCTGATGCAGATTCCCAAAATGTGGAGCCACCTAAACACTACGAAGCTTTTGGGTCAGACGATGAGCTTGCGATTGATGAAGCATTAGCAGATCAACGGACCCTGGAGAAACGTACCCACCAGCAAGCTTTTGGGACAGAGGAGAAAAAAGATCGACCCCAAGAGAAGTAAGTTTTCATGGAGATCCTGCTCCTAGACTGACAACATCTTATCTGATATACTTGATTCTAACAGCATGTGCATTTGTCCATTTTCAGGACACCTCGTATTGTCAGGCGAATTTCATTTACGGATGAGGTCGACGCACTAGCGGCTTCATCTCCGAAGGAAGCTGCTGGTGACCGGTCAATCGGGAAGCGCAAACGTCAGCAAGCATTTGGTATGTTAGATGAGGATGAAGAGGATGCAGAGTGGCGAGACTCTCTAGCCTTTCGGCCTCATGAATTTGGCTAAACAACACCGATAGGTGAAATGGGAAGGCAGCCGCGGTGATATAAACTGTTGCTACTGGTGATGTACAGGAAGTCTGTGAAGCCAAGTGCATCACTATTTACTGGTGCTCTTCCTTACCTGTCTTCACGATATAGAAGAGTGCGTGGATGTTGTTGTTTTTGATTGCCTTGCGGCAAGCTGCGATGACTGTGGATTTGGCGTTACCGAATCGCAACCGCGCAGCAAGCTGAATCATGCTATTCACTTCCTTCAGGGCATCAAGAAGCGCTTGGTGATTTGTGCTTCTCTTGGTGTACTCACCAAGAAGTTGGTTGTTCAGCGAAAACAACTCTGAGTAGAAGCGCCGCATGCGAGGCCTGTGGAAATATCACGACGAATGCATTAGTGGCTGGGGGCAGTATTTTGCATATCAATGGGGCACTAACATGTCGTTGAGGATACGCGAGTCTTCAACACGAATAATGAGGTTCTTCACCTGGTTGGAGTCGTCTGCCATTTCGCCCGTCAGCTTGAGTCGAATGGCGTTGCTCTCATCTACACGAACGAGCAAATTACGGAAGTCCTCCATTTGTCGTGGGAAATTTGCCACCGATTCTAACTCTCGCCACTCGAGGAAAGCACACATGTGCTGGATAAGCTCAGCCGCTAGCTCCATGTTATCCGTTTGAAGCACTGTTTCCTGAGGCGTCACAGAGATGTTTAGCCTAAAGTTGTCACGCAGAGAACGGAAGCTCAATTGTGCCTGCGTGCTCTCTGGGATCGCCTCAGCCAGCACAAAAGCGTTATCCAACCACGAATACATTTGCTGAGGCTTGACAGGCGTAGTAAATCGTACAGAACCCTCTGGCGTGGGCTGTGAACTAGATTCACCAGTGATGTGATGGAAGGCTGCAAACTTTGGCAGTTTGAACGTGGACTCAAACACGTGGAAGGAGGTATGGTGGCCCCGAGTGCCAACCAATACTTTGAAATCGAGACGCGCCGCAGCATGTTTGTTCAGGTTCAGTGGAATTCGGACACTTGAGCTCATTGTTGCTGGACGTACCACCAAAGACTCGCCTTCAAAGATACCCGCCTCCGACTCGAACACAACCACCATCTTGATAACTGCGTCGTTTTCGGTGGAAACCTCGAGTTCGAAGCTCGTAGCTGTCTTACTAGCTAGGGATCGCACCTTGATGTTGGTGTCGGCACGGATGCGAAGTCCCTTTCCTGCTGTTGCCCCACCACCACCAGCTTGGTTAGCTTCCAGCGCTTTGATCTCAAGTTGTAAGGCTGCGCGGTGCTTCGACAACTTAGCCACCTCTTTCTCCTCCTGAGTAGCTCTGTCATTGATACCAGTGTTGGGAGATCCTGGAGGAGGAAACTCTCCTGTCGCTGTGAAGTATCCGCGTATCTCGCCGTCTGCTGAGCAGCAAATGATTTCTTCCTTACCATCCATCCGATAGTCCGCCGTCACAAGCGCTGCCACAGGAGACGGCAGCACCTCTTTGTGCACTGCTTCACCATTCGTTAATTTGCGGGACTCAAACTTCCCGTTGCTCCAGCCCATGACAATCTCCTTCTCTCCGTCACCGTCGATATCAAAACTGTGGATTGCAGTTGGTACGTTTTTCGACTTGACACGCCACGCTCGATGTTTGCCTTTGTAGACACCCACCGTTCCGTTCTGAAGCGCATAGCCAAACACTTGCTTCTTGATTGCGGTCAGTGCCAGCACCCGACTGGTCTCTGTGCACTCGAACACAACCTCTTCGTTCTGGAATGCTCGGATCTCAAAGTCGTCGGAGCCGGCAACGAGTTCGTCTCGACCATGGCCGGTCACGTCGCTCACAGCTAACGCACGGACATGGTCTCCTGTGACGGTCCAGAAGAGCTCTCCGCCGCCACGACTGAACCCTTGCAGCGAGCAATTGCCGCCCACGACGACCATCTGCGACGGAGCGTTTAGCGACGAAGCAGCGCGTGGAGCAGGTGCAAAGAGCATTGCATTCACTCCGTCGGGCACGTCCTTGTAGAAAATATCCGAGTTCTTCTCCACGTCGTAGGCCAGAAGACTGGACTGTGTGCCCACCACGAGTGTGTCGCCCTGGTCTGTAGCCTCAAATCGACCTGCAGCCAATGCAGTGATCTTGCGGTTGATCTTGAGGAAGCGCACACTGTGCTGCTCGCTGTCATCACTCTCCGAGTTGTCCCGGAACGTGTTCTCGTTGGGCGAGTGGATGAAAACTTTGCCGGCCGTTGTGCCGCATGCAAGCGCAGGGTGGCGACCATCGAATTTTCCCCACTTGCGCTACACGCTCCAGAATGGGCTGATGCAGATGCACTTGGAAGGCAGGCAGCATGCTGGCGAGGAGGTAGATCTAGCTGTGCACTCGGTCGCGTCGTTTCTCAAGATCGGGGTACCTTCGTGCGACATTCAAGTTGAAGGTTTTCTGGGTGTAGCCATCTGATAATCTGTACATTCGAGTCACCTCTCCATTTTTGACCAGTGGATCAAGCACTGCAGCAATAGCGGAGACCATGTCGACCAAGCCGGTGTTGACGTTCGTGACGGGCAACGCCAACAAGCTCAAGGAGGTGGTGGCCATCCTGGGCGCCGACTTCCCCTTTGAGTTGCGTAATCAGGCTGTTGATCTGCCGGAGCTGCAGGGCGAACCCGCCGACATCGCCAAGGAGAAGTGTCGCCTCGCTGCTAAGCAGGTGCAGGGTGCCGTGCTGGTGGAGGACACTTCGCTGTGCTTCAACGCACTTAAGGGCCTGCCTGGGCCGTACATCAAGTGGTTCCTCGAGAAGACGGGCCACGACGGCCTCAACAACATGCTGGCCGCCTACGAGGACAAGTCCGCCTATGCTCAGTGCATCTTCGCCTATGCGCCGGCGGGTGCCGAGCCGCAGGTGTTCATCGGCCAGACGCACGGCAAGATTGTGCCGGCTCGCGGACCCACCACGTTTGGATGGGACCCGGTGTTCCAACCGGACGGATTCGACCAGACTTACGCCGAGATGGAGAAGGCCACCAAGAACCAGATCTCGCACCGCTACAAGGCGCTCGAAGCTCTCAAGACGCACCTCATTAAACCCGCGGACAAGTAATTTGCTGTTTACAACGTAGGATACATCGGTGCGTGTCTTCATCGTAGAGCACTCGAAAGATGAACATGACATGCATTCTACCAGTTACCACACTATCTTCATCTTCGTGTAGGTTTTAACAAATACAGTTTAAAAGTCAGTTGAAACCCATTTTAGTGATTTGTTATATCACATATCGTAGTTTTCATTCCAAACTAACAATTTCCAGTTCACAATGGAGCTTCCGGTCGGGTACATGCAGCCTCCGCGCTACATCCAACCGTCCGCGCTGGCCGAGATCCTGCGCAACCCCGACCCGACCGCCAAACGTCCGCTCATCATCGATGTGCGTGATACGGACTACGCTGGTGGCCACATCCGCTCGGCGGTGAACATTCCGGAGGAGAATTTCATGGACGACGACGACGTCGACGCTCTCGTGGACAAGTACAAGGACCAGGACGCCATCGTGTTCCACTGCATGATGAGTCAAGTGCGCGGACCTTCGTGCGCCAAGAGGTTCAAGTCCCGGATGGAAGTTGTACTGGAGGAAGCCCCACACAAGCCACGCATTCTCATTCTGCACGGCGGCTACGAACGCTTCGGAATGGTACAGTACGCACCAGGACGCGATAGAGCATTGTTTGCTCCTGCTCAAGAACTCACAGCTTACTATTCTTTGTGTCGTGGGTTGTGGACAGATCTACAAGGGAGAGTCCGACCTCATTGAAATGGACGACTGATTGGCATTGCCGATACGTGAGACTTGGACTCTAGAAATGGTAGTCTGCACGCTCCACAGGCGGCGCTTGCTTCTTCGTGATGTAGTCAATGAGGAACGTCGCCTTGAGACACTCAATCTTGTGCTCTTTAAGTTTCTTCATCCAAAGGTCTCGTGTTGGCACTTCAGGTGAGAACAGCGCCACGACAGGCGCCTCCGCTGTTGATTCCTTCGCTAGCTTGTCAAAGTCGGCAGATTTGGTGAGTGGGATGACTGATCCGCCACCGGCGACTGCAATACGCTCACACATATCTCGTGGTGGAATGCATTTCGCGTGAATGAAGAAGCGCCAACCAACAAACGCACCAGGATGGCCAGCTGCTCTCTCTTTACGCCAGTAAGTTGGCACATTCGGCCAGATTCGCTGATCGATATTCGTCTTGTCAGACGCGTGAGTTCCCCATTCGTGGGCAGCCTCATCGATAAACTTTCCAGCTTCGGCACTTGCCTCCAGGTAGGATGGCTTCAGTATCCACTGCAAAACAACAGACAGCAACAGATTAGATGCGACAAAAAACAACTAAGGCAACTCTAGTAAGGCATTGGCACGAACCTTGCCAGATGCACAGCCAGCAATGAACTTTTCCGTTCGCTTGAGTTCGCTGCAGATAATGTGCGTGCAGTTGCTGTCAAAAACACGCCCAAAATCACTGATAGTTCCGCCCAACGAAGAAATGATCGACGTGTGCACAGCTGCTTGATCTCGATCACCGGTTAAGAGAAATACGCGTTTGGTCGCTGCTGGTGATGGCCCAGACGCCTTCTTCTCGGCGGCTTTTGCTGTCTTTTGCTTCTTTGTGCTCGCTTTGACTGGGGCTGCTTTTTTCGTTTCCGCAGCCTTACGCTTTTTAGCTGTTGATTTCTTCGCAGGCGCCTTCGTCGCCTTCTTAGACTCCTGGTTCACAGATGTCGTGCTTGATGCTTCAACTGTGGTCGTTCCGTCTGCGTTGCTGTCACTGCTGATACTGATAACGAGCGGGGGTTCCTTTGCACTTTCAGCATCAGTCTTCAAAGCCTTGGCAGCAGGCTCTTCCTCGACTTCTTCTACATCTACGGACGCTTCGTCAGATCCTTTTTTCCGAGCCTTCCGCTTACTAGACGGCGCAGTCGGGTTTGTTGGTGTATCGAATAACTTGCAAGCGACCTCTGTTGCACGGCCAGGGGTTGTACTGGGTGCTTGCGAAGTCGGCGCTGGGGTTGCTTCCTTCTGGTTAGCCGAAACCTTCTTGTCAGTGGGAGTAGGTACCTTGTCGATTTCAGTGAGTATTCCATCGACATCAAATCTGCCCTGGCCTGCCTTCGCCTTCTTCGCGCTTCTTACGCTAGGGGTGATAGCCAGCTTGGTTTTACTCACAATCTCCTCATCAGGCTTAACCTCCAGGCTGTCTCTCTTTTTAGAGCTGAGATCGGATGCAGTGCTGTCTGTATCCCCCGAAAGTTCCTTGATCGAGTTGTATCGGAACACAGCTTCTGCAACGTACTCCCACTTCGAAAGGCACGCAAAGATCCACTGCAAAGCAGATGTTAACATCAGAACAAGCACCATACGCATCATTAACGTACAGCTCTGCATGAACATACCTCATGACTCAAGACGTTGTCAAATCTCCAACTCAGCGCTTTCTTGTATTTCTCCCCAGACGCTTCATAACACAGCAGGTGGGTCGAATGAGTACGCGAAAGCACTGGTAACAAGCATGCACCGGTGGCATGAATAGCAATCTGTAGCTCTTCACGTGTTGGGTTCGATTTACTTGAGTAACCGGACAGCGTAATGACAAATGACTGCATCCCAGGGATACTTCCAAACGACTTGACCGGCCGCTGAATAGCCTCGATAAACGATGACGGTTTGCTAACTTGTGATAACCCCGCCAGAACCCAATAGATACTAACCACATGCTTGCCTTGGCGCGTAGCTTCATCATACTCAAAGCCACCTTGGTAGCGACACACGACAAACGAAGCATTCGTGACCACCTTGCCCACAATATCCTTATACGATTCTCCAAAAGGCACATTCGCCACCTTGGCATCCACCGTTTTCAGCATATCACACAGTTTCTCTCGCAGTAGTGGGGCTATATGCTGCGCGAGGAGTACAATAGCCCCGTGCAGAGTTTTCTTCATCGCCTCCAGTTTCTGTCAGGATACACAACAAAATCATTTTGTCAGCGTGGGTGTACGAATTCGTCACAGAAAGCCAAACATCTGCAGGAAACCACTTACGTCGTTCGAGAGCTTGCGGACCACCGACAGTTCTGTGCTAAGTTCCGTCCTCCCGATCTGATACACCTGTAAACATTTGCTGAGGTTTAAATCCTCGAGCTGCACCTCTGGATGCGTCTTCCAGTTGCGTGCCTTGTTGGGTTTCACAGCAGCAGCTTCTGTCGGTTTGTGGGCGAATGGTCCTTCCGGAACGGTGCTCTGGCGACGTATGCACTCTTCAATCCACGTGTACTTGACATGATGCTGCGTAGTCAACCCCGCACGTTGTCCGATAAAGGCCACAACGCAGCTAGACAGCGTGTGCATGGACTCAACTGCTTTCTCCAGATGCTTGTCCCACGCCGCCACTTCCTTGGCCAGGTCTGTCTTGGAATAGCTCAGCTGCAGCAGCTTCTGGTACTCCTGCACTTCCTGTTCGACCTGCTGCTCCTCCTTCACATCTTCTTGGTACAGAATATGAGTGCCACCTGCGTAAATCTCCTTCCGGTCCACCACTTGGCCGCCAAAGTGCGTCACGAGGCTGTTGATGACCTTCCTCGGGTCTTTGGCCATGGAACCGGCCGAGATCGCGAGCGTCGAGAAAATGAGCGCCGGGTTGGGGCTGAAGCGGTCCACGGGCAGTAGGCGCTGCAGTAGGAAGGAGCGGAAGACCCACTCCGGCCGCACAAGCGCCACGAAGCGCTCGTTCCGCTGCTGTACGAAGGTCTCGTAGGCCTTGGGATGGCACACGACGTGCGTCACGGCGCAGCCGTTGGCGGTGTCGGTGTCTTGCAGCAGGGACGCGCCGCCGTCACGCAGACACAGCTGAAGCGCCTGCAGCTCGGCCGCGTCCAGCTCCGCCGCGTGCACCACGCACCGCAGCGTCGCGAACAGTTCGCGCTGCCTCATCCTCGGTCCTTTTAGCTACTGGCGCTTCTTATTTGATGACCAATTTCCAAAATTAGGTCAAATTGCGGTATTCGTAAATATTCGAGTTTCAAATTGGCGCGAAATTTTGAATCGAGCTGCTGCTTTTGCCGCCAACTTTGAATTTGGATCGATCATGGTCAAGCAGACGGTGGACTTGGTGCTCTACGCGGCGTACGTGGTCCCTGTCGTCCCGCGGGACGTGGTGCTGCGGGATGCGGCCGTGGTCGTGCATGACAAGCGCATTGTGGCGGTGGTGAGTCGGAATGAGGCGCGAGAACGCTACGCGGGCGTGCAGGAGACGACGCTGGACCGCCACATTGTGCTCCCTGGCCTCATTAATTTGCATACGCATGCGCCTATGACGCTGTTCCGCGGCCTTGGGGACGACAAAGTGCTGCATGATTGGCTGGCGGAGGATATTTGGCCCATGGAGAAGAACTTCGTCAGTCCGGAGTTCGTACGGGACGGGATGACACACGCCGTGGCCGAGATGATCCGCAGCGGAACTACGTGCTTTAACAACATGTATTTCTTCCCAGATGAGATCTGTGACGTGCTGGGGAGGGCGGGGATGCGTGGAGCGGTGGGGCAAGGCATCATGGACTCGGCGTCGCCCTATGGGTCGGGACCGGAGGAATTCCTGGCCAAAGCGGAGCCCAACTTGAAGAAGTACGCCCCTGGGTGTCACGATCTGGTCACTGTCACCATGGCGCCGCATTCTCCCTATACAGTGGGGGAACAGACATTGCTGAAGGTGGATGAATTGGTGAAGAAGTATGATGCACGAATCCACATTCATTTGCACGAGACGGAGGCGGAATGCAATGACAGCGAACAATTGAATCGAGCATCCATGTGCTGCCACAAGAGCGACCAGAAGCTGCGGCCACTTGCGAACTTCAAACGATTGGGGCTCTTGTCGGAGAGGTTGGTGTGTGCCCACATGACACATCTCACTGATGAAGAGATTGAAGATGTTGCACGTGCTGGAGCTCACGTGGTTCACTGCCCTTCGTCCAACCTCAAATTGGCGTCGGGAATTGCACGAGTCACTGATATGTTGCGCCGTGGCGTGAACGTCACGCTCGGTACGGATGGTGCAGCGAGCAACAATTCACTTGATATGCTAGGTGAAATGAAGCTAGCTGCATTGCTAGCAAAGGCGGAGTCGGGCCAGAGCACTAGCGTTTCGGCAGCCGAGGCACTGGAGATGGCAACCCTGAATGGTGCAAAGGCCCTTGGACTCGATCGAGAGATCGGATCCATTGAGGTGGGCAAGCGTGCAGATATCATCGCAGTCGAGTGTGACAGTATCGAGCTGCTTCCTTTGTACAACCCAGTGAGTCATATTGTGTACGTCGCCGGACGCGAACACGTTACCGACGTCTGGATTAATGGCAAGCAGGTGCTTCGTAGTCGCAAGCTCACATCCATCGACGAGGGAGAAGTTAAGAGTACTGTGCGCAAGTGGACCGAACGTATTTGCAACTATCACGACCAGTTGACAGCGAACGAGGACTAAACTACCAAAGCTTTCACGTTTATCAGCTCACTTTGGTGTCTTACTTCAATACCAATTTGTTGATCGCAGCATCAGCGAATTCAACGCGCCTTGAAAGTACCTCTTTGACGCGCGCAGCCAGTAGTGTCCAAGCTACGCCACGACGCCGGCGTCCATATACATCCAACACGTCTTGAGGTGCGTCCACGTTTAACACCTCAGATATTTGGGATAGAGCAGCAAATGCCTCGCGTACTTCGTCACCAGCGCCGCCTTCGCCGGTAAGGAACGTACTAATCACACGCACATCCTTATCGAACTGCAATGCACCAAGCTGGTTCACACGTGTAGCCCGAGATAGATACCATGATTCGAGCTGGGTAGCCGTGCACACTGCAATCCCCTGTACGATGGCGTGGTAATTGGTGAGAGACGTGTTCCCACGAAATGAGGTTAGCAACGAACGCAGGCCACGCACAAATGCGTGTGCGAACGGGTCATTGGCCTCATTAAACGTGAACATTGTTTCCGTCAGCTCGTACTGTACAGCAGAGCGCCTCGAAGACGCTGATCCAGATGACGACAACGCAGTTGCAGACGCAGCTAGAGCGGAAGCTGCAGAGGACGTAGAGGACGGTGGCGATAGGAGACTGTTGAGGTAACTGGCAATCTTGGGTTCCAGAAGCTTGAGTAACTTTTTACGCGATGCCAACAGAAGCTGCTTTAATTCAGCCGACGCGTCCTCGAGTGCGTTCAGGCACGTCAGAATGTGTTGCGGAACCTCCGGGAACGCTTCGGGCAGTTCGTGCTCGAACTCTCCCTTTAGCTGTGCAATATAGCCAGAGGTGACCTCAAGACTGTTCATGACTACATCGGGAGCATGCTCTTTGCGCTGCTCTGGTGCTTGCCCGAGGGTTTCGCCAGTCGCAACACCACCTACAGGCCCCACCGTCTTGCTAAGCTTGGCAAATTGCTGTTGCATTTGGTCACGGAACTGCGCAGACGAAGCTGCCAGCAAGCTAGCAGCATCTCCTGCAACCCCATTGTCCAGCTTAGCCGATGTTGTCATGTGCCGAATGCGGCTTCGCATTGTATCACCCACAACGTCACGTAAAACTGTGTTAATCATGTTGAGGACCCCAGCAGCGCAATCAACATGCCCCGTTGCCAAGGCGCGAAGGCCAGAGTTACGTGCCACGTAAAATACCTCATCAATGGCCGATGAGATAGGGAAGCACAAGAGTCCATCCTCGCCGTCCACACCACCAACTGCAGCGTCAGTGTTGGTATCACCAGAAGAAAAATGAAGTTCTTCCCACTGGAAAGCCTTGCGAGCAGCCTGATTGAGAAGTGCGTTCTCGAAGAAGCAATAAAAGCCTGCAAGTTCTTGGACAGACTTCCCTAGCTCACTCTCCTGGATAGGTGGTAGAACGGGAATCTCATCTTCGTCACGCGGGCCTTTCCCAACTTCTGTTACGCCATTGTTGACTTCTTCACCTTCGTCTTTTTCTAATATCACTCGCGAACGCATGAAGCGCTCGTACGTCTGAGTGTGCTGGATCACAAGCGCCATTTCATTTAACTGCTCATTCATTATCGCGACACCGTCATCCCTGGGGCTTCCAGGAGCAGACTGCATGCCACGGTTGCTAGCACTGCGATTTAACGGCGACAGCGGGACTGTCGAAGTCGGGGAAGCAGGCTCCAACCCATTCGTAATCCGCTCGTGAAACTTACGTTGCGCCATGTACGCATTCAACACGGCCACTGACGCCTGTTCTCCCAGCTTGTACAGCTTTGCCACAAACAGATTGGGGCCATGCACCCGCCCAAAGCACTGTGTCAAGAGCCCCGCATGTAGCTGAGCTTCCTGCGCGACCTGGTTAAACACCTCGGCGAGATGTGTGATCAGCTCCTGCGTGCTAAACACGCCCACCCGTGGATCTCCCTCCCTCGCCAGCGCTTCTTCCAGTTTCTTCTGCACATGGTCCAGCAGCATCACCAGTCCGAGCTCCTCGTACTCTTTCCCCACCACCTTGAACAGCGGCGCGTACGTCTGCACCTTGCGCGTGTCGCCAGCCTTCAAGCCGTCTTCAAACGCGCCTTCAATGACGTTCTTGAGGTCGTTTTCGATCGTATCCACGCGTAATTTATCCGCCACATCCAGCGGCATCTGCTGTTCGATCGTTTTCAGCGTCTGGAGGAACGTGGCGGCTTCCGGGTACCTCTGCTGCTGCATGGCGCGTCGGATCCCCGCCAGCGCGTTGCGCAGCGTCAGCAGCTGCGCCGACTGCTCCAGCGCCACGCCCAAGCGCGACTGGATCACGTCCAGGCGTCGCACCTCGCGCGTCATCTTCTCGGCCACGTCGTTGGCGTTGGCCACGCGCTCCACGACGGCGCCAGTCTGTGCACAGAGCACCGTCACGTCCGGAGTGAGTTGGCGCAGAGAGCGCAGCGCCCGCTGCGCCGCCGCCTTCTCCGGAGCCGCGGGGTCCTGCGCGAACGCTACAGAGTCCTCGCGCAGCGTCTGCTGCTGCTGTTTGACCGCCGCGAGTCGCGCCACGAGCGCCGCGTGCTGCTCCAGCTGCCGCTGCTTGCGGCGCGATGGCACGCCCATGGCGGATACTGAAGTGAAGTGAAGCGGTCATTTATTTGCAAATAGCCGTAAATTACTTACGATGGAGAGGTATGTGGTGCACGTAATGACGCATTCATTTCGAAACGCAACGCTTTAGCTGACAAGCATGGCGCAGGTAGCCGAGTATGTGGATCTGTGCTCGCGGTTATCGCGCTTCGTGCCGCTCCAGCCGACAAGCGACAACTGTAAAGCGCTGCAGGAGGTGCTGGATGACTTGGTGCTGTTTTATGACCGTCTGGAGCTCGCGTCGACGGCTCAGAAGCTCGCAGAGGACGCCCAACTTGTTGGGTTCGCGGCCATGGACGACTTGGTGTTGCATTCAATGCACAGGTTGTTGGGGACCTTCGTTCCTGCTTCAACGTCTGTGGCACTTCAAGAGCGATCGTTTGTGGTGTTTGCGAGCGTTGTACGACGTTGCAAGCCTCGGATGAAGGGGATTAATGCTGGGCAAGTGCAACGTCGACTGGCCTTCGTGCAGAGCTGCGTGCTGTATCTTCCGCCCCCGCCGGAAGTTGGAGATGGACAAGGAGAAACGCCTGGGAGTACGACACTCTTAGCTCAGCCGGAGGAGCTGCGGCTCGCCATTCTGCAGAGTTTGCGTGAGTTGTTGAACGAGGAGGTGGACGAGGAGAAGCAGCAGCAGCTTCAAGTGGATCAGCAGCACTTTTTCGCCTATTTGGTGGCGTCGCTACTGCATGTGGCGCAACGAGATCGGTGTCGAGAGGCCGCATTGCAAGCAATTGAGGTGCTTAAGTGCGTACTGCTTTTTGTGCGAGACCCACAGACGCTGCGGCAGTACTTGCCTGGCGTCGCTGCTGGATTGTGGAAAAGTGCGAATGCGCCGCAACAGGCGTCGAAGGTGATTGTGGCTGCATTGCAATGTCTAGCAAAGGCGCTGGAGCTCTGTGTTGCCGACGACCATTTACCAGAAGGAAATGACGAGGCCAAGCAGGAACAGCAATTCACACTTGAAGCAATCCGACAGTCCGTTCAATCGAATACCAACAAGACGTCGGATAGCACAAGACTTGGTGAATCGACAGAGAAATCATTGGGCAAAAGCGACAAGTGGCTCGAGACGACTGCTATCAACTTGGATCTGCTGCTGTCTCGGATGTTCGCTGCCAGTGCCACGGCCACTGTTGCTGGTACGAGCACGGGCCTGCCGCGGTCATCCTGGCGAGTCCGTTGCGCGCTAGCAGAACTGTGCGGAGTAGTCATGCTACACTGCCGTCAGTCTCTTCGTGTTTCCTTTTTCCGTTGCTACGATGAGCTACTGGTCCTTCGTGGCGACTCAATTGCCGAGGTAGCTCAAGCGGCAGACAGTGTTTTACAAAAATTGCAGATATCGGCGCTGTCTGTAGAAGAGCGTTTACGATTATTACCTGAGATGGCGGGTCGATTTCAAATGCTGCTTTCGACACTGGTACTCAAGGTTGCCACCGAGCATGAGGCAACCAAAGTGCATCTTGTTCGCACTCTTCGCGGATATGTGGCGTTTTTGGGATCCAGCCTCACACCATATCTGGACGCGTCAATGGAAAACATTTACAGCTCACTTTGCCGTGTGGTGTCATTTGCTGCACTTGATATTGAGTTGGTTGTCAATCAAGTCTTGCCTAAGCCAGCAGACAATGATGAAAGCGACGGTGTCCTTGGAGCAGGCGTTGTGGTCTCACAATTTCAGAAGCGTTTGCGCTTTTTCAATGAGGAAGCTTCTGTTCGTGAAGTGTTGATGATGCTGCGAGAAATCGGTGCCTTCGTAACTCCTTCTGGCTTCGTTGATTGTGCTTTCACGCTATTATCCGAAGCAGATACTCTATCTGCTGAAGCTGGAGGTGCAGAAGTTATGCTGGTTTTGAATGAATTTTTACGGGCTTTTTGTCCCATCGGAGAGAGCACCGGCGCGAATGGGTCGGCATATTTGCACCTCGTAGGGCGTGTTCTAGAGGACCTGCTAGCTCTACAGGCTTGGGAAGAGCACACTTCTTCATCCAACCGCAGTGTCAGTAAGGCACTTGTGTCCCAGCGTGCACTTATGGTGGAATGTGTTGGTGTGTGCGCGCAAATTCTGGGTGTAGAGTTCAAGTTGTTTTTGCTTCATGTTCTGTATCCACTGGTTGAACAACTTGGCTCGCACAGCGTGGAGGTAGAGCGAGCGGCATTGGCAGCCCTGGAGAAGGTTTATTTCTTTACTGGCTACGAATCCCTCGAGGCTCTTTTCCAGGCGAACATGGATTATTTTGTTGATGCACTGTGCGCGCGACTAGAGCAGTTGGATATGTACCCGATGACTGCGTTTGTCGTTGAGGCACTGCTAAGGCACACTCGATTGGCATCTTTACCACTCGTAGATGAAGTGGCTTCATCGCTACTACGTAGTGTTGACTTGTATCAAGACTCTCCTCATGTTGACGGTCTGCTGCGTGCGCTCAAAAATCTACTGAGCAGCATTGCGCAGGATGCTGAAGAGTCTGAAGTGGACATCATGCCGGTGGTTGGTAACGATAGGATGGCGAGCGAACCAGCTTCTCGCTCTCTTCTGAAGGCTTTTATTCATGAGATGAAGGTCCTGACAAACGGTGGCATTGACACACTAGATATTGACGAAGAAACCAACGATAAAGAGGAGCAACCTGACCCAGAACACCATGAACATTCAAGTGTAAAAGGTGCGATGCCTCTCGAATATGATGAAGTTCAACCTGATGACCAAGACAACAGCCAAGACAAAGACGACGATACGGACGGCTCCGGCTACCGCACGCTGGTCATTGATATCATGGACCGATGTGGTTATTTTCTTGTGGATTCGGATCCTATCGCGTGCTGTCTAGTGCTATCCTTGATTGACGAGGGTGTGCGTTATCTTTCGGGGCATCAAAAGCAATTGTTGCCCCTCGTTGCGCGGATGTGGCCTGAGCTGCTACCTCGGTTACGTGTGGACAACCGCGCTATTGTCACCGGCACGGTACGTGTTGTTGCCACTCTAGCTGAAATCGCTGGTGATTTCGTCGGCGATCGTTTTGTAGAGACCGTGTGGCCAATCCTGCGGTCCCAGATGCAATCGATTGACTTTGGTGCCGACGCGAAATCGCAGCTTACAAGATCCATGCTGCTAATCTCAAAGCTTACAGACGAAGTTTCAATTGCTGTTGAGACACAGGAAAGTGGGAAAACGGAATCATATGAGCTCAGTGCTGTGAATGGCACCCGCAAAACGCAAGAGATTCGTCAGTTGCTGGCAATTTTGTCGTGTTTGACCATGGTGTGCCAGCAATCCGAGTCAGTGACCCAACTCGTGCCTGAAATCACGAAAACGTGCAGCAAATACCTGAGTCGTGCAGCGCCGCGGGAAGTTGTGGAGCAAACATTTGAACTTTTCACTGCGCTAGTGCAGCTAAACGGTGACCAAGTCTTCTGCACTGTCGCAGCCCTTGCCGAGTGGGTGCCACTGACGCCACCAAGTGCACGCTTTTCGGGGTACGAACCAGATGCAGTTCAGCGCTTCTATCGTGGCCACCTCTCAGCTGTAAGTGGACAAGCTGCATCTTGCAGAGACAACGCGCTCATCCTGATGAACCGGTTGTTCAGTTAATAAGACATCGAGAGAACTAAGCAGGGAGACCTGCACTATCGTTTATTGAGCGAGAAGTTACACCAAGAACAGTCCAGATCATACTCTGTTGGATAGCTTGCTGCCCGCTTTTCTTCCTATCTGGACACTTGCATCAATAGTCTAGCCAAACATCCCGCCCATGTTACCGGCATATGCCATCGGTCGAATTGGCGGGTGCTCCTGCACGAGAAAACAGCAACAAAGCAAACGAGTTGTGAGCGTGTCATTTCGCAGTACACTACAAACGTTGAAAGAAGTACGTACCACAGCGACAAACTGCGTGAACCGGGGCTGCATGTCCTTCTCAAAGCGAATGAAAGCGCCCTTGTTGCCCATTTGGTCGCAGTAGTTGGGCGCGCTGAAAACAGTGATGCACTTGCCGTCATGCTCTACTAGGTAGCCCTCGTCCTTGACTTCGTGCGAACGCACCAGCAAGTCTAACATCATAACCCAGATTAGTCAGGTGAAATGGTGACAAGTGACAACTCTGTCAATCAACGTACCAAGGTTGTTTTTCTCCAGGAAGTCCTTCGTAACATCAGGGCCAAAAGACAGACCGATACCACGCTTGCTGGGGCCACGGCCCTGGAAGGGCTGCGGGTCGCTCCACATCAAGTCGCTCATGAGCCCGCTCTCAGGAGGCTCCCGGTTCCGGTCGATCTTTTCAATATCAGCAAGAGTCACGTTCTCCTCACTGAAGAGACCACCGTGAACAACCAGTACACAGTCCTCGATAACGGCAGCAAGTGGCAACCAGTTGAACACCTCCGTAAAGAGCTGCATGACTGTCTCGTCGTACTTGTGCTTCACCTCTCCCTCGAAGCCGTAGATCTTGTTCATGTTCTTCGACTCGTGGTTGCCACGCAACAAGTATACATGTTGCGGGTACACGATCTTCATGGCGAACAGCGTCATGACGACCTCGAACGAGAACGAGCCTCGGTCGACGAAGTCACCATTGAATAAATACGGGTTGGTTTCGCTCGGCAGCCCGTTCAGCGAGAAGATGTTGCACACGTCGTAGAACTGGCCGTGGGTGTCTCCGCACACGGTGAAGTGCGCGTCCGGGTCGTCGGACGGCAGCGAAATGCGCAGCAGCGACGGCAGCGCACACAGCATTTCCTTGAGCTTGAGCAAGATCTGGATCACGAACTTGCGGTGGAGCAGCTTGCCGCGCTTGAAGCGGTCCATGAGCGCCACAATAAAGTCCGCCTTGGTCTGCGAGATGTCGTCCGGCAGACAAGGGCCGTCGTACGCGGGGTCCACCACTGCAACAACAACAACAAAAAAGCACACCCCAAAGCATCAGCACCACAACACACAAGCAGCAGCAGTGCACACTGCAACAAGTACCCAGAGAGTTGACGTCGATCGTCTCGGACAGCGGCAGGTTGCGCTCCGACTGGATGGCAGCTGCGAACGCCGCCTCCTTGATGATCTTCTCGCACAGCTTGAGCTTTGCGCGGGCGTCGCGGTCCTGCGGCTTCATGCGCACCACGAGGCGGAAGTCCTTGACCGCCTTCTTGTGGTGGCCGAGCGCCAGTTGCGCCGAGCCGCGGCGGTAGTACGCTGCAATGCATCATCATCATCATCACCTGTCAGAGGTTATGCTTGTGGTCTGTATCCATTGCTGCAGGACCTCTCACCTTTAATATAGCTCGGCTCCAGCTCAATGGCCGCCGACGCGTCGTCGATCGCGAGTCCGTAGCTCTCGCTCTTGACGTGGGCGGCCGCGCGGTTGGCGTAAAAGATCGCGGTGGGCACGAGCTCGATGGCCTTCGTGTACAGCTCCACGGCCGTGGCGAAGCGGAAGTGCGCCAGCGCCGCGTTGCCCTGCGCCTTGAGCTCGTCGGCGCGCGCGCGCGTCTCGTCCGACACGGCGTGGGGCGCGCCCTCCGTCACGCTGATGTTGGCCATCGCTTCAGTCAAAAGTGGAGAAATGGGCGGCCTCGCTCACATGGGTTACCCTGTCTACTGTGATACTACGCGTGTACAGCGATAAACCCGTGGAATAGAATGTTAAAAAAGGCCGTCTGAACAGTATTTAACTCTCTATATATCGATCATCCTCTATAATCACATAGACATGAACTATCACAGGTGCAGGCTGTTAAACCTCTCGTATGTACTAAAACCTGCGAGTCGTCATGATATCAGACGGATCGCGACTCAAAGGCGAAAATCCGGCGGAAGATGGAGGCGCCGCTGCCCGTGACGGTGGCCAAGCCCAAGCGCTCGCTGGACCTGCGAGACATGATGGACGAGCTGCCGATGCTGGCCGCGCTCAAGGACCAGAAGTGGATGCCCCGACTGCCGCGCAACATGTTCCCCACGCTCAAGAAGAGTCCGCGCAATGCTGGAGACAGCGGCTCCGAGACGGAGACGGCGCTGCTCTCGCCTGGATTCCTGCCCACTCCACGGGTAATTCACCTATACAAAATATTAAGTTTGACGGTGTGGTGGGCCCTGACAAACTTTATCCATTGCTATGTATGTATGAAGTCGGCCAGAGCCATGTCGGTGCTGGTGCCCAAGACGGACGACGAAGTTCTGGACGCGCTGGACGCTCGGTTCTTCACCGAGAGCTTCGATCCGGTCGCGTACATGCTGGTAGGTTGATTGTATGGGAGTTTATGTGGGGTGGGGGTGGATGTAACGATGATGTAAATGCAGGATAATATTCCGGACAGCAAAAACGAGCTCAATGTGTTCCTGCGCACGGAGATCAGCGCCGTGGATGTCGCCAAGGACGTCATTTTGACAAAGCTGCAGGACGACGTGCGCGCGAACTACAATTCGCTTATTCAGGGCATGAAGGTGGTGCAAGAGGTGGATCTCGACTTGGTGAGAGCACAGATCCACGTCAAGAATGGGCGTCGCCTTCTTGCTACGGCAAAAAATGACTTGGTTCTCAGGTGCGCTTTTTTTCTCTGCATGCGCGTATGCTAATCGTGGTGACACTAGGATTTGTACAAATTGATGCAAAGCTCGTTGGAAATTGTGAAAACCAAGCGAAATCGAGACCGTGTCAGCGAGGTAAGACCGCTTTATTTGAACCAACGTCGTTTTTGCTAGTTCTTACGTGCTGTGCAATTGTTAGATCGTAAGCCTCGGGTCGCAGGTGGTGAATTTCTTTGATGAAGAACAACAAATGAATGAAGCACTTCAAGAGCATCGGTTTATCACTGCGGTTGGTGCCACCTTGTGTTTGAACGCCGTACACCGTAGTAACATGCTGAATCGCTACATTGGTATGTTTACTTATGCGTGCGCAGGTCGACATTTGCGTGGGCCTCCGAAAAGGGCTATCACGCGAAGAACTGCAGGGGCTTACCATCTTAGATGAAATCCGTATTCGCATGCAAGACTTCATTCCGAAGCTGCGAGCACAGTTCGATCGGGTAAGTTGCGCTAGATCGTCTTTCACAGATGGCTCGAGCGTCTCAATTTAATGTGTTGTTACTTAGTCGTTGCGGAAAGTTGCGGGCCGCTTTGATCCTCTCGAATACAAGGAGCTACTGCAAGCGTACATCACATTGGCGGATCACTCAGAAAACCTTGGTTTTGAGTTCTCTTCGTACACGCTCAACGAAGTGCTGTCCAAAATTCCTGAGATAATTGTTCGCTCTATCGACGACATGACAAGAGACTTTATGCGTGGAGTTTTTGAAGCTGGCTCTCCAAAAAAGCTCAAGAAAGGGAATGCAAACAAGCAGCCTCAAGACAACAATGCCAAAAAGAACGGCGAACCATCAGACGTGACACTAACACCGGCATCGCAAACAGTCGAAAACGTCAAGCGCTGTTTCGAGCATCTTACAAATCTGATGCACACTTACTATCTATTGGTACAATGGCATCGGGATCCATTCAATCCCTTGAACGATGATCTAGCATACCTTCACCGGTGCGGAATCGACGATGACGATGATGACGACGATGATGATAGTGAAGAAGAAGATGATCACGAGGAAAGGCATCGTTCCCATTCCAAGCACGGTCGTGGCAGTGGTCGACTAACGGGTTCCGAATCGGCATCTCATCGCATGAGGAATGGCAGTCTTGCTCAACCAAAAAGATCCCTGTATGATCAAGTTCTTTGTGATACAGGCATGACCCTGCTGAGGTACCGCAAGATCGTATGGGAAAGCATTCAGCAAAATGTTTTGGAACTGGTCGAAAAACTGGACATGACCTATGGTATGAACGGCAAGGTGTAGCTGAGATGGGAATTTTTCACTTACATGTTTTGCGGTGCATTGATCTTCCAGGGTACAAGATGGAGCATGTAATTGCTCTTTCACAGGCGACGACAACTTTTGCCGAAATTGGGGAAGAGTTCGCGGGAGCGCCGTCGCCAAAGTACGTTCGGGAGCATCGCAGCTACAGGACTGTGATTAAAAAAACTTATCTCTTTTTGACGTCTTGTGAATGTTTCAAAGGATCCGGTCCCTTCTTCGCGTCAAGTGTGAGCAGTACTTGCACACATTTCACGATGATAATGTTGAGCTGGCACGAATGCTTGTGGATACCGAAAATTGGTTGCGCGTTTCACCTTCCTCGACGGATGGAGATGATAACGCGGGTCTTCTTCGACTAATTGAGAAACGAAGTGGATATTACTTCGAGCGTAAGGTTCGCGAAGATCTTGCGGTCAACCCTATTTATTCGAGACGAGTGTTTCCCTCGTTTCATACGGAAGGAAACCCGTTTAGTGCTGCCAACTCAATGGAGTGGCTTTCAATGAAGCAAGGTATTCGCTTCCATCACGAAGCCAACGTTGCTGGCAATAATACCGACAAGATTTCCCCGAAAGTTCGTGATAACCAAGCGCTGCCCGTCATGGATCCAAACGAATCGGAATTTGTATTAACTTCGTCCAGTCTTGCAGGCTTTGTTCGGTAAGCACGTGGCCGAGGGAAGGTTGATTTATTCGGTGACTAACGCGGGAAATACTAACTGTTAGGCTCTGCGGCGTGTACTTGAAGATGATGGAGCACCTTCCACATATTGGCTGGGAAGTGTTTCGCTCGCTGAACAATCTTTTCGAGTTCAATTTGTACGCCGTATTCACCAATTTCATCGGAGCAGATGATATCACACAATTTTTCCGGGGTAAGGGTGGAAGTTTGATCAAGAACGATGCAACACGCTGGAACGGACTACGAACGGGCATTTGCCGCATTGCTGATGAAATCAATGCTGGCGAAGTGTTGCTGCAGTCATCTGCGATCATTTACCCATCTCCAGTTGACAATGGGAAAAGGGAACAGCAGCAGCAGAACTCGCCAATGTCAAGAAAGGTCACCCTGCGCAAAGTGACTCGAACACCAGCTGCAGTAGAAGATGCTGACGAGAGAAATTTGTACGCTTTGGCTGAACGGTCCATTGCTTGTGAAGCAATTGTCGGTCAGTGCAGACTGCTGAACGCGATCGAAGAACTAGCTCGATCATATCTCCCTGACCGCTATCTGTGCCTTATGGATGAAGTCTATGAGCGAAATCGCACGATGGCGCGTGAGCTTCGTAACTTCATGTACAGTACGATCGCAATGAGGCTCGTGGACGTCCCAGCACTGTTAGATTCAGTATCCGCGGTGTCATGGGATATTCCCTACATCAGTGATCAGCACAACGAGTATATCGTGCACTTAGTGCAAAAATGTGGTGAAGCCTGGGGAGGGCTCCAAATTTTGGCGGATGGATCAATTCCGATGGACGCTCGGGAAGACATTTGGGCAGCGATGGTGCAAACGATTATGGATACTCTGCTGGAGGCGTTTTCTACAGTTTCCAAGCCCACTCCTCAAGGCCGTGCACTCATGCTACTGGACTTGCATGCCCTTCAAAATGGCCTTGACCTGATTAATCACATCAGCTCTCGAACAGTGCCTCGTGGTCGTGAGTACGTGGGCAACTACATCAAGGCTTTCTACTACGACGAAAACGAGCTTCTCGAATGGACAAAGGCAAACAAGGTGAGTCGCGATTGCAGTGGAGACGGCTGTGCTCAGTTAACCAATCGCATTCTGTTGCTTGTTGCATTTTAGACGCTTTACTCGAAGATCCAATTCGCTAACCTTCTCAAGAATGGTATCGGGTCAACTCTCGAGATCAAACAACTCCGCGATCTCGTGTTGAAGATTGACGATATTGTAAGTTGATCGCATGAAATGGACATCGAGTTTTTATGAATATTCGTACACTGTTAAAAATTTCTGTGGCAGCTTCTATCGCCACCGTTTGTGTTCAGGATGCTCTCGTGAGGCCTGCTGAGTGGGGGTCAAGCCTCACGGACAGCGTAAGTAGCTTTTTATCAGCCTTGGTCGCAACAATCTGGCGCCGAAACTGCAGCATTCTTACCGCGCCAAGGCAACTCGCAACTCCTGTTGAACCTGCGGCTGTGGCACCACCTCGACAACCAGTAGAAGCAGCTCCTCGGCCTCCCTTTTACCAAATGTCGAGCGCAGATAGTCTACGAACGCTTGGCCACTCATTTCCTGATTTCCAAGAGCCTTAGCTGCTTGCTTGAATTCACCCACGGTGTGCAGGTTTCCATGCGAGAGCGAATTTACCCGCTCCAAGATTTGGCGATTGGCCTTCTTCCGCGAGACACGGCTCGGAACGGCAGGGTCACTGGCACGACCGACCGAACTTCTTTGACTGCTAGAAAAGCTTTGCAACTTTTGCTCTGCTGGCAATGAATCCGCAATGAGTAAACACGACGAAGAGGTTAGTTTCACCACAACGAGCTAGTAGAACAAAACAACGCGAGCCGCGTACCATATTTCCTCGAGCGACGATCCGCCTCGTCCTCTTCCTGCATGCTGAGGCGGCGATTCAGACGTTGCGTCCTGTCGTCAGCGTCCTTCGCATCAATCGACGCGACTGAAATGCCGCCCGCGGCACAGAGCGCCTCGCGCTTCTCAGCACTCTTGAGCGATCGCACAAAGCGCCTTAGAATCCAAAGTGCAAACTCCGGGTCAAACTCCTTGTGCAAAAACTCCACGAACGGGTCCGCGGCCGCCACGGGGTCGTTCTCCTTCCGGAAAACACGCGCGCGCTTCTTAAACCGCTTGAGCTGGTGCGCGCCTCCGCGCAGCGCGAGCTCCTCCTCGATTTCTAGGCGACACATCTTCCGTCCCGAGGCCACTTTATCTCCAGCGCCGGGGACGCTCGCGATCGACGCGCGGTTGTCCGAGTCCGTCGAGTCGCGCGTGAGTCCTCTGGACGACGAAAAGACGCCCGACATGTTCATCGTGGGGGACAAGGGGCCCAGCAGTCCACTGCAGTCCATAAACTGCTCGGCGCCAATGAAATCCGCCAGCACCTTGCACCCTGCGCGCTTGGAGAACTCGACCACGTCCGGGAAGAGCATGACGCGCTGCATGTAAAAGTCCAGCTCGGCGCGTCGCTTCTCCAGGAAGCTGGGGGTCTGGTCCTGGTGGAAGAAGGCGCGCACCTTGTGGCCAGGTGCAAAGGCGACCGTCACCATCATCTTGGCGAACGGGGACTTGCGCGCGGCGCGCATCTGGTTGTCGAAGGCCTGGAACTCGTCGTACGTCTTCCACAAGCTCCACTGGACCACTTCGGGCGGGTTGTCCTGCTTCTCCCGCGTCTTATTGAGGCGGCAGAAGAGTTCGTACTGCAGATACAGAGATACAATATTAGTTCTATTTGGTCCACGAGATTTGGTTGTGGATGTATTCGACTAAGAGAACGTACCACGGCCGGCTCGCCGTTGGTTTGGGTGGCGTTGCGCACGTGCAGTTTGAGCGGCGGCACGCGCAGCAGGAAGTCGGGCGGCGTCATGGCGGCGGCGGCGCTCTGGGGGCCGAGGAAAGTCGCGCTGTGCGAGGAGACGGCGAGCTGCTGCGAGTGCGAGATGGCGACACGCCGAGTATGATTTGGCGCTGGGAATAGTGAGAGTCAGACCGGCCTTTTTACGGGGAATTTGTATGGGATCCTTTCGTGGAAATTCAAGTTGGGAGAGACCGGCCAGCTGGAGTTTGAAAATGCGGGAGTTTTGGCGAAAATGCTGTTGAGTATTTGTACGATAGACACCCAG
The DNA here is from genome assembly GCA_032158285.1 of Phytophthora sansomeana. Lineage (NCBI taxonomy): Eukaryota > Oomycota > Peronosporomycetes > Peronosporales > Peronosporaceae > Phytophthora > Phytophthora sansomeana. Next base: position 276,403 of record JAPDHH010000220.1, read on the forward strand.
CCGATGGATGGACAGCTGCGGAGAGGTGACCAGGTCGATTGCCAATGTTCTTCCCCGTGCGTGCCGCCCCTGGGGAAAAGTGAGCTGGAAGCAGCATCATTCGCCACACGCGTCCATCATTTGAAACGGATCATTTCGCCTGGCGTGCGCTGTGTGGGGACTGCCAAGTGTGGACAGACTGGGAAGTAACTTTCACTTTTGGTGATCGCACCTTACAGCTGGTGCGGGACAAGATGCCAAAGCTCTCCATGCACTGCAGAGCGACTATAAAGGTTAGTGCGACGTTCACGAGCATGGAGCTGGAGAGCCGATCGTGAGCGGCGGCAGATCGAAGCACGCACTTGACAGCAAGACCAGACTGCGCCGGTCATCCGTCTCAGAGGCGTACACAATACGGCATCGGATAACAGGCGCGTCTGTCGGCAGTGCATTTGATCTTGAACCACTACATGCATCGATTGAAGGCTCCTACAAGTACTTACGTAGTATCCATGCAAATGGCACTCGAGCGTGTGGCTAGGAAAACGTTGGTGTCCGGATTCAATCAAATGATCGGAGTACGAGGCTGCCCTCAGCTCTTGGTGGGAAATTCCCACTGGGAATGTCATTTGAATTTGAATTGGTTGCGTGGGAAAGTTGCCACCTAGTCGTTCGGTAGAAAGGAAACGGAGCACAAGACGAATCAATCCATCTCGGCAATGCCGAAGCCGCTAGCAATTGACCCTCGCTAGGATAAACGGTGATTTACGCCTCCATGCACAGCTGATAGACTGGTAGGCGCGAAAGACACAAAGTCTCTGCTTCTTGACTTGCGGGCAACACAATGTTCTACTGTCAAGTGTCAACGACTCTAGTAGCTTCGATTCACAGCGCAGGAAACATGAGTCAAGCATCCTATTGTCAAGTTACGCCAAGACGATGCTCAAGAGCAAACCGTCCAACTCGTACACATTACTACTGTAGTATTGAACCGGCAACGAGGCGGGACACTAACATTCTCCAAACCAAAGAAACTATCGCAACTTACATCGCCCGCAGCGCAGAAATCCACACCACTCGTTGAATATCTTTTGCAAAGGGTGGTGTTAATAAACACCAGAATGAAGAGTGCGATCTCCGGTTGCCAGCACCAAAGGAGCAAGCGACTCAAGAAAATCGACTTAGTTGTGTCGCCTACGCAAGGAAGACGACGAGGTGCAGTCGCCTAGGCAGCGGCACCGGAGCTAGAAGTGCTGCAGACACTAAGACACTTAAGCCGACGTGAACTTGGTCACTGCCTTCGTGCCCTCCGACACGGCGTGCTTGGCCAGCTCACCCGGGAGCATGAGGCGCACTGCCGTCTGGATCTCGCGGCTGGACAGCGTCGACTTCTTGTTGTAACGCGACAGCTTGCCAGCCTCCGAGGCGATGCGCTCGAAGATGTCGTTGATGAACGAGTTCATGATGGACATGCCGCGCTTGCTGATGCCCGTCTCAGGGTGCACCTGACGCAGCACCTTGTAGATGTAGGTCGAGTACGACTCAACGCGCTTCTTGCCCTTGCCCTTTCCGGACTTGGCAACCGTCTTCGCGGCCTTCTTGGAGGGAGTCTTCGCCATTGCTGCTGTTTGGGGGTTGGAATTACTCGGTGAATTGAGGAATGAGCTCCTCATTGGCCGTCATATCCGACAGCGTTTTCCCGCCGAAAAGCTGGATTTGAGTCCGGCTCGAAATGATTGCGTCTTTTCACTTGGGTTCGCTTGGAGAGGTCTGATTGGCGGAACATATTTTGAGCACTCTGATTGGCGGAACGACGGATTTGTGTGGCGCACACGTGACGAATTTGAGCACACTGTTTTGTGCTGATCACCGCTGCCTGAAAAAACTGCCTGCAAAATCGTAGCGGAGAGGAACACCAAGCACAACAAACAAACTTTTGGCCTGACGCTCTTGACAAAAGCGTGTGTCTCCAGTAACTAGGCGAAAGGATTTCGAAAAACGCTCTCATCAGGTGCTTGGCCTTCGCTTTAGGTGTCTTGATTGGCAGTGCCAATTTGGCACCTTAGTCTCGGCCGTCTTAAACCTTCGAGACAGTATGTCCCCACGCTCGCTGGAGACCTGAGAACAACTTGGATTGCGCATGTGAGATCGACCTCGAGCTCCTGGGCCTTTGCCAAAGCATTCTTCATCGCCTTTACCAGCAGGAGTTCATTCTCCCATTCCTCCTGCAGTTCACTTTTCAACGTTTTCAGCTGGTCACCCTTGAGTGTCTCCTGTAGTTCACCCTTCAGTGTCTCCTGCAGTTCACCCTTTAGCGTCTGGGTGAGTTGGTGCACCTGACCCTCAAACTCTCGGTTTGACTGCTCGATCTGTTACTCCAAGTGTTCGCGTAGCTCATCCAGATCCGTTTGAGAAGGTTGTGGAGGTGTGACCCAGTCGTTGCGGACTTGTGCTCGAGCGTGTCGACTTTTACACTGTCAAGCTTCAATGCCACCTCGCTTATCAGCGCCAGTTTTCGCGCGATGTCAGCCGCCGTTCCGTTGTGGTTCAAAGGATCCGTGTTTCCAGCCTTCACTTGAGTCACTATAAGCTGTACTCGGGACTGACACGACCGCAATCTCACCGCCACATTGAACGCCTCGTTTATCTTGAGGTTGTTCGCGACTTGCACCCAGCCTCTCGTCACCTGGTCGAACTCCCACGGTTGCACGCGGAGCGTCTCCTGCATCAAGAGTACATCATCAGCACTTGTGAGCAGCTTCCTGGAAATCGGAGGGGCTTGTTTCATCCTAGGTGGCGCTTCTTCTGTGCCAGTGGTCGAACCAGTGTCACCCCTTGCTGCTGCTTGGAGTTGGTCTGAACGAAGTCCGTGCCGGGTTTTAAAGCGCCCCACCCGGGCTAGCATTAGTGTCGGTGGGTCGTCATGTGTGAGTCGGAGGATCCGGTTGGACTGATCCCAAAGCGCCATATCGCCCAGGATAGTTTCTTGTCGCTTGCTCTCAAGGCCTTGACACTTAGACCTGCCGCTGCTGCTGCAGCCACAAGTTCTGCCTCCATCTCGGGTATTCCCTTGCCTCGGGTATTCCCTTGCCTCCATCTCGGGTATTCCCTTGCTGTCTGTGCTTTGCGTCCAGGTTGGCATTGTTCTCGACCGCACCGTGGAGCGTCAACAGCGCATACGAAACTGCGTGTACATCAGTCACCAAGTTGATCGTGGGTCAGATCCGGGTTAGCTTGGTGGTGCGTCCTTCTCCCTCGCCGTCAAGCACATTCTCGGTTTTGCGTGCCTTGCCATGATCGAGAGGAAAGAAAAGTGAATGGGATCCAAGCAAGTGTACGATTGTCGACTCATTGGGGGGCCAATGTTGAAGTTTCCTTTTTGAAGTCATTATCAGATTCCCCAGCAACAACAAAACAAAACATGGAGCGCATCGACGACGAGGACATGGAGGAAGCTGTGGAGCAGGCTAACATTGACATGGCCTTTTGCAATACCAGTCAAAGTCCAGATACACAGCATATCGTCGAGGAGGGCAGCGCTATTGGCCCTTGTAATAGGACCTCCTCGTCCAAATGACCAGACTCAGACCCGGTGGCAAATGAAGACACGAGAGCTAGTAAATGGGAAAAGGGTCAATGTATATAAAATGTTCTACGCACTCCTTCCTTGTCCTAGTTTCCCCGCCTGGGGAAGCGCTGGCGGTAGGCGCTCATAAGCTTAGCTCTCGTCGCGCTTCTCGACCTTCTGGCGTGTCGTCCGTCGGCCCTGGTCGACGTGCGCGTCCATCGTCCTACATGTTGTCTGGTGTCGCCTACATGAAGCCGGAGCCCTTGATATTCTGCTTTAAAATAATGTCTTTGCAGGCGTTGAACACGACTTGGACATTCTGCGAGTCCGTGGCGCACGTCACGTGGTGATAGATCTCCTTCTCCGGCTGGCGGTTCATCTCCATGAACTTGCCCAGGAAGTACTGCACGCCCAACTCGTAGTCGCCGATGCCGCCCGGGAAGTCCTTGAACACCTCCACCGTCTTGGGATCCACCTTCTTGATCTTGTCCTGGAACAAGTCCTTCTTGTTCAGGAACAGGATCATGGCCGAGTTGAGGAAGAACTTGTTGTTTACGATCTCGTCGAACAACGTGATGGCCTCGATCATACGGTTCGTGGATGCGTCTTCATAAAGAGACTGATCGTACTCACTCAGCGCCGCCACGAAAATCACTGCCGTCACATCCTCGAAGCAGTGGATCCACTTCTTACGCTCGTTACGCTGTCCTCCGACGTCGTACATGACGAAGGTGGCGCCGTCGATCTGGTACCGTTCTTCTACAATACCCGACGTACGCACTCGTGCGTACAGCATATCCTGCTGCGTTGCTGCGTAGTCATCGCGCATGATCCGATCCAGGTCATTGAAGTAGTACTTGACCGACTCGATGATCTGGAACTCCGATCGTCGGTTCCAAGTGGCCACGATGCCGGGGTCCGTCCACAAGTTCTTGATCTTCTGACCTATAACGGGGTTCACCTCCGCTTCATCACTCAGGGTCCGAATGTCCTCGAAGTCTTGTACACACACCACTTCGCCCTTCAGTTTCATCTCCGTGCACTGCTCGATCAGCATCTTTATGGACGTCACCACGTTGTTATAGATAATTGGTGTGCAGTGCCGCTTTTCCTCTTCCGTAAGTGCTGCGCCGTACAAAATCTACAGCATAAACGTGACACAGTTAGTTTCCCAGGAACTCCAACCATGGCAACTACCACAAAACGCACCTTCATCTGTTTGAAGACCGTGCTCTTTCCTGACTCGCCTGCACCAAGTAGCAGCAGCTTGACCTTCTCCTGCTCCACACGGTGGGCCTCCTCATTCTTGGCTTCAATCTCGCGGGACTTGGCCATTGCCACCCTGTCGATATCGCTCATCTGAGAGGCACAGAGTCCCATGGTGGCTTTGTGGTGCCTGTTTTCCTTAACTGTCGAGGGCTGTCGAAGCGACGGTCGTGGACGGAGTGGGGAACGAGCGCGCAGGTGCTGGCGGCTCTGTTACTGCTGCGCGGGAGGGCTCTACTGTCGGAGTGGGAAGCTGCACACGTTTCGCCAAATAGGCGGCGGAAGTTTAAAAATGAAACCCCGGTCACCACCTTCCTCACTCTCCTGAGCATCAAGGCCTCAGCCTCCTCCCGGCCCACAGAAATAACTCGCTCGTCCCCTGCAAAATGCAACGACGCCAGCCTCGCCGTCTCGTCGCTATTAATACGGAGCCTTCCTCCTCCCTCGGCCGCAACGTCCTATTGGCGCCGGCGCGAGCTCTAGGCATACGATTCGCATGGAAACCACTGCACGCCATGATTAGCTTCGACTCTGTTGCACTCGTTTATAGCCGCGCCGTCCAGTCTCATCGGAGGCGCCGAGTTCTGACCGAGATGCAAATAACACGCTCGCGAACACAGCACTCTGGGCGCTGCCATATCATTCCCTCTTGTGCCAGGGTGTAGCCATTTCAGCTCTTTGCACATGGGTGATGGGCGAGGTCATACAAAAACCGCGTCAGGCGCAAGAATGGCTCCCATTGGCCAAAACTATTTAGAAACGTTTCTAAAACATTTCTAACACGTAATCGGCCTGCGTTATCCTGAGCAGGAGCTGCATGCTGCTGGCTCACATCCCCATTCTCCCTGTTCCTCTGAGCGCCATGTCGCCCAGCCACATCGACCAGAGCTCCGTTAAGGAGTGGCACTTCCACACATGCTACTACGCCACCAACGAGCGCTCCAAGAAGGAGGCGCAGGCGCTGCGAGATGCGCTGGTGGAGCAAGTGGCTGCCGACCCCAAGAACTTCGTGGCTGTGTGCAATGGCGTGACGAGCAAAGAGCTCCCGGGTCTGCAGGGCAAGCCGCCTCCGTTCAACCTCGGACCTGTGGGTCCGCACCTCAGCGGCAGCTTCGAGACCTGGGCGCCGGCCGAGTCCTTCGCCCAAGTGCTCTCGTGGTTCACGCTGCACCGCGGATCGCTGAGCATTCTGGTGCACCCGCTGACACGCTACGAGCGTGAAGACCATACGACGCACGCCATGTGGCTCGGCACGCCCTGGGTTATTGACCTGGACGTTCTCCGCCAGGACTTGACCACGCCTCCTCTGCAATACCCCGAGCTTGGATACGGATACAGCGCTAACGCGGACGAAGAGTGAAAAGATCAAACGAGTGCTATTCGGAGCTGAGCAACCGTCCTCAATATGAAGCATGTAGTTGAAGTGAGACCCGGTGCGTGAGTCGTACGTACAGACCCATTACTCCGTAAGGTGACGCAGCACGGTGCGCACATTGAGCTTCTTCAGGTGCGTGTACTTCTGGCCCGTGCCGACGAACATGATCGGCTGGCCGGTTTTGTACACCATCGACACCGCAGCGCCAACTGCACGCAGCAATAAAACACAGTGAGTCAACCAGTTCGTAAGTAAACATGTAACAGCACCCAAACGCACCCTTGTCATCGATCGTGTCGAACTTTGTGATCACGATGCCATCGATGCGGTGCGGCTCGCGGCGGTCCGAGTAATCCGCGAGAGCCTGCAGAGGTTTGTGGGTTAGAACACGATCATGGATGAAGGAATACACAAGCATATATAATGGTACATACCCGGTCGAACATGGACAATTGATCGATGCCATCGTTGCCCACCAGCGCCTCTCCGACGAAGAGAACCAGGTCAGGCTCGTTGTTGGACACAAGCTTGGCGAGAGCGCGCATAAGCGGCTCGTTGTTCTGCATGCGTCCTGCCGTGTCAATAAGAACGCAATCGAAGCCGTTTTCAGTGCCGTATTTGATCGCCTCCTTGGCCACCGAGGCCGGGTCCTTCGCGTAACCCTTCTGGAACAGCTCCACGTCTAGCACCTTAGCGTGCTGGTTCAGCTGCTCAACAGCTCCGGAACGGAACGTGTCACAAGCAGCGATCATGACATTCACGCCCTTCGACTTCAGGTAGTAGCACACCTTGGATAAACTGGTGGATTTGCCAACACCATTGACGCCGACAAAGACAATGCTGTACGCACGGCCCTCGGCCTTTGCTTGCAAAATCTCGCGCAGGACGTCGGTTGACTTCTTGGGCGTCAAGATACGCAGTAGTGCGGCTTCCAGAGCTTTTCGGACGACGGTGGAGATGCGCGTGAAACTCTCAAGTCGCTGACCTACCACAGTGGTGATGACAGATTCGCAGAGCTCATCGGCGACTTCCGAAGCCACGTTCTTGCTGATCAGCTGCACGATAAAGAGTTAGCGTTCTGCTTAATTGCCAATGCAGTCACAAATGCCTTGGGGCTTACCATTTGGTGCATGGGGGTGATCACAGGCTCTAAGTCTTCGCGCTCCAGAATCTTGTTGCCAGACACGGTGCTGAGAAAGTTGCCCAGACGCGTCTTGGAAAAGCTCCAGCCGCTTTGGCTCGAGTCGGACTCCGCTCCTGACGAAGCTGCCGACTCATCGTCGGTGTCAGAGAACTCTTCCGATTCGCTGTCCTCCATCTCCTACACGAACATAATGGTATGCCCAATTAGAACCATATAACGCTCATTCAGTGAATGAGTTGAACACGTACTCCAATGTAGGCTTCACGCTTTTCGCGGAGCTGGGCCTCCTCTTCCTCAGCAGTGGTCTAATCGCAGCATACATCAGACTCCAAACCAGTAAGTACAGCCCCATCAATCCGTGTCCGACTACCACCCTTACCGTCTTGGAACGATCCAACGCCTCGGCTTCCTTCTTAGACACCTTCGTGTCGTCCCACTTCGTCATCTTCTTGCCGCCCTTCTTGGGCTCCTTGGCGGCCTTGTCCTTGCCCTTACGACGCGGACCCGTGCGCATCTTGCGCACCTTGGACGAGCGCAATGCTGCCTCGTTCTCAAGCTCCTCGAGCGACTTGTCCTTGCCATCGGCTGTCGGGCTATCGCTACCGTCTTCACTAGACTACTCAATCCAACAATCACAAATGTGTTAGCCAATGCACCAAACTTCCAGCAAACCAGCACAGTGGCCAACGTACATCTGCTTTTGTCGTGGAGCGCGAAGACGACGCGGTCTTACCCGCCGCATTGGACGTGACGCCCTTGGCCTTGGCCTTTTTGGAGGAATTGAAGGCTCGCGGTCCTTTGCGCGCCTGATTTCCCGTGAACTTGAGCTCCGTGGCCTGGAGGATCTTGGTGAACTTGTCATCGTACTTGACGGGCGTCTTGGCGGCGATCTGCTGCGGGAACATGGCGATGAAGTCGTTCTTGACGATCTCCAGCAGCTCCTCAATGTACAGCAGCTGCAAAATCTTCTGGTACACCACCACGAAGACCAGGTCCAGCTTGTTCTCGAACACCCACTGCATGGCGTACGCGTCGTCAATGAACTTCTTCTCGCCCGCGCGGTCCTCCATGAGCACGCGGCTGATGAGGTTGTCCACGGGGTCGCCGCCCAGTTTGCACAGCGTGCGCGACCACAGCACCGTGCCGGTCTTGGAGAAGATGACGAACTGGTCGATCATGACGTCAAGCGAGGTGTGCGGACCGAGGCTTCTTTGGTTATGCGGGGCAACGTGTCACGTCTTTGGAAACCTCTTCACACCACACGTACACACCAGGATGTTCGGCACATCACTTTGCCACCATGGGGCCGATTGATGCCGGGCTTGCGAAGTACTGCAGAGCGCTGCCTAAGGTGGAGCTGCACGCGCACATCCACGGGTCCATCCGGCTGTCGACTCTGGAGGAGCTTTTGCAGGACGAAGCCGCGTTGAACGGGTCGACTCCGCTGCAATTGCCCAAGAACCGCAGTCTGGACGAATGCTTCGAAATGTTCGGACTCATCCACCAAGTGGTCGTGAGTCGGCGTGCGCTCCGACGGATCGTCATTGAGGCGGTGGAGGACTTTGCAAAGGAGAACGTCAAGTACTTAGAGCTGCGGTCCACACCGCGAACTTTGCCGAGGGACGGCGCGAGTCGTGCAGACTATGTGGACGAAGTGGTGTCAGCACTGGAGGAGTGTCGAGCACGACGCGACTTGGACATTGAGGTGCGACTGCTGCTGAGCATCAACCGGAACCAGACGCTGCACTTGGCAGAAGACACGGTGGATATGGCCCTGGAGCGGAAGAACAAGCACAAGTGTCCGTTCATTGTGGGCATCGATCTCAGCGGCAATTCGGAGCGCCCGGACTCGGAGTTTCACCGCTTTGAGCACGTGTTGGCACGCGCGCGGGCCGGCGGACTCAAGCTGGCCGTGCACTTTGCCGAGCACTTTGACGACGACGAGTCCACTCGGATCTTGGCCTTCCGACCGGACCGTTTGGGCCACGCGTGCTGCTTGCCGGAGCCGCTGTACGCCAAGATGGTGGCGCTTAGGATCCCGGTCGAAGTGTGTCTGACCTCGAACGTGCACACGCTGGCCAGGTACCGCAGCGCGGGCGACTGCAAGTGTTCGGAGGATGAAAAGCACGAGGCCTCGGGGCTGTGCGTGTGCGGCTTCACTTCACACCCGCACAGCAAGCTGCTGGCTGGGGACCGAGACCACGGCGGCGGCATCTACCCCATGTGTCTGTGCACGGACGACTACGGCGTGCTGGACACAACGCTCTCGACCGAGTACATGCGCGCCGCACAGGCGTTCCAGCTGAGCGAGGCGCGATTGCTAGCCATTGCGCGAGCCCCCATAGACTCGATCTTCGACCAGAGCCAGGTATCGCCATTGAAGGAGCTCCTGGCATGTGGACACTAGCGGTGCCGCCGTTGGACAGATTGTAGGTGCATTTTTGTGCAGTCTGATTTGCGTCCGCGGGACTAAAACTGGTCAATTGCGTCGTCGCCATGCGCGTCTTGCTGTCTGCTGTCTTGCTGTCTTCTGCTGCGCTCGTCCTCTTCCTCGGAGCTGCGAGTGCCTCTGCGATCGACACGTTCAACGCAACAGATGCCGTTGCGCTAGTAGCGCTGTATGCCATTCCCGAGTGCACAATCGACCAGCTGAACCTGGGTGAAGCCATCTTGACCACGGAGCCCGACACGTTGCGCTGCGAGCGCGCGTTCGGCATCCCCGGGCATGTTGCTGCAGTCCGCGGACGTGGCGGACGCGCTGTGCGAGACGCAGAGCTGCCTCAACGCGCTGCGGATACTGCACGCCGCGCTGCCCAACTGCCGCTACGAGCGCTGGGGGCTGCGCTCCTCAGCAGGAAAGCTCCTCCACCACTGCGGCGTCGCCACCAACGACACGAACTCCATCTAGCGGGCTGCAGTGGAAGACTCGTCTCATCAATGCACGTCTCGGAGCGCTCCCATACTACTGTAAAGCGCTTCCAGCATTTTGTTCCATTTTATGTGGGACTAAAATTTGAGTAAAAGCGCTGCAGTTGGTCATTCGCAATTTATCCCTGCAAGGCGCACGACACTCCGAACGCCATGCGCTGCTTCTCGTCTGTGCTGCTCCTCGCGTCCATCGCCGCCGTCGCGTCGGCGCAATCCACGTCCGCCTCGCTGTCCGCCTCGGCCTCTGCGTCTGGCTCGTCGTCCTTGTCGGCGGAGCTCGCGGCCATTCCGGAGTGCAACGCGACGCAGCTGAACGACGCGCAGACCATTCTCCAGTCGAACCAGCGCGAGGCCCAGTGCGAGGAGGCGCTGAGCCTCAGTTCCGGCACGATGCTGCAGGTGACCACGACGCAGGCCAGCGAGATGTGCGACACGGCGTCCTGCAAGGCGGCGCTCCAGGAGCTGTACAACGAGCTGCCCAACTGCCGCTACAACCTCTGGGGACTGCAGTACTCGGCCGAGAAGCTGCTCGAGTACTGCGGCATCACGCCCACCAACACGACGGACTCGGACTCGGACTCGAGCAGCGGCTCGGTGGGCTGGAGCGTGGTGGAGTCAAACTCCGCCTCGTTCGCGTCTGCTGGTGCGGACACACCCTCCACGACCAGCAGCACGGCAGAGGACAACTCGGCCTCGGCTGCGTCGTCGGGATCAAGCGCCGCGAGCGCGACCACCACTGTGTCTGCCGCGCTGGCGGCTACTGCGGGCCTCGTCGCCGCCTTCTTGGCCTAAACGTTCGAGGGACAGGCCTCGGAAGTAGGCGTGTACACACCGCAGCGTGCATTGCCACTTCATTTCGCATCAAGACCTCTTCATGTTGGCAAGCGCGCTGCGTTTTTGGGTTGGTCCACGTTTAACACGACTCTCTTTTATTGCTAATCGGTGCTTGCCGTTGTTATGCTAGTGTTGTGGTGTACTTGAACGCTCGAGGAAGAGAGTTCGTCGGTGCAGAAAGAATTGTGCAAGCAACGTCAGGTCTACCGCCGCATCTCGTCGTTCAGAAGCTCCTCAGTAAACTCGAGAGCATCTAGAACCGAAGGGCGTTCTTCGGGGTTTGTGTGCAGCATGTCTCGGATGAAATCGCAGAACTCCATCGTGAACTGCGTGCCGCGATGGTGAACTACACCACCTTGCTCTACGCACCATGAAATGAAGCACAGACGATATCTAACGTTAGACTTGCAATTGCGAACTTCAAGATGACCTCAATTCGAGTCATACCTGGTGGGAACGAGACCCGGCCGTTCAAACATGCAAGCTTCATGAAACCCTGGAAGCATCAGACAATTGCACAGTCAGGGGAAGCGACACAGATTCATCTAAATGAAGATTCCTAACCAACCTCGCGTGGGTGCTCGAATGGGCTCGTTCCAAATACCATTGCGTAGCTGCAATCATGACCAACCCACAAGTTAATAATTAACAGACATATTTCATCAAGACGCAGATAGCACTTACAGCACGCAACCGAGAGACCACACGTCAGATTGGCCATCCAGTGCGACGTCAACAGTTGGCTCGAACAGTTCTGGTGCCCGGTACGGAGCAGAACTCTTGCGGTTTGCCTCGTCTTGCAACTCAAGCGAGTTCCGTCGAGAGTTTACCTCTACGCGGATCGGAGCACAACTGCCAAAGTCCGTCACCACCGGAATGTAGGCAAGAAAGTCCTCGCCAGAAGATGACGATGACAGCAATATGTTGTGCGGCTTAATATCACGGTGGCAGAAACCAGCGCGGTGCAGTGTAAGCACGCCCGAGCAAATGCCATGGAAAAGATGGAGCGCCGTGCGCTGGGTGAACGGCCAAAGAGGAGATGATGATTGGCAAGCGGCGTCAATTGCATCCCACAAACTTCCACGGTCGAAGTATGGGACCAAAAAGTAGAACTATTCGATCATAGTGCAAGGAACACGTCAATATACGGTAGCTCAGCGACCCACATCAAATTTCAAAAGCAAGTTCTTCGTACCTCCATTCCTTGTTGAACTCGTGCTTCAGAAAACTCCACCAGCGGCATAATATTTAAGTGCTTGACGGTCTGGCAATCGCAAGAACGTGAAAAGAAGAGAGAATGTCAAGATCAGGCCTCGTAAACACGAATTGTCAACAAGTAGCCAGAAGGCGTACCCGGAACACCTGGAGCTCCATTTGCACATCGTTCTCAACCTCTTGAGACTGGCAAAGAATCCGCTTAAGGGCAAAGGTTTCATTCGTAGCGGATGACCGAACCAAAAGTACTTGAGCATAGGCACCCTCAGCAAGTAGTCGCACCACTTGCACACTGACCCCGCCAACTTGAATTGTTTCGCTCTGTTTCATCCCAAAACAACATCTCCTTTCAGAGGCCAAATCAAATTCATACCAATACGAGAAAATACCTACCTTTGACACATTGGCGCTGGCACTGGAAATGGTTGCGCTGATCGATGAGAGCAGCGATCCTCCCCACTTCTTGGCTTTCTTGGCCGTCTCTGACGCTCCCTTCTTGGCATCCTCAATTGAGATTTTCTTGGCAAAATCGTACGCCTGCTCTGTCTGTTTCCGCAGATAAGCCTGTGCATCCTTGCCCGCCTCGCTCCACTCCGACTGCTGACGAGAACCTGAACCTCCACTCGAGTCATAGCGATCGTCTTGGTCAAACCGCGAGCTACGATTGCCCTCTCCAGTATTCTGGTATCCTCCATTCTGATAACTTTCCCTGTTCCAATCACCGTCTCCCTGCTCCTTGCGAATTTTATCACGCGAAGGCGAACGAGCTACTGGCGTTGCTGGCGCTTCTTCATCTAAATCATCACACCAAGAAGTTGAATATCAATTCAACTAAACCTCTTTCCAACCACTTCCTGCCGTACCTTGCGACTCGTACGTCGTGGACTCGAACTCCTCGTAGTCATCAGGGCGATGACTCCGTCTCTCTGCAGTGCTGCTCCCGTAACTCTCCGCCCGGAGCTTAGCCACTGCTGGAATCTGCGCTGGGCCGGGGGTTGACGCAGCGTCCCGTTGTTCCTCGTAATGCAAGTACTCGACACTCGGTTCCTCGTCCAGCGGCGTGATCCGCGCCAGGATCTTGCGTCCACAGAACGGGACCGCCGACTGCAGGTTCGTCAGGTCCAGGAACGCGCCGTCCTCGCAGCGGAAGGCGAAGTGGAAGCTGCTGCCCAGAGGAAACGCCTTCTGCACGTCCGCGAGCGTCACGCGACCTCCGGCGGGCGGCAGCGGCAGCACGAAGGCGTTCCAGTTGGTGTCGGGTCCGCGCTGCGGCTTGCTCTCCTGCACGGGCTCCAGATCCTCCCCTACGAGCGAGTACAGCACGAACGTCGTCTTGAGGTGCGGCGCCGCCATCGTCGTCCCGCTCACCGGATGCACCACTTCAGACGCATGCATCGAGTTGGGAAACTGCTTTTGACTGAATATAGGCATATGTATGCTGTAAGAAAGGTTTTATCTCTTGAATAGAGGGTTGAAGTTGCGTTGCTTATAGAGAGGGTTGAAGTGCCTACATGTCGTAGCTCCGAGCCGATTCTTCCGGCCCACGCACACTGCAGACTTTGCCGGAAGAGCTCGACACGTCTCTGAGTGAAAGCGCTTTCGACAGGTAGGAAGCTGCCGGAGATGGAGACGAAGCGGTGGGTTTTTCGTCCAGAGCAGCCAGCACACGAGACGTGAGCTCGGCGTCTTCTAAGAGTTGGGAGCTGGACGAGCTTCGTGATATGCCACCTGTAGATTCGTCAAATAGAGCTTCGTCCGCTGCTGCTGCAGTGTAGGAAGCGACTGCACTCGCTCTCGATGGGGCGGACGCAAGGTCTCGCGTTTGAAATTGCCGTCTGGAGCGGCGCAGGGGGAGGAGCTGACACACCAACGTTATGATACGACACAGACGCTGATGATACGGAGGCTGAAGCTCTCCACCCCGTCGCAGCCCCAGTGTCCTCGCAATTCCCCATCCGGATTTTGTCGTAAAAGGCGCTTGCTGCTGGTTCGCGCTGATGTGCCTTCGTGACGAGAGTGGGCTGGAACGGATGGGCCTTCCTGAACTCGCGCTGTTGCTGTTTGCGCAGTTGCTCTTTGCGCTCGAGGTAGTGATCATAGTACTGGTTGAGTGCATGGAAGACCTTGGAACCAGACACTCGACCATGCTTCGTAGCGATCTGACGCGAGTTTTTGTCAATGACGGGATGGAACGTCAACTCTTTTTGCTCGGCAGCTACAATTGCTGCTTCCCGCTCAGGGTCCGAGTGGTGCAGCTGGTGGCGATGTATACCTCCTTTGTCCGTGTGAAGGTGCTCGGCTAGGAAGATAATCTGCGAGTACGTGATTCCTGGTACTTCGTGCACAAGGCGGTCCATATACCCAGAGAATGCACCGCGCGAGATTGGGCAGTGGTTGGCGAACTCAAACACGATCGCGACCACCTTCGAGATTTCAGCTGGTAAGGAAGAGAGAGTTACCTGGCTCGGTATCACATTGTCCGTGCTTTCCTTTTGTTGCGACTGGGGCTCCAAGTTTGATGCTTTCTTCGCGAGTTCCGGTGAGGCTTCAGTTGATTCTGAAAGCGACGAAGCTGATGACGAAAGTGGTTGCCGAGACAAACTGAGCAGAGCGTCAAAGATTCGCACGCAAGTGTCCATTTTGCGTCTCTCAAGAGCCTGGCGTGAAGCTTCGGACACGAACGTTTGCTGGGATTTCTTTTTGATTTCGCGCTGATCTTTCTCTCGTAGCCGGCGGTGATATTCCTGTTGCTCACGGTGAGCAGCATGCAAAAAGTCTCCAATGGGCAGACCTTGTTTGTTTCGTGAAAACGCTGGTGCACGACCAATTTCTGGCTTGAAGAGCTCTTTGCCGGTGTGAGGATCACGATCGGGGGCATACTTATCATGAAGAGCGATACGCTTTCGCTCCAACTCATGATACTTGTCAACGGCGAGTCTCTCGACAAAATCACTCTGGGATTTATCAGGTGCTACCCATAAAGCATTCACACCAATGTCTGGCTTGAAAGGGAACTGCTTGAAATATTCCTCTTCGCGCTCCTCCCGTAGTGTTCGAGCCTGGAATGAATTCTCGTAGAGTTCAATATGCGGGTTTCGTGGCCGCCGTGCTTCACCATGTACAGTCGCTGCCGTAGCAGCGGTCTCCAATTTCTCGCGCACAATCTCCTCCGATACAGAGTTAATCTTTGGTCGAAATGGGCAAGTCTGTTGAAACTCCTCTTCAATCGCGAGCTGGTGACGTTGGCGTCGCATACTCGCCATTCGAGACGACTTATCTTTGTTGGAGCTAACCGCTTTCATGACACCGGCCCCACTGGTAAGAAGTGTAGGTTGGAAAAGTCGATCAGGTTTGCGTTGCCCACAAAGAACCTCAGGATGTGACTCCAAGAAGCCAAACGAGCTGTTGGTGCTACTGGCAGTATCTCGCCGCCTAGAGTTTGATGAGGTCGGCGACTTGCCTCGCTGGTTTTTAGCCACCTGTCCAGCAAGTGCCACAATGTTCTGGCATCGAGAATCGGTGTGCTGGTTTACATAAGCACACTTGGGGCACATCCAGTCTTGTTGCTCTTCCCGTTCAGCAACTCGCCGCTCGTATCGCTGCATCTTCTTAGCTATATCCGACAGTGCTTCGTCATGGAGTCGATCACCTATGTGCGCATATCCGCCATTTGTGCGGTTGGCAACAAGTTCGCGAGACTTGGCGTCCATCAACTCGACGCGATACATTCGTTCTTGGCCACGAGCCTGTTCAATTTCCTTTGCTTTCTGAGCACGCTGGATCCACTTGTCTTTTGATTCTGCCAGAGCATGAAGCCGTTCATACGCAGGAGCATCAGCAAGGTTGACTTTCTTTTTTGAGCTGTTGCTACGAGTGTGAATCGTAGTTGTAAACCGTGGGGCTGACGCTGACGCCGACAAGCACTCAGCGGCGCGCATGTACTCCGTAGCCTGAGACTTGCGCGTCATATGGCTGTCACTTGAAGCAGATCTACGGTCACTGGATCCTTCAGGGCCCACCATGCCGCTATGCTGAGAGTAGTGACCATACCGACCCATGAGATTGTTATAGACGTATTCGCGATGGTTTTCACGCTCGTGCATTTGCAGAGGTGTGTCAGCACTCTCAGGTTCCGTTGCGGACTGCAAGTTCACAACACCACTTGCAAAGTTCTCGGCAGACACCGGTGCAAACGAAGATGTTTTGGGAGATGAGGTAATGAAGCAATCCGGCGCCGAGTTGCCTGCCCAATTATCTGCAACCGATGCCTCTGGCTGGACAACTTCCGGTTCCGAATCAGCTAATGCATTGAGTTGCTCCTGGATCAACCCTCTCAGCTTTGGTATTGCGTCAAGTTGCAGAGCGTGCTTCGCAGCAAAAGATGAAGCTAAAACTTCAGGATTGTCCCCTTCGTGAATTTCGATCGTTTCAGTCCGACCATCACCAATGACAACCTCCATCAGAAGCAAGAGATCACCTTGAGCGCCGTTTTTCGCGACAAAGTCATCACCGGCATGTGGACGCGTATCCGTTTCGTTGAAAGCACTTAATCGCTCGTCAGAGACGCTGAGAAGTCTACTCGAATCACCAGAGAACAGTTTTGAGGTAGCCGATTGATTGTCCTCAGTAGCTGCTGGCGGCGAGTAGACTGCTGCAGCCTGTAGCGCACTTTGGAACTGCTCGCGGCGACCAAGCTCTTGTTGCACCCTCGCGGCTGCTGAATTGACAGCAAACCGAATTTCATCTTCAATCTGCTGAGGTGAACGCGCTGGCATTTTTGTTGTTGAGGCTGGCGGAGAAAGCACGATACGTTCTCGAAGCCAGTCAGGAAGGTCATCGTCGCTATCATCGACCTGCATTTCTGTTGCTCGTTGCTTGTTGGGACTAAGCGTGGGTGACAGATATGTTTCCACAGGCACGTTCAGGCCAAAGCCCGTTCTTGGATCCTCTTTCATTGACGTTTCTCTCTCTTGGTGGATATCTTGGCGAGGTATGCTGTCTAGTGATGAGGGCTCACTCGCTTCGCTGTGCAGTTCCTTGAACCCAGCAGAACTTGGTGCTCGGCGCAGCAAAGGGGAACTTGACGTGACCGATGAGGACCCCGCAGACGACGGCGTAGGAGAATATTCGTCGTTCGAGCAAACCGACGAATACGAGGAGCCGTCGCTGTCATCGTCACTGAAGCGTCCTGACTTTTCCTTAATGTCCAGCATTAACGAGACATCCTGCGTTTGACTGGCTGCTGGTGTCGAAACAATTGGAGCTTCCTCCGTGGGGTTTGACCATCTCCTGCTTGCCTTCTTGGCGATGTGCTCGAAGTTCGCCCCAATATCCTGGCGAGTCATTTTCCACACTCATCGATGGAAATGAAGACGCTTTCCGTGGAGACTTGTCTGGGCTCGTATTTCTCCTCGTGTGATGTTTCCCCTGATGTCATGCATAAGTACGCCGTTAGCATGTGCTCACGTGACACAGCATAATGCTTATCTTACCTGCTCAATTGTTTCGGAAGCTTCACGTGAGAAGTAGTAGCGCCGCTGCATATTTGGAGTGGAATTTCCATACGGATGCTGCCTAGAAGGAGTCTTCCTTGTCTCCTCCATGTCGAAGAAGGATTTTGTGTTGGGTTAGCTCTGTTGCCTTTAACGTGCAGAGCCAGCGATAGAACTGTGGCAATAATGACCAGCATGTCCGTTTTCGCTGGCTTTGAGTGAGAAATATAGCCACGAAACGACTTTGGCTGATGCATGAGAGCTAAGCACGGATCCTTCCCATGTGTGCGATGGTGCATTAACCCCAGCCAGATTTGCACCAGCGAATACAGTAACCATGGCGAAACTTTGTCTTCTTTCATCTTCAAATAATTCGATGCCGTCTTTTGGCTGGGCCTCTCAAGTTGAGTACGTCGCCCTCACTACTTCACCGCCTTCTTCCAATTTATTGTACAGATACGGCGTTCAGCTGTTTCTTCCAGATCAGAGCGCATTCGTCAAGGAAGTCCTCCATAGCTACGTGCTCCGCTCGAGCCTCCTCACGCTGCGCAGAGAAATCCAGCACTGTGCCATCATCGAGCTCCAAATCGCGGAACAGCGGCAGTTTGTCTGGGGATAAGGCTCTCTTCTTCTTTGATGTTGGGGCCTTCGCAGGAAGCTCTGCAGTTGTCGTAGCCGGTAGTGCAGTTTCCCGTTTTTGCCGCTTGGAGCTTCGTGTGGACTCCAGTTGCTCACTAGCATTCTCCTTCCCCTTCGCCACTACAGCAGGCCGCTTTAAGCGTCCCAACTGGTCGGGCTTCAGTCCATTTCTTTCAGCAGATTTCGGCACCACAACTGATTTTTCCGAGATGGTCTTGTCTTCAGTTGTAGTATGCCCCGCAGCCTTCGGCTTTGCCACGACTCTCGCTCGTTTCTGTACTGTCTTCTCTGGACGAATGGTGGCCGGTTTCGTGCTGGGCGTCTTCTTCTCACTAGAAGACCTTTTCTTTTCGCTCGCCTTCTTTTCACTCGTCTTCTTCTTAGCAGGAGTCGGCGACGAACCAGCGTGCGGCGGTGATTCTGCTGGAACCGGCACAGGCGTGAACTCAGCTTCCTCGATGGTGCCCAGCATGTCTTCAAAAAGGTGCATGTCACCATCCCAGCTCTTCACACCCTCATCGGTCTTGGTTCGAGCTGTTCAACAACCAAAGCACAGCAAAAGTTGCAGTATTATCGATCGTCAGCATTCCATGTCCCATATCATTCAAATGGCGAAAACCCCAGCAACCTACGAGCATAGCGACCATGAGCAGTGATGGACATGGGGTCCGTCCACAGGTCGTAGTTCTTGCTCCAGCCCACGAAGTGCACCTTTATCTTCTGCGTGGTCAGATTGCACTGGATGATCCTGGCCTCTCCCCACAGCATCTTCTTGTCCAGGGCGTCAATGTAGTAGCCTACACATTGCGCCGTCTGCTTCTTCTTGGGCTTGGGCTTTGGTTTGGACTTCCTGTCGCGACGTCTCTCCCTCTTCGCAGGCATCTCGACAGGAGCAACTTCTGCAGTTCCTTTCTCCTTAGACGCTCCCACTGAGCCTGATTTGGCTGGCGAGGCAACAGTAGAGATGCCAGTCGATGGGGTCATACTGGGATTCGATTCGATCTCGTGATTGGAGCTGCTACTAGTGGTACAAGAGCGTACACAACGTTAGAAATAGCTCTGTACAGTGTGCAGAGGTTGAGCTGTGACTGGGGGCTACCTGGGGGCTGCAGGCGTCGAGGAAGTCGCGGGCGCGAGGCTAGCGGCCATGACAGGCGTGGACCTTTGGCGCGAAATGAGCGAATGAAGCTAAAAACAAGACACACCTGTTGAACAGAATATCGAAACGTGGCGAAATGCGCTTGGAGAGGATGGGATCAAGTTGAAGTTGCCGTTTTTGATTGATGTCTTCAGTGGCTGATGACGTTATTATCAAGCTCTATGGTGTAGCAACCTCGTTGTCAATAGGCTCTTGGCACACAGAAGCAGTTGGTGGTACTTCCTCAACGGCTGAAATTTGGATGCGCGCAGTGTCGATCACGTTGTCGCCGTCCACTGTGGGAGATGATTGAGGGAGAAGAGCAAAACGGTACTGTACGCGGACATAGTCCACGATCTGGTAGTTCACGTAGTCTGGAGACGTCCATCGACGGGTTTGGTACTTGCTGCGCACGTCTACTTGCAAGACCTCTTCGATTGCTGCTACGAACGTCTCAGGGGCACCGCGATAGTGTACAGATTTCTCGGACAGCTTGTATATTGTCGAAACCAAAGTGTTCGATTCCCATTCGATCCTACGAGTATCAGAGTATCACAACAAGGTCAGCGTAAGAACAGAAGGGAGGTGGCTAATGATCCATCACATACTCGATAGGTGGCTGCGGAGTGGAAACCCACCCTGCTGCCAGTGCATCGGGAAGACTGTCGTAGGCTGCAAATCATCACTCACAATGAGAAAACTGTCAGGTTTTCTCATTCGTATGCATTGTTTGTGAGCACGCGTACCTGAAATATACGGCTTGATATCCAAAACTGGTGTCTCGTCCAATAAGTCGACCCCGGAAAGGTAGACTGTGCGCTTCCTCATGTCAACGCGCTCGATTTTGGCCAGCGTGATGCCGATTGGGTTTGGTCGGTGTGGCGACCTGGTGCAAAAGATACCGACACGCTCCTTCAGCATTGGAGGAGAGATCTTGGCCTGGGAAAAACAAATAAATAAATACACGCACCCGCAGAAATCCAACTGACCAAACCTACCCGGAACGTGTGTCGGTGACTATCTGATCGTAGCCCCTGGTGCGCGCGAGTGTTTTTACCGTTCGTATTTTGGTGAAATATGAACACAATCCAGACATGACTGAAGTCCTCTAGTCCAACCAACGTATCGGGCGAGATACTTCGTTGAAAAGAAATGTTCGCTCTCGTCGACGGAGCAAGCGAGCCTTGGCGAGGCGTGCCTACGATCAGTGCAACAATCAGCTTCAAACTCGTCGTTGCATCTCTCATCCTAAGCATACACCCCACCTAAACACACTTTAAAGCACGAGTGAACTGTTCCAACGGGCTGTACGAAGCAGCCCTTACTGGTGTCCAACTTCTCCTCCATCACACGTCGCAGTTCCTGTACACAACTCCGTCAATACTTCCCTGCTAACTCATGACAAAGTCTGCAATACCCTCCAACCTTCTCGGCAGCCACGCGTCCACGTCGCTCGTCGACTCTCGCTTTCTCCTTCTTGGCTGCATCGCTCTCCAGCTCCTGTGCAAGGATAAAAAAGGCAACTTGTTGTCATTTGTCCATGTTTCAATTGATATTCAAGCCATTTGCAGCTACATGAGTCCGTCTCAATCGCTCGCTATTAGTAGCGGCCTGCCGCCACCAAAGCCACAGCAGGGCCGTCGTCTGGAGCGCCAGCGCCAGCGTCTCCAGTCGCACACCGAAGGGCGACGTCATTATTGCTGGCCGCAAGCAATGTAGAACAATTCTGTCCGTCCATTGGACAATATTCAAAATGCTGTGATTGGTTGAAAACATGCTGCGACCTTTTGGGCTCAGTATTGAAGTGGGCCAAGATCGCAACCATGCGCAAGAACTCGGGCGATCGCTCCATGTCTGCTGCTCTACAGCATCGCAAAGTGCGTCGTAGTGTGGATGAATATGTGGTGTGCAAATGCAATGACTGACTGCCGTTTATGGCGCAGATGTCGGGCTCCTTCGAGCGCTCGCAGGCGGAGAAACGTCACTCGAACGTCGTGAACGGCCGCAATCCGATCTTGCGTCGTCGCTCGCATGAGTACAAAGCTGCGAGTGATGGGAAGGCTTTGGAAGGGAGTCCAAGCATGGGGTTGCTGCCGTCGCTGGGCGTTGGCGTCGCTGTTGCCGGCTCGAT
The DNA here is from genome assembly GCA_032158285.1 of Phytophthora sansomeana. NCBI lineage: Eukaryota > Oomycota > Peronosporomycetes > Peronosporales > Peronosporaceae > Phytophthora > Phytophthora sansomeana. The sequence goes on from JAPDHH010000220.1 coordinate 298,112, forward strand.
GCTTGTGGTGAGCTACGCTGCCGTGTTGTCGGCGATGGCCGAAGCAGCGTAGGAGACGTCACGGTACGCTACGCGAACAGGTTGCAAGAGAAGAGGGAGTCATCCGTTGATTTACATTAATACCCACCACCATGAAGTTGTAGTGCTTTGTTGTTGCCGTTTGGGAGTGCTTGTCCGTCTCAGTCTTGCTTCTTGTTCTTCATCTTGGCTTTGGACTGCTTGTTGAAGGCAATGTGCTCCCGCACGAGGTCCAGCGACGCTAGCAGCACATATGTGCAGCAGACCCCAGTGATGGTGGCTAGTATGAGCAGCCATTCGAGAGACTTCCGCTCAAGACCGTGGAGGGTGTGCAGCAGCAGTACCAGACAGACTGCAACAGGAACAAGGCGGAATACCCAGGAGACCGCGCGGACGAAGAACAACGTCGCAATTCCACCTAGCAAATAGCCGACGACTGTCGGATAGACTCCTCCACCCTCGTACGACAGCTCGATTGCTTCACGAAGCGAAAACTGCCCATAGTTCACAGGGTCAGAGTGAATCAAACCATTTTGTACATCGTTCTCATACTCACATGATTCAATATGCATTCGGCCCCAAGTTGCGCTGCCCGAGCCACTTCGTCCATGGTCAAGTCCGTCCCCATTTTCTCCTTGTGTTCTCTTGCGCTGACAGTAAATGAGGGTGGGTGGGTGCGTTGGAGAGGTCGTTTCACTTTCTTTTCCAACAACCAAATAATGCGTTGGAAGCACCGACGTATTATTTCCCAACGGAGCTCAAACCAAGTGGAGCGTTTGTAGTGGAGCGTTTGTCTGCGTCGATCAAAGTAACGAAATCTGACACTGTGAGTTGAAAGTTTGATTTACACTGAAGTATGACCAACAAGACTCGACAATGTTGCAGCTCTGTGTCGCTTGTCACTACAACTCGATGAATGCAGTTGCAGCTACGAGGAACAGTGCAGCTAGTGATGAAATGGCTGGCAATTGAGAGGCATTGCTACTCGTTGGTGCGGGTATCGTGCTACCGGAAGAACCGCTGGATGGAGCAGTCGTGTCTTCAATAGACAAGTCTTCGGTTGGCGTTGGTGTGGGTGCCGTCGTCAGATCAGCGTCTTCATCGCCCGATGTAGACGCGGTGCTGTCGCTTCCACCAACACTTGCCACGATACCAACTGCAGATCCATCAATGGAGCCGACCATCGAGTCAGAAGTGTTGAATGCCCGATCTTCGCCCAATACAGAGAAGCTGCCGTCACCACTGCTGTTGTTGGACTCATCGGTGCTCGTGGTCTCAGAGGTGTTACTACCGGTTGAACTCGAGCGTAGGCTTGCGCTCGAGCTTTCAGTTGCACTTGCACTGGTACTCGTGTCTCCGGTACAATCAGCGCTCTTCGCGGCATACGCGACCGCATAGTTGGTGCTGTCAAAGTAGCAGTCGGGGGCATTTGAGGCCATGTATGCTAACCACGTGACGCATTCTGGCAGTGGACACAGGCGACTCGTGACAAGAGTGGTAATATCTCCATTTGCTGCTCGGTAGCACGATTTGACAGGGTCCGCATTCTGCTCGTGAAGCTTGTTGACGAGTTCCTTTTCATCCTGCGCGCAAAATCGCGTATTGGCGGCGTTACCTCCGGAGGCAACGAGTGACACGGCGAGGATGATGTTCCAGATTGATCGCATGACTTGGTACCGAACTTGAGCGATGAAGGAGTAAGGCTTCAGAAAGACTTGATCGATCTTGGTCGAATTGAAGAATGAGTCAAGCCTTTTGAGCAGCTTCGCACAGCATCTTTCGGACGAACCAACAGAGCTAGCAACCTCTTGAACTATTGGTTCGCACACACGTGAGCAAATGCTACACACGTTAATCTCTCGAAGAACTCACCGAAAGCGCTTCAACTCGGCCACGTCCTTGATCTGGCCATTTTGTATAGAGCTCTTGTCTTCGGGTGCAACGAGTACGAAATGGCCCCTACATGCGTCGTACCACGAATCCCAACCGACTTCTTCCTACACTTTCGACCCGCATTTTCGTCCGTAAACTTGTTATCCTATTTCGCCGCCACATACTTTTTAACAAAAGGGAATTTAAATTTAGATTTGAAAAAGTATAAAAGAAAATTGTTTCAAAATCCAACAAATTTTAAATTTAAATACTGAACAACTTAAAAATTATCTTAGTTCGGATTAAGGGCTGGAAGTTTCCACTTGGCTAATGTATAGACCGGCCATCCGAAGCGTTTGCCAAATCACCAGTTCCAGCCGACAATTGGCGTCATAACTCGAACCGCTCGCTCGGCACACACAATGGACAAGCAGAGTGCCATCGCGCTGGGCGTGACCGCCGGTCTGGGCGTGGGCTACCTCCTGGGCAAGGCGCAACCCGCAGCTCTGCGTGCAGTCAGCGCCAAGCAGCCACAAGAGACCAAGGACCTGGACGAGGTGGAGCGTCTCATCCGCCCCAACATCTTCGCTCTCACGCCCTACCGCTGCGCCCGTGACGACTACGACGAAGGTGCAGGTTATACAGTGTTTATAATGCTGTTAATGGTTGTACTGATGCTACTTGTGCAGGAATTCTATTGGATGCCAATGAGAACAGTCTGGGCCCACCGCTGCAGGGCCACGAGAAGCTCCAAGCCATGGAACTGGAGCGCTACCCGTGTCCGTACCAGCCGGAGCTCAAGAAGGCCATCACTGACTTCAGGTCAGTGAGCTGATACTTCCGGCGTGGAGAGATGGAAAGCTGTGCTGACGTCACTTTTTGCAACAGGAACCAGTCGTCGACGGAGAAGATCAACCAGGCGAACACGTTCCTCGGCGTCGGAAGTGATGAAGCGATCGATCTGATCATCCGTGTGGCGTGCACACCTCGCGTGGACAATATCCTGATCACGCCGCCCACGTACGGAATGTACAGCGTGTGCGCCAACATTCACGACGTGGGGATTATCTCGGTGCCGCTCCAGATTGAAGCACCCGCAGACAACCTCAAGGGGCTGAAGCCGGACCTTCCGCTGCCATCCTTCCACATCGATCCGCAGGAGGTGCGTCACTAATTCATGGAGATTGGTTTTCAACCTGTCTTACTGATTCGTTTTTGCTGCAGGTTTTGGATGCTGCTACTGCCTCCACGAAAGTGATCTTCTTGTGTAGCCCCGGAAACCCCACGGCGAATGTTCTGCGTCTGACGGATGTTGAGGCAATCCTGAACTCCAAGGTTAGTCGTTTGTTTTGAACTGCAAACAGCACAGAAAAAAATAACTCCGCACCTGTGCATTCTACAGAAGTACAAGGGCTTTGTCGTGGTCGATGAGGCCTACATTGACTTTGCTGATACCCCGAGTCTGTGCACACTTGTGAACAAGCACAAACGGCTAATAGTCCTTCAAACACTGTCGAAGGGCTTTGGTCTTGCAGGCATTCGCCTGGGCATTGCTTTCGGAGACCCCAAGCTTATCCAAGTGCTCAACAACGTGAAGGCGCCGTACAACATTAGCAAGCTGACGTCCGACGTTGCACGCAAGGCTTTCTCTAATCTGGACGAGCTGCACAAGAACGTGGGCCTTATCAAGGAGGTACGTGATCGCTAATATTTAATTATTGCATTGACCGATGCCAAAGATCGCTCACCTTTCCGTCTGCGCATATATTACAGGAGAAGTACAGAGTGATTAAAGAGCTCCAGAACCTGTCGTTTGTGCGCCGCATTTACTCTTCCGACTCGAACTTCGTGCTTTTTGAGGTACGTACCACCACCGCAACTTGGCGCTCTAGTCGTGTGCTGATCAATCGTTGCCCTTCATTTGTCTCGAGCAGATCCCGCACGCATTGACAGTCTACCGACAAATGGCCAACCGTGGCGTGGTCATTCGCTACCGCGGCAACCAACACCTGCTCACTGACTGCCTTCGCGCAACGATCGGGTCTCGCGAAGAGAATGACCGTATGCTGGAGCTGCTGGTGGAGGTATCCGGCGAGCAGTAAATCAAATACCACTACAGTCGCAGTAGTAGTTATCGTCGGATCCATCTCTGACTGTAGCCTGTGGATAAACGGAATCCAATTCACCAAGTGCGCACCACATGTCTGTGCCGTGAACAGCTTTCCCCCGATTTCAGCCGATCTCGACAAGTTCGTTGTTCATTTTGCATTAAGCTATGAACAATCTCTGTTGGGGTTACAAGCTATCATGAGTTAGAAGTGTGAATGGTGAAACTCAGGGAGCATTTGCCAAAACTTCATGAATGTTGCCGGTAGTTGTCACTGCTTAACCACGCAGCAAACTCTTTCTCAACGGATCTCCTCCGTTGGATGCGCCATCTTCGCCCATGTCCTTACCGAAGAATAGCTTGCCACCTCGAATGGGGGCCGACGTTGCTGAGAGACCTCCAGTTCTTCGGCGTGGTGGAAGGCGGCGATTGAAGTACAAAACTGAAAGTGCTGGGACGATTTCCAGTAGAACATAGTACACCACCACCACAAACCAGGTGGCACGATCATGTAGTTGCCTTTTCTCCGTTGATAGGAAAATCTGTAGTCCGCAGCGCGTCATGAAGCAGGACGTGCCAACTGATGTCATAATGGAAAGCTCCTTCAGCTTTCTCGACCGGATACCAAGTTCAACTGGCACTGATCTGAGTAAGTTGCAAGAGCATCGCACGCAAATATCACACAAAGCGTTCGTAAGTTAGTCTGAACTCTGGTTAGTAGTCCACTGCAACGACCAGAACTTACCGCAGTTCAATGTACGCCTTTCGACCAAAGTAGATGAAGCCTGTAGCGATAATCAGGAACAGCTCCATGTTCAAAATTGCTTGCGTCCTGGTAAAGAACGCTCCTGCACGAATCCACAGCATTCATCAGTTAGTTCGAGTGAAATTACAGCACTTCCATCGAGCACTTACGTTCGTTACGCCACAGTGATGCGTAAAACACCCAAAAGAGTCCTTGAACCAGCACCACAATCTGTATGCACCACTTTGTCAGTGTTTGCTTTTCCTTCATCAGTGCCCCTTGAGCGACTGCATCCACGTACAGCAATGAACCATCGGATCGCAGGCTTGACGACGTCCGTCAGTGTCGCCAATCTGTCCACTGCGTTATAGTAAACATCTGCCCAGAACTGCACCAGCAGCGCGTAGATGGCAAAGAACGCCAGGATCGGCACTTGGTCCAAAATGTAGAACAAGTCTCGCTCTCCCGTCGAGCACTTGGACTCGTTCACCTTCCCTGACAACACGTCGCACCAGTCCAACCCCACCAACACTAGGAAGACTGAGCGTACTGCAGCAATAGATACAATCAAATGAGTACACAAAGCACTTTGCAACTCCATTGCAATCACTCGTAGGTGTTGTACCGAGCGTGGCGAAGAACATGAGCAAGTGGATCATCTTCTGAACGGTCCAGGGGCGATAACGACAGCAATTGCGCATCAACTGGACGCCCGCCGCGCCCCCCACGAGCGCATACACGAACCCATCGACAAGGAACGCCGACCCTACGCCCAGTTCTTCGTCTCTGGACCCGCTGCCTTCGTCTGCGAGCAGCGACGACCACATCGGCTCCATTACGCTCTGCTTCAAGCGAGAAACTCAGAATGCGTCACAAATCCTCGGTTGACTGCCATCAGTTACTATTCGCGTCACAAAACCCCGTTTGAATGACACATGTCCGTTTTTGGTCCATTTCTGATGACTCAAATGACTGCGACCGAGGCGTCAAGCGCGGAGCTGCGTACCGAGGACGTGCGCCAGCTCTGGAGCCTCGCGTGTCTGTTAGCACAGCGCCAGTTAACGACGCAGCTGGCGCAATGCCTGGAGGTGCGTAATACTCCTCTGACACTTCATAAAGTGGTCTTTAATGGTAAATTTGGTGGTCTGCAGCCGCTTTGTGCACTTGATTGCAGCTCTCGCAGCGCCGAAGAGCAGGAAATTCTGGTGCAATCAAACGTTCTACTGGCAGAGATCTGTATCGTGGCTTGCAGCAACTGTAAGAAGGCGGACGACCGAGATCTGTGGACTCGTCGAGTCGTCCAGACGGAGAAGTGCATTTATGCTGTCGACGCGGCCACTACACGAGGAGTTCCATGCAATGTGAGTACCCAGCGCTGTAGCTACAGACTAGTGAAATGTCTATGTACCTTATTTGGTGTGACACAATGTGCAGCAGGAGAACAAGCTGCGGTTGTTGAAGACCAAGTTCCTTCTCCAGCAGCAGTTGAAGGCCGAGCGCGCAGCCAAGAACCGGAGACTGTTGGAGATCTTGTGTGAAGGCCTGAAGAGCTGCGCAGAGGCAGAAGGTGTGGATGCTGAAATTGTTGCCGAGTTCCGCGACTACTTCCGTGTCAAATTGAAGGCCTGTTTGGTGAAAATGCACGCCGCAACGGTCATGGCGAAACACGCTCAGAGCGTCAACACCTTTGCAGAGAACCTGAAGTATCTGCGGACTACACTGCCGGATTATATTGACAAGAGCTTTCTGGTAAGTTTTTTTAATGATGCAGGCGGCGTTGAAGAGGCTTGTGTTGACTGAAGTGGTGTACCCCAGCTGTGGTTAGTGGAGGTGACTTGCCACACTGCGATTTCATCCTTTCAGCCTGGCGGGACTGAAGAAATGACGCAGCTGGTGGACTTTGGCCAGGGATTCTTTGACAAAGTAGCGTTGGAGCAACCGATGCCCCCCGACTTCCGCATGCACCATCTAATTATCACTGGGTTCTACTACTTAAGGTAAGGCATTCCGAGACGAGATATGAATGACGCAAAATGCTTACAGATCTCCATTCTGATTTTCTTAACAGAACTGGTAAGATAACGAAAGTGACGCCATTGCTGGAAGAGATTAAGTTGTTGGTCCAAGGGACAAGAAACGAAGGCGATCGAAAACCCGCAGGTGTCATGAAGGAATCATATCTGGATACGATTCGTGACTCGATGCGAGTGAGTGTCGTGGCATACTCTGACCCTAAAGAAGCGCTGGACCTAGCCATGAAAAACATTCTCGCAGCTCAACGCAACTTGCAGATTTACGGCCAGTACCCGGCGGTACAACTGATGCTCATAGCTACGTTGTTCGACATGCTGTGCGTTTATTGTCGGTTGCTGGGGCTGCAATGCCGATACGCGGACATGGGAGACAGCCTTGTGCAGATGACGACGTTGTTTGCAACATACAAGGCTCACCTCCAGCGTACCATATTTTATCGCTTCTTTCTCGCGCGCTGCCACACGTTGATTGCAAAGGTACTGTGAAAAGCAGCAATAAACGGCTCAAACGTCTTCACTTACCTTTTTCACTGTGGTGTTGGTTTGTATAGTATGTCACAGCAACCGGGAAGGTGAAAGACGCCTGCGCTCATTTAAACTTTGTTGTGGACAAATTGCTTCCTGCTCCCGCCGTCGATGAGACATCGTACCCCGACGCGTATTTAGCGGTATGGGTCGACGTGCTCGAAGTTGCGACGTATTGCTGCGGAGTCGCTGCTACACAGGCGTCTCCAACAGCTCCCACGGACGTGCAGATAAACCAGATTTACCCGAGTCGAGTGCTGTTAGAATGGGCCACTGGCGTCTTGACAAAGGAAGGCTTACGGCACCACATTTATAAGTGTTGCAATGCCAAGCTGAAAGCGAAGGTACGCAGCTAAAACCTGTATCTCTGTTGTTGATCTCACAGAAAGCACTGACGATTCGTGCGCGTTGATTGTGTTAGTATGATCTTGCGTTGGTGAAGTGGATGTGGGCAACGGATGGTCTGCTAAGAAGATCGAAGACTGATGACAGCAACACAACCGCCCACAGCTCACGCGTTGCACAGCATGCCAAGCTGGAAGAGCTGCGTCCGAAGGCATTTACGATTCTGCATGAGGCGCTGCAGCGAGTCAATGCAAGTGGATCCTGCTGCGAGACCACGCCCGAAATAATGGCGTTGTTCGGCCCGCAGCTCGTGTCTTCCGGCAAGGTAGAGCAGGGCGAGGAGATGCTACGGAACGCCATCCGCTCCAGCCTGCACAGCAAGAACGTACTACTGCAGACGCGGCTGCTGGTGGACGTTTTCGAGCTCTACTCCAGCAAGAGGCTCGTGGAGGCGCAGGCGACAACCGCAGCAAAGTATAAGACGAAGCTGGCAGTGCTGCAGCGTCGCATTGCGGCCGCTCAGGCTGAGGAATCCACCGCCGCGGCGCTGCTGCGATGGACCGCCGGCGGTAGCAGCAGCACGAAGACGTCGACGCCCTCGCGTGGATAAGGACACTGGTGCTTCACGTGCTCTGTGGCGACAAGACCGACGTGATGATTGGTATTTTGATGCATGGGCAGGTTATTATCCTCATTGACACCCGGTCGAATATCTTTCTCCAGCTGCCGACCTCAAAGGCGAGCCACCGCTCCTGCTGTGTGTTTGACCGCCTGAGCCATGGGGACGCCCTGGGCCTTCAAGGCACCCGCGCACGAAGATCCCGCCGCTTCCGCCTGCAGACCTCGCGTTAGTTACCGTCACCACTCGCACTGTACCCCATTATTGAGCCCTCTATCCACTCACCATGAAGCGCAGTTCGTTCTGGAACGAGACCGTGAAGTTGCCCACCAGCATGTCGGCCACACGCTGCAGCGCCCGCAGCATTTCCTCCTTCATCTCGTGTCTGGTTGCTCAATTCTCCACTGTCAACTCGACACAAAAGTTGCGGTAGCAGGTTCCCGCCAAACTTTATACGTCGACAACATCGCCGGCAAAGCCTCAGCAGGAATTTATATCTAATACTCCCGCCGAACTCGTTCAACATCCAGTGTTGCAAAATCCCCCCAGCTGTCTCTGCCAAAATGGATCGTCTGCCTGCCTAACTAACTTCCATCCAACGGCCGGACCAGACGCAAGGCTGCAGCATTGAAGAAGAAGCCGTCTGCTCGCAACGCCGTTCTCTCCTGTCATTGCAGCCCCACTGCCTCACTCCTTCTCCTTCTCCCCGTCATCATGCGCCACCAGTACGTTCGTTAGCGCCAGTAACATCCGCATGACTTGCTTTTTGTATATCGTCCGACCTTATTTATAGTCGAACTCACGCCATTCCGGTGTCTGATGGACAGGAAGCGACTGTGTGTGGAAGTCGTGGGCGCCAGGAACCTCGAGAGCCCGCAGTCCGTAGACGCCTATTGCCTCGTGGGGCTCTGCGACGTCAAGCCCAGGAAACGCGCCGCTCGCCTCGCAGCTTCTCCCAGCTTCCGGTCCCCCACCGTCACAGCCTCCAACAGTCCCACATGGCGCCATGCGACCGAGTTTGTGGTGCCCACACGCCCTGCGAGCGTGCGACTCCGAGTGCAGATTTTCAGCGAGAAGAATTTCTTCTTTGACATGTTCCCGTCCAGCAGTTTGTCCGACGAGGAGGACGCAGAGCCTTTGACGGACCAAGCAGGGCAGAAGCAGGACAGGAAGGCTGCAGTTGCTGCCGCCAAGCCGAAGATTGTCGTCACGGATGGCAAAGGGATCCACGACAGCGACAGCGACGATGTCGTCACGCTCTCTGAAGAGGAGGATGAGGACGACGACGAGCTTGTAGGGGATGAGGATGTGTGGCCAGTGATCGAAGAAGAGTCGACGATTGCTGAGGGAGGCAGCAATGACGAGATGCTGGGCGTCGTGGAGATCAACTCGAGCTTGCTGTGCAAGCCGTCGCGGGTCGTGACCGACTCGTGGTACAGTCTCGGCGGCACGCGGTCAGGAGAAGTGCGGATTCGTACGATTTGGTACGAGCGAGCCAAGCGGGTGCTCACGGCGCAGGATCGCGAAACGCTGTTTGAAGATCACGTGAGCCGGTCTGTGGCCAAGTCTATGAGTGACTTTTACGGGTTTACGATCCCGGAATCGGCCAGGGAGGACTGGGTGCATTTGCGTAGCTATCACGATTGCCGGGAGGAGCGGCGCGTGGAGGACTGGACCAGGTTGTATGGCACCCAGTTCTCGGAGCGACTGCGTCGCTGCTCATACAAGGAGAAGGATACGGAGGAAAAGGCACTTCTTGTGGAGCTTGTACGGGCTGGAATCCCGCGCCACTTGCGAGAGTGCGCATATATGAACCTCTCCGGTGCTAGTGAAAAGCAAGCGAATGCAGGACCAGACTACTACGCTAGTCTCGTACGGGAAGCAGAGTCTACGGAGACGGAGACGTTCCGCCAGATTGAGCTTGATATTGATCGTACGTTTGGACACTCTGGAACAGCGATCTGTTCCGAGTCAGGTCGCGACCAACTGCGTCGAATTCTTCGAGCGTACTCTCTTCGCAACCCACTGGTTGGATATTGCCAAGGACTGAATTTTATCGTGGCGTTTTTGATGTTGATGGCCAACGAGGAAGCTGTTTTCTGGTTGTTGAGCGTCTTCTGCGAAGACCTGTACCCGGGCTATTACTCTCCAGATATGGCCGACATCCAGCGGGATATGCTAGTGCTCAAGAAGTTGATCGCTGACGAACTACCTCGACTTGACGAGTTCACGTCGGAGGTTGGACTCCCGTTAGAGCTTTTAGGCTCGCAGTGGCTGCTGTGCTTGTTCACAACAACCTTCCCCAGCGAGACGGTGTTCCGAATTTTTGACTGCATCTTCACGGAGGGCTCAACCTTCGTTTTTCCTGTCATCATGGCGCACTTGCGCCGGCTTGAGCCAACGCTGCTTGGTCTCGACGAGTTCCATGGTGTGCTGTCTTCGATCAAACAGGCAGAAAACGCATGCATTGACGGTGATCTGTTCATGGCGGCCGTTTGCAAAGAAGCCGCTACTATCTCGATCCACCGCATCCAAGAGCTTCGCGTGGAGCACCGCGGGTCAGTTCGCAGTGAGATGGAGCGAGCTGAACGCGCCCGTGCTTTCAACCAGCAGCTTGCCATCGTCTACCAGATCCCTGCGTTTTCCAACTACGCAGCTGATCTCTTGCGCTTTTTCCACGACGAAGCGGAAGTGTCGTCGCGGTCAGACGTTGCGTTCGTGCTGTCGATGCTCTGCCATGGCCTCGTGTGGCTAGCGGAGCACTCGAAGGGTTGGCAGCGCTGAAAAGGGACGAAGCCCAACACTGTTTTCGGCGAAGTGCACCCGTGGGTGGTGTTGCTTCTTTTGTATAAGCCGTGCCGATATCTATTTAATTTCCTTGGTAGGCGTAGTGAGCGGGGCTGCGCAGTGAAGCGCAGAAATCCCAGGTTATGTATAAGGCAGGGTGTTGTCAGTTGTATCAACTATGCCTTCAGTAATGGAAGCATTTTACAAGTATCTTGCTGTCGTCCCCGATAGCTCGCTTCAATCGATGACGCGGTGACTGCTGCAACAAGATAAACTCTTCATCTCTAATGCTCGTGATCAAGTAAGTACCTATTCACTTTAACGTGGTTGCTCTCCTAATAGTACTAAATGGGCTGCTCGTGACATTCACGCTTCCTTCATTTCTTGCCCTTCTTCGCGGTAGCAGCCTTCTTGCCGCCCTTGACAGCAGGCGCCTTGCGCTTCTTGGCGCCTCCAGCGCTCGGCAGCACCGTGAAGAAGCTGTCGAGTCGCTTCTGTGACTGAGTGCTCTTTGACTTTTTCAGTCGCGTAATAGCCGAGAGCACACGCTCCTCCTGGAAGCCGTGCTTCTTGACAAGGAAGTCCAGCAGCTCGGTCTCCTGAGGGTCTTTCCACTTGATCTCCGCCTCCTTGGGATCGACGACTTCAGGTTTAATGAACATCTCTCTCGCGCCCTTGTAGATGGGGTTCTCACCCAGCCACTCGTCCGGGATGACGACACCCTTGCTCTTGTTCTTCTGCAGAGCTTCAATGAAGTTTTCAATGGTCTTGTGCTCCTTGATACCTGCGAACGCCTTCTTCGGACCCACTCCACGGATGGAGTCGCAGTAGTCGCATCCGCACAAGATGCACAAGTCCACGAACTGTTCGTGGGTGAGTCCCATCTCCTGCAAGGCGCGTTCCAGTCGGATCTCCAGGATCGGGATCTTCTTAGCGGGCGACACCGTCAGACGTCGGTACAGCACAGGCACTCCGAACGTCAGCGCGTCCATATCTTCCGTGCCGGCCGCGTACACGCGCCCTCCCTTGGCGAGCTCTGCACAGGACGCTTCGGCTTCGCACGGGGCCGTGATGTGCGGCACCCCCATGAGTTTCAGCAGCTCCTTGCAGTCCTCATTGTGCTGCGGCGTGGCGCGCACCAGGCGCTTGTTGAAGCGGTCGATGTCCTCTGCGTTGCCCTTCTCCGTGGCCTCCTCCAGCGCCTTCTGCGCCTCCTGGCGGCGGTCACTGCGCTTGGCCAACTCGCCGCTCTTCATGACGGGCGGCTTGCCGTCGAACACGTACACGGGCTTGAGTCCGTTCTCCATCATGCGGATGGTGCGGCTGAACATTCCCTGCAAATGGGACGTCACTTCCCCTTCGGCGTTCGTGAGCGCCTGCGACGGTCCGCCGCCGTCGCCCGAGCGGATGGCGATGAGGAACTGGTACAGCGCCATGCTGGCGTCGATGGCCACGGCGTGACCTGCCAGTGCCGACATCTTCTCCACCTCCTTGATGCACGATGGAGCCTCCTCCTGCAGCAGCTTCATCAGTCCCTTGATCCCCATGACACTTGATCTGGGTGGTTATGCTAATGTAGCCAAAAAGCGTTTTGGCGCCAAAGACGACAGATTATAAGGGACGGATGACGACGCAACTAATGCCCATGGGCCAGTTTTACTGTCACGGGATGGCTACATTTTACCATCATCTGTTGAGGAGGCAATGTGCACCGCACAGCATTGTATTTCCTTTGGCTCGGATCAGCCTATCAGTAATTTCGTTTGACATGGCTCGCGGGCACAAATGCAATTGATGTACATACGCGTCCATCGCCATGAGCATCGGGCTCCGACGCAAGTAAACCAATCGAAAGCACAGTACTGGGGCTTTGAGGGTCCCCCGAATGGATTGAACATGACCGCAGCCGAATGGCGTGACGACGGGATCACCAATGAAATACCCACAGTCAAGAAATTGGCGACGTACTTGATCTCGGTTCGAGGACGTCTCCATTGATAATTCTTCGACGCGAACTTTGCCATACCCGAAGGAAAACCGCACATCGCAGAAACCCACATCGTAAAAGGTCTCCCGGATGATGCCTACTCCCCAAAGGCGCGATCGAACCAAGCTGCCCACAGATAAAATCGAGGAGGGCTCCAAATACGCCTCTCGACTCCAAGGGAATTTCACTTCGATCCTCTTGTCAGTGACTCGAAGAGCAGTAATCACCCCAGAACCAAACTTGGTTGCAACGATACTCCCGACATCTGCACAAAGTTTAGTGAGCAAATTAACAAGCCGAATAGGCCAACAAGCAAACGTACATGCGTGCGGAAGAAGTGCGTTCGCTTCACTGGCGAAGCTGAGGCCCTTACGGAATAACAAAGTCTTCGCAACTTTGACATCCAGCACGAACCTATTGAGAAGACCAAACACGTACTCGGATGACGATGCAGAAGGGTCTTCAGCCAGATACCTTGCCGTCCCTTCCCAGACCGAGTGCATGTTTTCGAGCTCCATCTCGATGCTTTCAAAGCACTCCTTTATACTCAGAAGCCTCTCTCTCATGACGGTGATGAATATACTGTCCATCTTGTACTCGCGTGCCTCAAACTTTTTGTTCTCTGTCCTGACATCATTTGGGGCGACTTCGTTCTGCTTCAGTTTGTGCGATCGCTGTCTGATCGCTGCTAGTAATGAGGATTGCTCGTTCTGGACACCACTATCATCTTGTGTGTGTTCACGCCGTTGCTTGATAGATGCTAGAAGGGCAGAACGACCACCCGTTGAATCATCGGCTGACGTTGATGCTGGATGTTCACGCTGCCTGATAGCAGCAAGAAGTGTTGCTCGACCTCCTTCAACTTGTTGTGGACCTCCTGTTTCTTTATACGGTTGATTCAATACCTTTCCAGAGTGATTTTGAATTGCACTCAGCACAGCTGCGCGAGGTGTACTCGGCACTTGGGAAGCTCGATCAGCATCATCTCCCCCTGGTTCAGCTGCTGCATCATGGCGTTCACCCACAGCTTTGAAAGAACGGATAGCAGAAAGCATTGCTACTCGGGGATTCTCGTTGGTAGCTTTTGAGCTGGTTTCAGCTCCATTGCCAAACTCACTCTTTACACTTCGCTGTCGAATCGCATTCAACATAGCATTGCGTGCTCCTGAGGTTACATTTAGTTCACTGCTTGATCCTCCATTGCTCTTGACGATGCCATCGCCTTTAAATCCAGGTGCTGGAAGGCACCGCTGAAGGTCTTGCTCTTCAAATCGACGTTTTCGAACGGCTTCAGCGTTGTTGAATCGCTTCAGATCATCCACCATGTCTTCTTTGATCTCCTGCTCCAGTTTAACGATTTCGTGCTGCAATGCGCGCGCTTGTGAGTCGCAGATCGTATTTGAGAATCGTTTCGCTTCGCTGAGAGTGCTGAGATCGTTAATGAATAGCAGCACGTCACCTTCACCTCGATCCTGCATTCACCAAAATCCCCAATTTCGTTAGAATCCTCCAGTTAACGATGAATTGGCAATAACTCACGTGAATGAGCTTGATAATAAACTGCAATAGCGTCATGCTTTGGTCAATTGCCTTAGTCTCGGACAACTTTTAGGCACGTCGCAAAAACCAGGTTAGACATTATGCACTAATCACGAAAATCAAATAGGTGTATACATGAGTGTACCTTCAGAAGAGATGCGAGCGTTATCCCCTGGGCACCTTCAAGCTCAGTCCCAGTATTCAAAAGATTTCCTACGGTCAAAACTAACTCAAAGCACCGAGCAAGTCGTTCACTTCGTAAGACCTCGTAACACGCTTGGGAAATAATTTGTACACGAGTACGCAACTCTTTTTGCTGGTGCTCAAATTGTGATACGAACAACATCGCGTTGATCTACGGTTATAGTAGGAGCGCACCGATAAAACGTATTAGTACTCTGCCTAGAAAAGCAAAACGTACCGTTTCGTGTTCACCTTTTCTGTCACCCTTGAAATCTCACACATTTCCACCAAGAACTTCTCTGAGGGTTCAAGTCGTGATCGAGAGCCTCTGAAGTTAGTGTATCGCTTCACCTCCACGCTATTCGGTGAAATATCTTGGAGATTTGTCAATCGGTCAATCGTGAGAAAGTCAAAGTCGCAATCCTTTAGAGCTTTCAGGATAGCCTCGGCTCCACCAACTGCTTTGAATTGACTCAACCCAATCGAAATGTTGTTTGATCTTCGTGAATCCAACGCTGAAAACTTAGTCTTTTTTGCGACTTTTTCCTTGGACTGCGTAGGTGATGCAACTGTTGGGTTGCCAAAGAGATATTCAAGCTCCGAAAAATCCTGTGGAGACAGTGTTATTGGAGCCGTCTTCCTTCTTGCCGTCACACGAGTCCAAATAGTTTCGTTGGCCTTCTTTGTTTCAAGGCTAGTCCAGTACACTTTACGAAACGTGCTATCCCGTCGATTAAGCCCGCGACTTCCTGACCGTTCTCTTTTTCTGTTAGTCCAGCATACGTTACGTAGAACCGTAATGAGCACAACAACAAAATAATACAGAGACCAAACTTGCACACAGACCTCGATGCTGCGGCGTGGCTCGAACCAATACTCCCATCAGGACCAGCAGCGAAGACGGCGATCTTTTCCGGTGGCATTTCATCTTGCGCCATTTTCTGAGCTACACCGCTCGACGGAACACCAAATCCAAGCATTTTGAAATACTTTTCCATAGCCGGGTCCTGACGAAGAGCAGTATACTCGGGACGCTCGCCACGTTCACTGGTGTCTTTGCCTTTCATAGTAGCAATACGTTTCCGCTTCATATCAACAGTGTTAGATATTTTGCGAACACAATGCGAACGTCTAATCCAGCCACTTACCTCTTTGTCCTTCTCTTTGATGAAGCATCCGTCGCACACTTTTAATTGAGGTCCTTTACTGTTAATTTGGACATGATGGCGAGAACACTGAATGCATACGACCTTCTTACAGCAAGGGCATTCATGCTGTCGACTAAAGAATGAAAATGGGGTCAGGCACTGGTGACACGCTTCAACACCACCATCGGCAGACAATAGACCACCAACGAAATATGACACAGGTTTCGTGAGCAGAGACGAGCGAAAGCCCATAATACCGTCGTCTTTGTCTTGGCTATCATCCACTGCCCCACTCCCATCTTGGTTCCGCTGAAGTGTAACTTCATTCTCCTCCTTTTGAAATAGTGACTGCATGTAGGTAGCACAACGTTCATTTCCGGTCCTTGACGCATGATTCCACGTAATCGACTCGGCCATTTCCATACAACCTTCCCAAGCCGTTGTAAACGCCAGAGCATCGATACATATGTATCGAATTTGAACCTGTTTCGACCGCACCATGGAGTACGAATTACCAAGTTTCACAACCAGGTCGCCTGGAGGACTGGACTTGAACCGTACAATAAGCTCGATCCATTCGTCTGTAGCTGATAAACGTAGCGGTTTTGTCAAGTCTTGGCCATTACTAGTAGCTACGGAAAATAAGACATCTTGAGTCTGAATCCGTAACTGCGTTAGCAAGACAGAGGTGTGACCTGAACGATGAAGCGGAAGCAATTCCATCGTGGAGCGTCTATATGCACACAGCGCACGGAACTATTAGCTTGACGGACGAAACATATAGCGGTCAGGTGCACAGCTACGTACCCGACCGAAACATCTTGAAATGGTTCTCCGTGTCCGTGAAGAACGTACCGAGGTACCGTGCAATCGTCAAGATCTTTAATCTTGTCAGGATCATCCTTCATATATTTCACCACACAACTGTCGCCTTCGGTACCGTCTTGAAATGATACTTCATTTCCAAGAAGGGGAGCTTCCGGAGCACATTGTTTGATATTGCGTGGAAACTGCTCTCCCTCCTCTTCGTCGCATTCATCAGGAGGGTACGCGGCCAGTAGGAATTTGACACCATTCAACGCACTCAGAAAAGATGAAATCCTTTGAGCATTTTCATACTTGTACAAAAGAGCTCTCGGTTCGTAATACTTTTCCATCACCGTCCTTCGCTTGGTTATATTCTGCATGGAAACAATGTTGCATGAGGTCCTTGGTGAGCCAGATACGCTAAAAAGTATGTGGTACATACCTCGAACGCCCGCTGGAGAATCCCCTTATTCAAAGCTAATAAGAGAAATGAACGTGAATGATTCCACCCCAGGTGCTGCAAATTGGGCGGGGCTTCTCCAGCTTTCACTTCTGCTACGATCCCCAAGTCGTCGCGTAAAACATGTTGCGTCTCCAACAAAAACTCGTAATACGGTGCCTCTGGCCACACATCCAGGAATTCCTCCTGCGTTTTCAGAACAAGACTGGTCGTGTCAGCTGCAATCAACACATCACAGCAAAATCGCGTGTCTTACCTTGATTCCATTCCGCAACACAGCTTCCAACGCCAAGACGAGCGGTCGAACAGCTCCCTCATGCAACGGGCAGTCAGGTGTGGCTATGAAAATCGACACAATATCCATCACCGCCTGCTCCAATTGTGCCGTCACGCGTTTGATCTCCCCTTCCTGTTCCTCGTCCGTCATTGCACGTTCACGCGCCAACGTCTTGGCCAAATGTGGCAGTGGGAGCCCAGCCGCCGCCCTCCTCGCTCTCCTCTGGGAACGGGATTGCGACTCCTGTACCGCTAGCTCCGCCGCTGCAACCACACGCTTGGACGTCACCAAGAACCGGTACTGCACCTCTTTGTGCCGCACCAACGAGTACGAATTGTCCCACCGCAGCGTGTACACTCTGCCTCCCTTAACATCGTCGAATCTGCCCTCCATCGTCGGTTCCTGGTCGTCAAATTGCAGCGGAGGCAAAAGTTGCATTGCGTTGGCATTTGCTTCATTGTTCTCGCCTTCAGCAGCCATGAAGCGACCCAAATCCTGCACTATTTCGCCATTTTCCAGCAGTTGGAAGCCCACATCGTGCTCCTGCAGCGTGAACTGCCACACCAAACACTCGTGCGGGTCGTCCTCCGCCTGCTCAGCAGCACAGGAGATCGGGATGGGAATGTCCGCTACACTACCGCGTCTCACGTTTAATGGGACCCACGGCGCCGTCTGCATCAGAAAGGAAGCGGCCGTGAGGGGCATCGATTCGCTAAGTCGCTACGCTCGCGAAAGAATTTGTGTGATGGTCTGCGACGTCTGACAGAAACCCACCGAATTGCATTTTGACGAATGATAGTAGATAGTATGCGGTTTATAAGGTTTCTAGGCAAATGGCTTCAACATCTTCAACTTGCACTCTTGGAGCAATGCTTTTTCATACTGGAAGGACCCGCTCAGAGCGACTGGTACCCGCGGCGATTCATGTAACGCTGGTAAGTGGTGGCACCCACTGCGCCCAGAGCAACCAATCCGCTGGCGGTCAAAAAGGACCACAAGCCGCTAGCGCTCTCGGTTTGCTGAGCCACCTCCTTGGGCTCGACAATCGTTGCATCGTTCACCACCACGTTCATGGACTTGGTGGCCTTGACGACCGGTGCATTCACCGGGTGGTAGTTGCAAATGTCCTGCCACGGGCCCGTGGACTGGATGTGATTCTCGATGATGGCCGCGAAATCGTTCAGCGGACACTTGAGGTCACAGTTGTCGAGCTTGACTGCCGTGCGGGGGCTGAACGGCGACCACACGAAAAGCTGCACAAAGTGCTCGGTGCCCAGGCGGTGCAGCTCGAAGAACAGTGTCGACGCCGGGTGCAGAGGAGTCGAACCGTTGTACTGCGCCAGCCCCTCGAAGTTAAACTTCATGCCCATCATGAATCCCAACCCGTGCATGAGCTCGCGGTGACCGTGGTAGGATAGGTACTTGGGGCTCTCGGGGTTTCGGTTCGGGGTCGCACCCTCACGCAAGTTCCGTACTAGTAGCTGAGGGAACCCACCGATCGCAACAGTGATTTGAGTGGGTGAGCTGTAGAGCCGCTCGATCAAATGCTGGAAGGCGAGCTCCGACACGTCTTCCACCAGCTCAGGGGTAAGTCCTGGCGTCGGGTCGAGACCTTCGTCTTGGTCGAACAAGAACATGTCGTTCACATCCTTGATGGCCGTGACAGGATCACCTCCAGCGTAGAACTCGTGCCCACAGATGTCAGCAAGAGCTTCAAGCGTCTTCTTGTGCTTTGCGATGGCCTCCACAGCTCGCCCTTTGCTGTAGACCTTGTTGTTCGCAGACATGACTGGCCAGCACGGTCCGTTAGCAGTGAAGTCGTGCTCGTTCTCGAATAGCTGCATGTACACAGGGATGGGCTGCCTCGGATAGCCGTCGGGGCCCGTGCCCTCAGGATACAATCCGTAGCCCATTGACACAGCACTCTGGCCGCACCGATTAGCAGCGTCGGCTCGGAAATATCCTTCGAAGTGCGGGTCGTCTTCCGGTCCATTAAACGTTGGAGAGAGGAACCCCTTCTCGTTCACATACACCTCGCGAATGTGGTCGCCAACCTTCTCCATCTGCTCCATGCCACGCTCCGTGAGCTGTTCGAGTGGCACCGAGTACGACTCAACATTGGGCAAGTTGTTGGGACAATGGGCTTTGACCGTCGGATTCGGGGCGCGACTGCCGTGGCGCGACAATGAAATCAGCATCACGAGCTCCGAGTCGGTG
Organism: Phytophthora sansomeana; assembly: GCA_032158285.1. NCBI lineage: Eukaryota > Oomycota > Peronosporomycetes > Peronosporales > Peronosporaceae > Phytophthora > Phytophthora sansomeana. Next base: position 317,781 of record JAPDHH010000220.1, read on the forward strand.
GGCGTATCGGCGGCCGCAGCATAACTGGACTGGATCAACGCCAGCGAGGCAATGGCAGCAAGGATAGCAGGAATCCGCATCTTGAGAAGCAGTTCTTTCTTGTTGAGAGTCTCAGTGATCCGCTTGATGGCAGCCTTGCAGATTCGGGAATGGACTTGGAAATGCAACGTCCAAGCGGCCAAACCTTGAAAGAAAAGAACCCCAAGAAACCCCCGAGGCAACGGACGAAAGTCCATTTTCGCGGTCCCAAGTTTTCACCTCGCAACCGCCAAGACATGGCTAGATTTGTGTGTGCCTTTTCACGCAGTTGTTTTCCGCCAATCAGAGGCGTCCAAAGCCAACAGAATCGACACCAAGCAATCGACATGGAGGCTGCAGCCGTGTACCCCAACTGGCCGCCCGTGCTGGTCGCCACGGGCCTCGGCGCGACGCTGGCAGGCCACGACCCGGACCGCGTGCCTCTCCAGCCTAATCTGATCAATGATCCGCGCAGACGGTTCGCTCCGGGAGGCAGCGCGGTGGACGCGAGCGGCGTCATTCGACTGCATGTGCGCAACTCGCTGGGCTACGCGTTCCTGCGGCCACACCACACACACAAGCTGCAGCTGCGATATATCAACTCTATGGCTGAGAAGAGAGCCAAGTGTAGCAGCCAGGCCTCGTTCTATCGCCGCCATTACCGCCACTTTGTGCCCCACGACCTAATGATGAACTTCCTGCAGAACGAATGCCCGTACGTTGGTTATAACGAGACTTGAGTTGACTAGTGCAGTGGATAATTGACGGTGTCGGAACCGTTACTTTGTAGACCGCAAGAGGACGCTCAGAATTTGTCAAAGTGGCAGGGCAATGCCATCGCAGGAGTGGATTGCGGACAGGACGGGCACGTAGTGTTTTATCCTACAGGACACGTACTGCAGCAAGCGTGCGCCTGGTACAGCAAAGGAGAATCCAAGGGAGATGCATCGTGTTCGAGTACCGTCGTTGAGACCGGGGGTCCTATTCGACAGTTTGTGGTATTGGGAAGCAGAGACGCGTATCACTCGGCCAGTGCCGCCACGATTTTTGCGGCAGCACGAGGATCGACCAACTGTACTATTGTCGCAGCGCCAGCTCGAGTTACGCCGGCAAACATGCACAATATGCAGGCCAAGGCGAAGATTTCGTTTCCTGGGATGCTTAATCACATTGCGGGGAGCCCGCATGCAGAAGCGGAGGTGGCCTTTGTCGCGGCAGATGGTGTGATTCGATGCTGGGATCCGGAAGGTGGTGTCCAAAATGTCAACAACCAAGCCAGGACGTTCGACCGATTTATTCGCTGCGAATACTCCAGGTGCTTATCTTTAATTTTGTGCAACTTGGTTTTCACTATTTTTAAAAGCTTCATTGTTTGTGTGTAGCCACCCTCGCGTGCTATGGGCAGTAAAACGAGCTATTGTAAGTACCCTTGATCTTCGGCAGCCGCCACAGCACTCGAATACATTATACGATGTCTCGAGTGCGGGCTCAAATGTGACAATTTATGACGTGAAGCGTAGAGCAAGGTACGAGGTGGCAGGATCTTCCTTAATAACGTGGAAATACTTGAACACTAACTGTCACGTCGTGATTTTTATCTCAGCAATCCGTTCCAGTTTGTTGTTGGAACTGGTATTTCTATCGAAGTTGTGGATAGTCGGATGTCATGCCAACCACTGATATCGTGGCCTCAGCCACAAAGCTACTCCGGCAAAACTGAGCCCTTGCTTGGGGCAATTGATGAAGTAAAGTTGTCAAGGAGTGATAACGACGAACGAGGTACGCAAACAGTCCCCTCAGGGGATCGATGTTGGAGAACTTACCAGCTCTGTGTTGTTCATGAAGGTTACGTTGTATCGAGCTTTGGTCGACATAAAGTAACGACGCTATTCCCCTTTGAGAAGAATCGCAAGCGCAAGCGCAGTAAGGTGTTGTCGCTGGCATCGCTCCGGTCTAACGAGGACGATGAGTTCTCTGAGACTCCGCGAACAAGCACCGAGCAGCTTGTTGCGGCTGACGCGACATTAGATCTTCATTTGGAAGATGGCGGAGAGTACACGAATTTGATGGGACTCGGCGCTTTGCGTGAGGAAGACTCCCCGACTGCCGTTATTTACCAGATGAATAGTCTGGGTGATTTGTACTCGCATCGGGTTTCATTTTCTCGATCCAAGACAACATCTTACCGTGCCGCTGTTCAGCCAGAGTACGTCTATTTCCCGTACGTGAATTCTCGTTTGTTGACTCCTCCCTAACACTTATCTGATCGAATGCACAGCTTGCCGTGTGGCGTAACTGCACAAGATGATCCAGCAGACGATTCCCTAGCAACACCGCTACCAATTCCGCTCGATGGTATTTTACCTGAGCACGACACCGAGTCCATGCAAACTTTCTTCACATTACCTGTCAAAATTCTTCGCCGGCAATATCCGCGTTTACCAGAACTCAGAGAGCCGTCTATGAACGAGGAGGACGAAGAAGCCAAACCTGGAGCAAGTGCCGCTACCAGCCGAGACCGTTCATTTAGCTACGATGAGGATGACCTCATCGAGAAGCTTCTTCGCGTTTGCAATCCTTCAGCGTCGCTTTATCGATTGCTTCGGTACGTGAATGAGAAGCTGAGGATTGTGCTCTCGTCGCCGGAATTGCTAGATCTTCTTCGCTCAAGCAGCAAGTTCCGGATCCGAACGGTGAAACATTCGTTCCCAGCTGACACACTACAAGTCCGCGACCCGTCCTCTCCAGACGCTGACAACGTGCATTGCCACCACGGTGACCCTCGTCTGGCTACGTGTACGTGCCGTCCTGGATCGCCTCGCTCTCAGATGCCGTGCGAGTCTTGGACCTGTGTCATCCCGCACGCGGTCATCGTGTCCAGCGCTTCAACGGAGCTGCAGTTGGACGACACGGCGCCGTCGTCCGCTGTTCTCCACGAAATGTCGGACGAGTTCGCCAGCGTCTTGGCCGAGGCACGTGCTGCGTACGACGAAATGTATGAGTCCGAGTCCGAGTCGGAAGAGTAAATAAAGTAGGAATGATGGTCTTATAGTTGCCTTTTATCCCGATATTTCAGTTAGCAATTCCAAATATTCGTGCAGTTTTTCAGCAAAAATGAGCAAGAAGGTGGTGCTGGAAGAGGACGAGTATGTGCGTGCACTGGGCCAGATCATCGAGCGCGACTTCTTCCCGGACCTCCCCCAGCTCAAGCGGCAGACGGAGGTACGTCTCCGCATTCAAGCGCTGTAATATTCACTCAACAGTGCCTAAAATTCACTTAAATTCTTGCGTTTCCCAGCGGCTTCGGGAGGAGGAAGAAGGATACACGCTCACAGACACGACACAGCGAGTTGCGACAGCTCGAGGCAACGTGTCGGTGCGTAGCAGTGCGAGCAGTTCGGGCTGGGACCAGCCGACGCCAAGTCTAGAGACGGCTGAGAAGGATGAGGATGACGGAGAAGAAGACGGAGCCAAAGCTTCCATGACGTTGAATGGGTTTGTGGCGACCCACACGTCAGAGGACAATGAGTCGTTCAAGGAGCTGCAAGAGAAGGCGGTGAAAGACCATGAGCGACGTTATCACTGGGCGTATGATGACAAGGAGAGAGGGGACCCGAAGCTCCACTTGCTGACGAACGGAGAGTGGATCTCCAAACAACAGCGGCAAATTGCCGATGAAGTTTGCGCACCGAAAGGTTTTGGCATCTGGAGGGATGCACGTTTGTGGGCATGGTTTACTGATTTTTGTTTGTTTGTTGGAACGTTTAGGACCGAAGGACGACAGACCAAGTGCACCAGAGACGTGGAAGTTCCGAGCCAGGAACCCACTGCTGTTTCCACCCGAGCTGGAAGCGACGAGGGATATTTGCGGGGTACGTCGTTCATGGGATAGTTGCGCTAGGAAACTGGAGATATAGCTAACGAGGTGGTGCTTCGGATGATTAAAGATTGAGGGAGGCCCACAGGCGCAGCTTTTGCTTGAAAACGGGGCAAAATCACGTTCGGGGCGACCTCCTAGGGCACAAAAGACAACGGTTTACGCAAACTCCAGGTTTTCTTCGGAGGATACACAGGTGAGTGCAGTTGAGGATTTCTATATGCCCTGATAGATGTTTTAATGACGTGCACGTTATGGTATTTTACTCGACTGCTGCAGCCGACCGAATCGGACAGCAGAGTAACTCCGTCATCGTCAGAGAAGGACTACCCTTTAGTTGCGATGACCCCACTCATTGCACCTGGTGTGGATGCGAGCCCACTTATGACATGGGGCGATATTGAAGGCACACCGATGATTTTAGGATCTCGAGCGACACCAGGTGAGCTGATCTCTTTGTACCCCAGTCGACATGATTGCTATCTAACAGTGCTATGCCTGCCCCAATAGGGTCCATTTTGAACACACCTAGTTTCGAGCTTCAAGGCAAATCACGACGGGAAAAGCTAGCTGATCGCTTAGAGGCGGAAGCTGTACGTGGTTCAGCCAACTCTTTTCTAATGATTGTTGAGCAGTGAACGCTAATGCCGAATTGTTGTACATTTCCTTTTTAGCGCAACCGTCATAACACAAGGATGCCAGGCACTAAGACTCCACTGCGCAAACGATCCAAAACAGAGCGTTCCCCAGCATCACGGAGTGTCCGAGCCCGAGTATCCAGTGTTCGGTCAGTACTTCGCACCCCTCTTGGTTCAGACCCGCAGTTACGAGCAAGCTATTCAACACCACATTACCCGACCAAGAATCGCAGGACGAAATGATCGCTATAATTGCGCGGATAACAAGATCATAAGGTTTGTCTTCCCCCATATAGATGTCTATGTATATGACCTGGCTTATCACGCTGATACAATAACTCGTGGCACTTCCGTTATAAGACGACAGCGAAGTTGACCGCACTACACCAGACTCGAGCACAAACTGCATGACGATCAACGAAGAGGTTTACAAGGCGGTAGTTGTGGGTGGAGGTCCTGCTGGAATTGGTGTGTTTGTTCGAGCAGCGCGAGCAGGCATACTGCCTCGGCTGCTGAATCCGGAGATGCTTGGAACTGCGAAAGACAATGAGTTTAGCACTCAACTTGGTTTCAAGCCGATGGGTGTTGCAGTTCTTCATGATGGCGACGCAACAACATTTGGTGGTGGCAATTTAGGCGAATACATCATCAACTCGAACACGTTCGCTTGCAGTCTACTCGCAAGTGTTTTGGATGAAAAGCCCGATCTTGATCCGCCAGAAAGTATAAAGGGTACGTTTCTTGAGAAGGCCCGCGTGCACGAAAGTGCCAAGCGATTAGAGGAGATTGGACCAGCGCCTGGGAACTTGACGGAAATTGGGCGATTCCTCCGCTGCGTTGGGGCGTGCTTGATGGATGAAATCGCAGACAAGGCTCCTGATACCAGTAAGATTCTGCTGAAAACGAAGGCAGCTAAGTATGAAGCTTTGGAGAACGGCCTCATTCGCGTGGAGTCCCAGGTCTCTGATGGTAATGATAACCCAGTGATACTTCTCACGGAGCACCTAATCTTGGCCATGGGCGGGAGCCAAGAACTTCCTTCGCTTGACAACCCAGCGTACCATTCCAAGTTGTTTGCTTCGGATGCCTGTCTTCGGGAGGAGGGGTTTGCAAAACTCAAAGAACATATCCTGGCTCAACCGATAGGCGAGCGGAAGGTTTGCATTGTAGGCGGGTCTCACAGTTCCTTCTCCGTGGCGTGGCTGCTTCTCAACAAATTCGTGGACTCGAAAGTCGTCGCAACAAGGAAAGCTTCATTGACCCCACACAGCCCAAAGAAGGCAGTGTCTTCGGACGACAAAAAGAACAAGGAGGACTGCGATAGTGCATTGATCGCGCCACACCTCCCAACCATTGGAGCTCCCGTGACTGCTGCAGCGCCAGTATCTCCTCTGACTGTCACGAAATGCGACGCCGCAATTGGAAAGGTGAAGCGCACATCGCTAGCGAGCACCACCAGCGACGCCCCGAAGTCGAGCATTTTCAACCCGAAGGACATCATGATCCTGCACCGCTCTCCGATCCGCTGTTATTATGGTTCGAAGAAAGAAGCCGAAGCCGACGGCGCCGATGCCAGTCGCGTCGACAAGTCCGGCTGTGTGAACACGTTTACCGGTCTCCGAGAAGATGCCAAAAGGCTTTATAAGAGCGTGACCACTGGGCGCGAGACCCGTGTACGGCTTTTTCAAGTGAACCAGCAAGGCTCGCAGGCGATCACCGACAAGGCGTATTCAGCCGCTGGTGCGATTGTCTGGGGTGCCGGCTACAAGACCAACTTGCTTCCTGGTTTCGATGAGGCAGGGAACGCACTCGTTTTCCACCAAGACAAGGGCGTGGTCAAGCTGAACAACAAGGCGCGATTGCAGCTACTTGGTCCGTTCAAGGGCAAGTGTCCGAGTGTGCTGGGTCTGGGCCTGGGTTTCAGTCTGCGTTCAGCAATCGACGAAATGGGCTCGGAAACGCGTGTGGACGGTGTGACGGTCTACCACCGTCGCGGCGCGGCACTGGTACTGGAAGCGCTCTTCGGCCCAGAGGTGTATGGCACCAGCTCGAGCTTCGAAGAGATGGTGGAGAAGGTAAGGCTAACTCACTTTTTACGGCCGGTAAGGCCTAGCACCTTTTCCTGACGAGATGTGCGTGTCCAGAACGAGAAGAGGAAGCGAGAGGCGCAGGCAGCGAAGGAGGCGGCGAAGACTGAAAAGTAAGTGCTTCCTTCTCGATTGCAAGGGTGGGACTAGTTCGGACTGATCACGATACAGGACGCTGGCATCCTCCTTGTTTTCGTTTCTGCGACTGTAGGGCACGCAGCGCTACCAGCACTTCGGACAGTGAACAACCGCCTGGGTCGCCACCAAAAAGCCACATCTCTCGTAGTGGCAGCGTGACGACCACCCATTCCTCGGCGAAATTGGCGCCGTTGGGGTCCCCGGTACGTTCATGGCACGCAACGCAACGCAGTGCTGCTGACTTGCATCTGATTCCGATTGTGTGGCATTTCACTAGGCGGCAACGGCCCGCAACGTGATGGTCCGACAGAGCCCGACCAAGCCTGCTACGGTGGACAAGAAGTCCCCGAAGAAGAAGGACTTGGCCCCCACCAATCCGCCCGTGAAGCTGCTGCTGCTTCGGCGCCGCGCCTCCACGGAAGCCGCGAAAGAAGAACCTCCAGAGCTCTCTTCCGCTGCAGCTGAGAGCCCAACGGAGTCCGCAGCTGCAGTGGAAGACGTCGCGGGCGCTATAGTAACTATTGCTTCCGAGCACGCCGAAAGCTAAAGCTAATGGAGACCACACAGCCTGCTTCACCGTTTCACAAAATTTCTTTTTTCACGTCACGGCCGCAAAAGAGTTGGCACGCGACGTTTCAACTGCCGGATAGACTTGGGAACTGTATGGCTCTGGGTTGAAGATGCGGTACGGACGCCATATATCGAGGAAAGCGGTGCGGTAGATCCATGGAATGGGCGAAGAAAACTCAGGTCAAGTTGCCTCTGGACTTCCCCAGTTCCACTTCGTCGCTCTTCCGCCCCCATCCAATCCGCCAGAGAGACCGGAAATGGCGCTCGCCTCCCGCCGACGAACCTTCTGCGGCCGCTCGCACCTGCACCGCCTCAAGACGGAGCGCTCCAGCCTCTCCAAGCTCGAAGACGAGCACGTTAAGCCGTCGCTGCCCAGTCCGCGAGCCCCCGTCCGCCTGCTGCACGAGAGCGCCATGACCGAACTCTTCCAGGAGCAGCTGCGTCCGCCGTCTTCCGCTTCGTCGGCCTCCGAGTCGTCCACTGCGTCGCTGCGTCGCCTGCTGGTAGAGTCCGAGGAGCAACTGGCGCGCGCGCTGGCCCAAGCGGAAGAAGCCACGGGGGACGCCCAACTGGACGAGCTCAACACGCGCGTCGCAGCCTTCTCCGCCGCGTCTTCGTTGCTGCGAGCCAGCATCTCCAGCAGCAGCGTCTTGATGGGCAACACTCCCGACTCAGCAGACGACGAGCCGGAGCGAGCGGAGCTGCCGCACCTGAGCTCCTCGGCGCCTGCTACTGCAAATGCGACGGCATTGGCAACTGCTGCGGATAGCTTCGACACGTCAAGACGACGCGAGTGCCAGATCTGCTTCGACAAACTCGACGCGCTGCAGGCCCATGTGTGCGTCTCTTGCTGCGGATCTTTCTGCGCCAGCTGCACGCGCTGGTACATCGAGTACAAGATCCTGGAAGGAGAAGTCTCCCAGAAGAAGATGGTGTGTCCGGCCCCGCAGTGCACGCGCCCGCTGTCCGAGGAGCTCGTTGAAGCGCTCGTGTCCCCTGACACGTTCGCCAAGTACAAGAAGTTCCTCAAGAACCAGAAGGTCGGGATCCGCTTCTGTCCGCGCGCGGGCTGCTGCGCGGTTCTTGATGAGCCTCTGAACTCGTCGTCCCGTAGGGTCAAGTGCCAGACGTGCAGGGAGGAGTCGTGCATGCGCTGCGGGGGCGATTTCCACAAGATCCCGACGTGTCGCCGCGTGGAGAAACGCTTCGGCCGCTGGAAGAAGCGCCACAATGTGCGAGCGTGTCCCAGCTGCAATGCTGTCATCGAAAAGCAGGGAGGCTGCTCGCACATGAAGTGCTTTCAGTGCGACCAAGAGTTTTGCTGGTCTTGTCTGCGGCCGTGGGACAACCATGACGAGACGTTGTGTCTGCCGTTGAGCTTCCTGCGCTCCAAGAGCCGCAAGTACGGGTGCTGGGCTCCCATGCGCGTCGTCACCAAGACAGCGATCGCTGGTGTGGCTACAGTGGTGGTCGTTGCTGGTGCGGGACTCGCCGTCGTTGTCTTGCCGCCTGTGCTGGGCTTCCAGTACGCCAAGGACGCCTATCGTCGCCACAAGTACGCGCGCGCTTCCTATCTCCGTATAAACCACGGAGACGCGTATCTTCGTTAGCTTGCTTCCGACCAGCGATACCGAGTGAGCTTCGTTGTGTCGTCCGTCTTCGCCTACGCTGGTCTTGTGTCTTCAATCCGTCACCTCGCCGCTTGCATCCGTCCACGCGGCATTTCTGGTCCGCCCCCTAAGTATCTTCATCGATGCCTAAGTTAAATACTACACACCCCACATTCCCCTCCACGCAAGTAGCAAGTGACACACTCCAACAGCAACGGACGTCCGAAACATATCGGGCCACAAAGAGCCTTTCAAAGCATTTAGTTATCCGTCAAAAACAGTAAGAAGGAGCACAGAAGACGACTACTACCTCCCAAAGAGAAGGCACCACCGTCAATGACGCTCCCTCCCTTCACTCCATTGACGCTATGTGTTTTTCTTGGGGAATCTCAGGGCCAGTCCACGACAGACCGACGTCTTTATGGACAAAAGTCGCTTACGCCTTCTTGAACGCCTCGGCGATCGTCTTGATCGAGTCGATGTCCACTGCAAGATGAACCACAACAGCAACAGATAAGTAAATAGACTGCACTTCAGTATGCAACTGCAAAGGCAGCACGCACCGCGCTCGCCACGCTCGCCGTTGGCCCACTTGAAGCCGGCGAACTCGACGTTGGAACGCGCCTGCACCGTGCTCTTGACGGGCTCCTTGAGGGCCGCGCGCACCACGCCCGCCGACTTGTTGACGTACTGCAGGTACGACACGCCCGCCATGCGCCACAACGACGTTCCCTTGCTGGCCATTGTCTGTCTTGTAGAGGATCCGAAGCGCTTGTTAGACGGTTGTGCAGGGGAGCTCAGCACAGCACAGCCACAGGTGTCGGCGGTTCGCTGCGATTCAGAAATGAATCGCAAAGGTTGGGTGACACACACTATGTTAGGTATGACACACTATTTTGGATGCTGTTAAACGGGTTCGGGTGGTGTGCACTAGACCATTGGCTGCAAGACGAGATGCTGTCGCCTTCCGCGAGTGCTGCGGGCGTGAGTCTCCTGCTCGTGGCCGTGGGCGTGTACCTGTACCTGTTGACGCACCCTCTCTCGCTCCCGGACGATGCTGCGACGTCACCCAAGCGCAAGGGCAAGAAGCCCCAGCAGCAGCAGCAGGACGAACCCAAGCCCGTGACCGTTCGCATCCTCTACGGCACGCAGACTGGCGCCTCCAAGAGTGCGTGGACTGAATTGACAAGTGCACAATCGTATTGTAATTATTAATGCTGTCAGTGCATTGTTTTGATTGCTGCAGCGATGGCCGAGACGCTGGAGAAGACGCTGTTCGCACTCAACATCTCTGGCTTCCACTTCCAGACGAGCGTCGTGAGCATGAAGGACTACGACCAGGACAATCTGGAGCAGGAGGACATTGTGGTGGCCATTATGTCCACGTGGACGCACGGCCAGCCCCCAGAGGACGCGCGTGTGTTCTGCAACTGGATCACGGACATGACCCAAGACTTCCGCGTGTCCAAGTCGTGGCTCGGTGGCGTGCCGCACGCCGTGTTTGGACTGGGCAATGCAGAATACGACGAGGACTACGGAACGGCTGCGAAGAACTTGGACCGCGAACTGTCGGAGCTGGGATCTCCGTCCCTGGTCGCGCTGGGTCTGGGCGACGACAACGTCGACCAGTTCAAGCAGTTCGACGTTTGGATGGACAACTTGGTCGCTGCCATGTGTGAGTACACCTCTGAGAAGACGGTGGCTGCGCTCAAGAAGACGAGCAGCCCCACGAAGGCGGGCAAAACTGGCAAGAAGGAGTGGTTGTCGCAGAAGGAATTCCGGCGCCAAAAGAGGGCCAAGAAGGCGGAAGCGGCCGCTGCGAACGGCGAGTCCGTGGAGCTGAACGAGGAAGATCTTATGAATGAGCAGTTCCTGGTTGACGACTTTTCGGATGATGAAGAGCAAAGCCAGCAAAACTCGAACGATGATAGCGGCATGGTGGACGTGGAGGATATCGGAAAGTCGATGAAGGAGTCCGAGGCAGCTAGCAAGTCGCGCGAAATGGTCACACCGATGCAACGCAAGGCTCTAACGAAGGAAGGCTACAAGATTATTGGTACACATAGTGCTGTGAAGCTCTGTCGCTGGACGAAGCACCAACTTCGTGGCCGTGGTGGCTGCTACAAGCATGCGTTCTACGGAATCACGAGCTACCAGTGCATGGAGACTACGCCTAGTTTGGCCTGCGCGAATAAGTGTGTCTTCTGCTGGCGACACCACAAGAACCCAGTTGGTCGCGTTTGGCGCTGGAAGACGGACGACGCAGAGACGCTTGTGAAGGGATCCATTGAACGCCACCAGAGCATGATCAAGGAGCTCAAGGGGCTCCCTGGTCTGATCCCTGCACGATGGGATGAGGCCTTCACCGTGCGTCACTGCGCGCTGTCGTTGGTTGGTGAAGCCATCATGTACCCGCAGATCAACGAGTTCTGCAAGCAGCTGCACAACCGCCACATCTCGTCCTTCCTCGTCACTAATGCCCAGTTCCCCGAAAAGATTGCGGCGCTTGACCCGATCACGCAGCTGTACGTTAGCGTCGACGCTGCCACGAAGGAATCGCTGCGTGCTGTCGACCGCCCGCTTTTCAAGGACTTCTGGGAGCGATTCCTTGCCTGTCTGGAAGAGCTGAAGCACAAGGGTCAGCGTACGGTGTACCGCTTGACACTGGTCAAGTCATACAACATGGAGGAGCTGGACAACTACGCCGAGCTTATTAACATCGGCCAGCCTGACTTTATTGAGGTGAAGGCTGTGACGTACTGCGGAAAGTCTGACGGCTCCGACTTGACCATGAAGAACGTGCCTTGGCACGAGGAAGTGCGTGGCTTCTGCTCGGCACTGTGTGACCGTGTTAGCGGTGACTACGCACTGGCATCTGAGCACGCACACTCAAATTGCGTGCTGATTGCGAAGAAGAAATTCTGCCGTGAGGGTGTCTGGCACACCTGGATCGACTACGAGCGCTTCCACGAGTTGGTTGCCAAATTCTACGAGGATGGCACCACATTCACAGCTGACGATTACACAGCCCCGACTCCGGCGTGGGCATTGTTCGACTCCAAGGAGCAAGGATTCGACCCTGTTGAGACTCGCTTCCGTCGTACGAAGGATGGAAAGGTTGTCGAGTTTCAATACCAGTCGACCGAGTCGGGATGCGGTTAAATGCGTGTGAGTTAGAGACACGTTCGCAAGTTTAATTGCCATCGTGTTTGGTGACTGTCCTAGCGATGGAGGCAGCAGCGAACTCGGATGTCAACAAATGATGGGAGCACCTCCGACACTAGGAGCGAACATCACGATCGCAGAATATCAAGCGATCTCTTAGCCATGGTTACTTCCGTCTTGGATTGTGTTGTATGGTGGTGTTTGTCTACGAAGAAAGCGTCCTAAAGACGAATTGACACTCGAGCACCCCGTCCTCCGGGCAGTCTGTACAGTGAAGAGCGTTGTAGATGTTGGAACGGCCGAAGTTCGCACGTATGCTGCCTGGACGCAGTGTTTTCGCGACTTGCACGTCAAATGGTCCGCACAACTCGCGAAATCGTCGCACCACATCTTCACCACGAACTTCAAGTGCTAGGCACGGTGACGAGCACATGTACTTGATCATCTCCTGTTAAATGGTACACATCATTAGCCCATTATGATCCCAAGAGCAAAACTCAAACGAGATACGTACATGGTACTGCCGAACAACACCTTTGTAGATCTGGAAAAGTTCATCAGCCTCGTTCATTTGGAAGTGCACAAGCTTCAACGCTGATACTTCGAAGCCCGCCACGACAATCGCGTCCAAAACTTCACCAACTCGAGCTTCACGAAGAATTCGGGGGCGAAGGAGACACAAAGTGCAGTTGTCCAGCACAGCTGACGTTGGAAATGCAGCGGATGGACTTGACCCAGGGCAAAGAACTTCAAGCCCACCGCTGGCAATTAGAACTGCATCGACAAGTCCTGCACGAACCAGTTTGGTTTCAACATCGTCGACCGCTTTGGGGGACGATACTCTGACTTCCACCACCACGGACACATCGCTGAGCAGAGACTGCTGCTGGTTGTCGTCGGTAATAGCTCCCAACGATTGCAGCGCCACGATATGAGACTTCTGTAGATGCACCATTCGCAAGTCACGCACTGACAGATCACTCTGCTCAATCATCTGGATAATTCGTCCCATGTGAGAGTATCCGTTGGGAGAAATGACAAACAGAGCTTTATCTTCTCGCTGCAGGAGCATTTGTCTCGTGAACTCGTTGGCAGGCTCCATGATGGTCAGTTGTCGTGAATAGCTGAGTCGCAAAATGGAAATCAATCAGTTCCAGACCCGAGTACCCAGACACTCACCTACAACAAACGTACACAGTGATGGAACCTCCGACGTATAAATCCTCAAGGTTAACGGTGGGGATTCGGATGCGCTTCAAAAAGAGTTTCCTCGTTTGTCGTTCCACCTAAAAGTATCGAAACCAACAACTCTGCGTCACAAACCCCCACCTCATGATCCTGACAACTTTAACGCGTACCAGTTCGACGGTGTTGTCTCCATGGTAGTGCATGATATAGCCCTTCTTCAGTCCCGACTGCGGGTCGTACCATTCCAACAAGAATGCAAGCTGCTGTTCCTCCTCCATAGCACCAATAAGAAGAAGTCCTAGGTAAAATGACAGAAACGCCGAGGCAGATGGCTATTCCCGGTCCATAACGTCTCGAGGCCCGGATCTTCATGAACGGACGCCACCCAGTTCTCCTTTTGAGCCACAAGCAAGAGCGAAAGTGTCCGAATCGCGTTTGAGTGGCACCACTACAGGAGAATGAGGTACGACGCTGTTGTAATGCATTGCGAGGCATAGTGTTGAGCTAACCATGTCAACGTCACCAGTGACGTGTTCGAAGTTCAGTACTTGGTGATACCCTCGGAGGCGGAGCAGATCGTCGAGCGGTTGGAAGAGCAAACACTACAGCAGATTGGCCGATCTACCCAATGGCTTGAACACCATCACGTCATGGAGAAGTTGAATCTGCAGGCGCACCAGTCCGCCCAACGCAAACAAGACAATTTCGTGGTGGAGAGTCTGCTGACCTTTGACAAGTTCCCGACCATTATCAGCAACTTGCTGTCACTGGAGCTGTGGAAAGCCAACGTTCTACCGTTATTACGGTGCCAGGACACGGATGCAGCCTCTCTACGGCTCTACTTTGTGGTGTACCATGAAGCGACCTTGACGAACTTGCTGGAGGTTGCATTCTTTCATGAGCACGTGGTGGAGAGTCTGACGGACGACCTGCTGCTAGAGCTGGTAGACTACTGCATGCGCAAGCTCTCGTGGTTGGTTGGGCTTCCGCGCGAGCGTATTGCAGAGGCCACGAGTTTTCATAAGACCGGATCCGAGCTGATTCAAATGGTGCAAGCGCAAAGTCCTCGCCAAGAACTTGAGCGCCAGCGCATGGAGATCGAGTTTCGTGTCGCCGTTCAAGCAGTCACGATACTGCGTTATGTAGCTGAGAGGCTGCATATGCTTTCGTTGAGCGTTGTGTCCCGGATTCTCGATAAGCATGACGCCCTACTCACACTTGTGGCACTTGTTGAGAACCCACCGTGGACGCACAAGGCAATTGTGAAGGTACCAGAAAAGGAAAACGGTGATGATCAGGGGCCGAAGACCGAAGCGAAGTGGAAGAAGTTCGTTGATCAGAAGTGGGTAGTCGTGGAGCCCAGCGATCTTCTTGCGCTCACGACAACAGAAGCTCAGGTTTGGCTGAGCATCTACTACCTCTTGTGCACAAAGTCGTCTCGTGAACACTACGAGGTTACGCAGTATCGAAAGGACCAGCTACTTCGAGTACGCAAGTATCTGAACGAGTTACTGGTAGATCAGCTTCCTCTCCTATCGGACGTCCAGCGCTATTTGGATGAGCTGGCAATTGTTCAGGTGGGCAGTACGTCCATGCTAAGCAAGAACAGTCTTGTCATGGAAGCCGTGCCGTATCTCCGAGATCGGATTTTGCGTACGTTCCGTCCAAAATACAAGGAGCTTGCTCGAGAGTTCGACGAACTAAGTATGAACTTCAGTCGAGGAGAGGACCTCAAGGCGCTCGCTGAGTTGTACCAAATGGAAGGAGTTGAAGAGCTTCTGGAGGGTGGCAATCAACTAGCCAAGGGCAATTCACAAGATCTGAGTGCAGATGGTCAAGAAGCTGAAGCTGAGGAAAACGTGTCAAACTTGATGCCCACGCGTGTGAAACTCGAGTTCTCCAACTCTCCATTGCACAGTTCGGGTAAGAAAGCGCTGATTGTGGAGCTCGACAACAATGATGAACCGACAGAAAGTGATGTATTCGGGCTTGTGGAGATCGAGTTCATGGTGGATTTGGAGAGCCAAAAGACGATGGAAAGCAGGTCCCAGCGTTATCACCGCTACCGACTGAGCCAGAGCAAAATGACCCCCGATCAAGAACTATCGATTCAGAGTCGTGCGTCTGTGAAAGCACACGTTTGGTTTACTGGGGGTGGAGGTTCTCGCGAGCACGAGCTGCGATTATCGTGCGACGACCTTCAGCTTCCGAAAATCGATCCTAGTGATGAAACCTCTCGTCGGTCAAAGCTGTGGAAGCAGATTGGGTCACTTGAAGAAGCAAGTCTCGTGGTCGTACAGTGTCAACTCATCGCAAATAACAATGTCGATCAACTCGAACAGCACAAGGACGACGAAGTTGCTGGTTACAGACTTGGGGCACTTTACCTTGCAGTTCCTTTCTAACACTCTTTGAAAGGTTGGAGAGTACATGAAGAACCAGACAAAAAGTACTTCGAAGTACAACAAACAACAATCAACTTTCAGGACACAACAACAACTAGTTGCCAACAATTCAAGTTTTGCATCTTTCACTTAGCATTACAACTACTTTGGTTGATCTAGTTGAGTCTGCCCGACACGGCACCAACCAAAGGCTGGGATACGTTGCTGCCGCTTTTCAGGTAGCACGCAGGCTGGCCCGGGTTGCTGTTGACGTACGTGTACGCCGTGCATCCGTCGGTAATCGCACACTCGTCGCAGCACAGAGATGGCTGCGTCACATACACCGTCTTGATGTCGTTGCCATTGTAGTCGACGTCCGTCTCCTGGTGCGAGCACTGCGACGGGGGGCGTGATGCACTGGTAGTAGTCGGCGCTCCAGGGCTGGCAATAGTAGCCGTCCGGACAGCACGTCGTGCCTTCACTGCTACCACACTGCTCGTTGGCGCCCACCAGGCAGTTGTTGGCCGGCGAAGGAGGTGGCGTCGGCTCCGTCTCGTTGGACACGGGTGTGGCGGTGGTGGCTGCCGGCTCGGTGGTGGAGGAGCTACTCGAAGCTAGAATACCCGATACGGCACCGGTCGAGGCACGGGGTTCTCCTGCCGCACTCTTGAGGTAGCACGCGGGGGTTCCTGGATTGCTGTTCACGAAAGTGTAGGCGACGCACCCAGCCGTCTCGGCGCACTGCGCGCAGCAGTCACTCGGCTGGATGCTGTACAGCGTCTTGATGTCGTTGCCGTAGAGGTCGATGTTCGTGAGCTGCTGTGGGCATTGGCTGGGCGGCTGCACGCACTGGTAGAACGAGGCGTCCCATGGCTGGCAGTAGTAGCCGTCCGGACAGCAAGTGGTGCCGCTATCGGATCCGCACGAGGCGAATGCGGCGGTGTCACACGCGACCGAGGTGGTGGGAGCAGAGACTGCAAGGGCGAGTGTGGCGACGTAGACCTTCATGGCTTGGGCAGTGAGGAGGTGAGTGAGGGACAAGTGAGGAGCTTGTTGGCGTTGATGCAAGTTGCAGAGTGACGTCCGAGCTCATGATCGATCACCATGAAGCAGCGGCAGCATCGTCGCGGACTTGTGTAGGAAGACTTGTCTGGATGCTGCCAAGTGCAGTGCGCTTCAATGTGCGTGCGAGCTTTCGTCTTGTGACGCTGTGTGGCCGATGCAGTCTGGCTCATCAGCCGCTCAACCGAGTGAAGGAGCCTTGATTCAGTCGTGTGAGTATTGCTGAGTTGGTTGGGCTTGGCGTCGAAGTGGCCTTGAACGTTGCCTGCTGGCGGGTGTCACGTATTATCGCGGCTTGCGTACTGCTGGCATCGGCTTCCTGCAAGCGAAGACACGTCGGCATTTGTTGCTGAACCAAGACTCTCCTGGCTGCAGCCTCGAGTTTGAACGTGTCTGCTTGGCAGTCTAAGGCCGAACGTAAAATCTCGCTGTTTGGCAACAGAGCTGCGGTGGTTCGTGCAACGTCGGCCAAGAGCACTTTCATAAGCATTAGAGAGTCGACGCTTGTATTGCATCTTTATCATCACAAGTTGTGCTCTACAGAAGTATGTATTTGCAAGTGGAACGATTGTTGTAAGATGCAACGCATTTCGATTCAGGAATTAAAACCTGGAAGTCGTCGAAGTAGATCAACTCGGAATGGAAAGTAGAGCTTTAGCGGACGGATTGGCCGTTGATCAAAGCTGCTCTCAGCACTTGGTGCTGGTGGTCTCAAACTTAGTTGAGCGTGCCGGACACGGCTCCAACCTTGGTGCTGGCCGTTCCCGCGGCGCTCTTGAGGTAGCACACGGGCTGGCCCGGGTTGTTGTTGATGTACGTGTACGCCTTGCAGCCAGGCGTGCTAGCACAGGCATCGCAGCAGAGCGACGGGAGGCTCACGTAGACCGTCTTGATGTCGTTTCCGTAAAAGTCCTTGTCCGTCAGTTGCTTGGAGCACTTGGTGGGCGGTTGGATGCACTGGTAATAATTGTCGTTCCACGGCTGGCAGTAGAAGCCGCTTGGGCAGCAGGTCGTTCCAGTGCTGGTGCCACAGGCTCCAAAAGCTGCCGTCGTGCAGGTGGACGACGTGGGCGTCGGTGTGGGTGTGGGAGTAGGAGTCGGCGTCGTGCTCGTGACGATACCGGAGACCGCTCCCACCGACGTCTTCCTGGTGCCGGTGCCGCTCTTGAGGTAGCATGCCGGTTGTCCAGGGTTGCTGTTCACGAACGTGTAGGCCTTGCAGCCCGCCGTCTCACTGCACCGCGTGCAGCACTCGCCCGGTTGGATGCCGTAGATGGTCTTGATGTCGTTCCCGTAGAAGTCGACGTTCGGGAACTGCTGCGTGCACTTGGACGGGAGGTCGAGACACTGGTAGTAGTTGGTGTCCCATGGCTGGCAGTACTGGGAACTCGGACAGCAGCTCACGCCAGCGGCATCGGAGCCACAGTTGCCGAACGAAACCGTGGAGCAGGCGCCAGACGTGACGGCTGCGAGGCCAGCGAAGACGACGGTAATGCGAGCGAGCATTGTCTGGAGTGGTGGAGAGGTGGGAGGTGGTCTGCTGCGTTGGAGGCGAAACAGGAAGTGACCAGGACAGAGAGATTGGTGAGACTTGTGCAGCACACGGGCCAACTTCAACTTGTATCCATATCAAAATGACTGCTGCATGTGCATCCATTTCCGCTGTTTGAGTTTTTTGGTGTTCGTTGCATCTGAGCCGCGAGCAATAGGCACGCTAGGAAGTCATGAAAATTCAGCGGCAGTCAGCTTGCACGAGGGATTGCATCCATCAGCGCTACGACCCTAGTAGTTTGTGGCTCGAGTAGTTGTCCTTGTTGAAAAATTGGGAAGGACCAGCCTTCCAACGCACCGGGAGCGGCTGCTTCAGCTTGTCTTGTTTACTCGCAGTGGATTGTCAGTTGCCACAATGACTACACTTCCTACCAAATACCGGTGGAGAACGCACGCCGACGCTGGTGAGCAGCACCCCTCCAAGGCGCGCATGGCTCTTTGTATGGCATATAGCTTCCTACAGCTTAAGACTAAGGGGTTCTCATGATTCGACACAGCTCGCGTTGAGGCAGTGTTTGCACGTAGACAAGCAGAATCACACCACCGAAGTCGCCCGTGTCTAGTCTGACGAAGAAGTCGTGGTGAGTGTTCTGACTGATAGCGAGCACTGCTCGGAGCAGCTATCCACATCGTTATCACGGATAAAAGCTGACGTGTTGGTATTGGTACGTGCCCTTGGCAAACGATGGACCTGAAACGAGGATTTCCTTGCAGTGGCCGGAAATGTGTCCGTTTAAATCCTCCGGGCAGGCTTGTCGTGCTCGACTTGGCCTCGTTTGCCATTTCTAGCCACGCCGAGTCACCAGCTGATAGTATAGCGTTCGGTGAGACTTTCAAGGCGCCCACAATGGAGCTTGGTACATGACATGAACGGATACATTGTATCGGCTCATTAATCTGGTACCATACGCGTAAAGGCTTTCGCAGCGACAACGGACGCTGCGACGACAAATGGTGCGTGTGCCAAGCACCCTCAAGTGCCTTGTGTCACAACTCACAGTATGAATAAATCCAAGGCCTTCTTGCAGCAGCGCCAATTGCAGCACCCGTAGGGATCTCTGTCACTGCTGTCGCTAGGACCATTTACAAAAAAATCAGAGCCTTCCTCTGCCAGACAAGCACAAGATCACCTACCAAAACTAAGACTTACGATTCGTAAGTCACGAAAACCAAAACCGTATGCAAAGGCGTTGGCATATTGAGAGGACTTTTCGCGAAATATATTCCAAGCTATAAGCAGTCAGCAGTGCTGCTGGTAGTCCAGCTCAATGACATCATTCAAAAATGCAGGGCATTGCCCCTATCAATCCCCGATCCTGGCTTGTTGGCTTTGGTTGCTCGCACTCGTTACAGCAACAAATCTGTAGAGTTCAGCGCGCCAACTGGAGTAATGGAACCATTGCCGGTGTCATATGCGAAGCCATTTGTTGGCTTGGGCTCCTCTAGTCGTGGTTTCGGTGCCGTTGTGGCGCTCGCACGTGCCAAGATTTACCTCTATCTTCTGATGCGATAGTCAGGGATTCCAGTCAGCATGGTAATGATAAGGCAACTTGACCTCCAAAACTAAATATTGATGCGGCACCTGGTTCCAGATGGCATGAGCTCTCCCAAGGCAAGGCGCCTGCCTTGTACGCGTCGGGCTTCACTCACAAATCCACCACTAAGCCCCCAAGAGCGCTACTCTCATAACCATGGTGCGCACGTTTTCCGTTGCTGTCGCTGCCATCGCCGTTCTCGCTGGATTGTCCGATGCAGACTGCCCGAACACAAGCCTCGGCAAGTGTGGCGACGCATCTGCGCCTGAGTGCTGTCCGGACGCCAACTACTGCATGCCGTGGACGTCCAACTACTATCAGTGTCTGCCTCTCCCTTCCCAGTGCTCGCGCCAATTCACGGGCTACGACTTTTACGGCGGAGACATCAAGACGGTGTACGGGCTTCAGCCCGGTGACTGCTGCGCCACGTGCTTGGCCACCAGCGGATGCCTGGCGTACACGTTCATCAACGAGTACTCGGGTGGCACGACTGCATGCTTCCTGAAGGCAGGTATGGGCCAGCCGAGGAAGGTTGTTGGCGCCATGTCGGCTGTCATCGACAGCTACACCAGCGACCAGGACCACACTCCGAAGCTGCGGCGTTTGGAAGGCGAACGCAGCGGTGTTGAAGTCCCCGGTCTTTCTGAAACACTTGACAAGCTCGGCTTGAACTAGGTGCCTGATCTCTGTCGGCCGCTCCCCTTCGTGTCGTACTTCAGTACCAATTCAAAATACAAAATGTTTGTTGTCGATCATGAGGTCCATTTCGTATGGTAGGCGTTGTGATGGCCAACAAACCAAAGCAAAGTAAAGGAAGCAGTTCCGATTTCTCATTTGGAGAGCGGCATCAAACGTAGGTGAATATTGTTCGACGATGCGATTGTGTACGACTTGAACTCCGTATCCCCTCGAATGTTTAAATCAAAATCCGACTCAACAGCTAGAGAATTAGTGGTGTGTTCACTGGAACGCAAACAAAAAGAGAAAAAACTACATGTACCAACAACGAGCAATCTCGAGAGCTGCACTACCAGTGGTACTCTACCAACAAAGGATTTTGAGGTCGTCGAATTGACGATACCCAACGCCAAAAAACTCAAACAGCGGAAATGGATGCACATGCAGCAGTCATTTTGATATGGATACAAGTTGAAGTTGGCCCGTGTGCTGCACAAGTCTCACCAATCTCTCTGTCCTGGTCACTTCCTGTTTCGCCTCCAACGCAGCAGACCACCTCCCACCTCTCCACCACTCCAGACAATGCTCGCTCGCATTACCGTCGTCTTCGCTGGCCTCGCAGCCGTCACGTCTGGCGCCTGCTCCACGGTTTCGTTCGGCAACTGTGGCTCCGATGCCGCTGGCGTGAGCTGCTGTCCGAGTTCCCAGTACTGCCAGCCATGGGACACCAACTACTACCAGTGTCTCGACCTCCCGTCCAAGTGCACGCAGCAGTTCCCGAACGTCGACTTCTACGGGAACGACATCAAGACCATCTACGGCATCCAACCGGGCGAGTGCTGCACGCGGTGCAGTGAGACGGCGGGCTGCAAGGCCTACACGTTCGTGAACAGCAACCCTGGACAACCGGCATGCTACCTCAAGAGCGGCACCGGCACCAGGAAGACGTCGGTGGGAGCGGTCTCCGGTATCGTCACGAGCACGACGCCGACTCCTACTCCCACACCCACACCGACGCCCACGTCGTCCACCTGCACGACGGCAGCTTTTGGAGCCTGTGGCACCAGCACTGGAACGACCTGCTGCCCAAGCGGCTTCTACTGCCAGCCGTGGAACGACAATTATTACCAGTGCATCCAACCGCCCACCAAGTGCTCCAAGCAACTGACGGACAAGGACTTTTACGGAAACGACATCAAGACGGTCTACGTGAGCCTCCCGTCGCTCTGCTGCGATGCCTGTGCTAGCACGCCTGGCTGCAAGGCGTACACGTACATCAACAACAACCCGGGCCAGCCCGTGTGCTACCTCAAGAGCGCCGCGGGAACGGCCAGCACCAAGGTTGGAGCCGTGTCCGGCACGCTCAACTAAGTTTGAGACCACCAGCACCAAGTGCTGAGAGCAGCTTTGATCAACGGCCAATCCGTCCGCTAAAGCTCTACTTTCCATTCCGAGTTGATCTACTTCGACGACTTCCAGGTTTTAATTCCTGAATCGAAATGCGTTGCATCTTACAACAATCGTTCCACTTGCAAATACATACTTCTGTAGAGCACAACTTGTGATGATAAAGATGCAATACAAGCGTCGACTCTCTAATGCTTATGAAAGTGCTCTTGGCCGACGTTGCACGAACCACCGCAGCTCTGTTGCCAAACAGCGAGATTTTACGTTCGGCCTTAGACTGCCAAGCAGACACGTTCAAACTCGAGGCTGCAGCCAGGAGAGTCTTGGTTCAGCAACAAATGCCGACGTGTCTTCGCTTGCAGGAAGCCGATGCCAGCAGTACGCAAGCCGCGATAATACGTGACACCCGCCAGCAGGCAACGTTCAAGGCCACTTCGACGCCAAGCCCAACCAACTCAGCAATACTCACACGACTGAATCAAGGCTCCTTCACTCGGTTGAGCGGCTGATGAGCCAGACTGCATCGGCCACACAGCGTCACAAGACGAAAGCTCGCACGCACATTGAAGCGCACTGCACTTGGCAGCATCCAGACAAGTCTTCCTACACAAGTCCGCGACGATGCTGCCGCTGCTTCATGGTGATCGATCATGAGCTCGGACGTCACTCTGCAACTTGCATCAACGCCAACAAGCTCCTCACTTGTCCCTCACTCACCTCCTCACTGCCCAAGCCATGAAGGTCTACGTCGCCACACTCGCCCTTGCAGTCTCTGCTCCCACCACCTCGGCCGCGTGTGACACCGCCGCATTCGCCTCGTGCGGATCCGATAGCGGCACCACTTGCTGTCCGGACGGCTACTACTGCCAGCCATGGGACGCCTCGTTCTACCAGTGCGTGCAGCCGCCCAGCCAATGCCCACAGCAGCTCACGAACATCGACCTCTACGGCAACGACATCAAGACGCTGTACAGCATCCAGCCGAGTGACTGCTGCGCGCAGTGCGCCGAGACGGCTGGGTGCGTCGCCTACACTTTCGTGAACAGCAATCCAGGAACCCCCGCGTGCTACCTCAAGAGTGCGGCAGGAGAACCCCGTGCCTCGACCGGTGCCGTATCGGGTATTCTAGCTTCGAGTAGCTCCTCCACCACCGAGCCGGCAGCCACCACCGCCACACCCGTGTCCAACGAGACGGAGCCGACGCCACCTCCTTCGCCGGCCAACAACTGCCTGGTGGGCGTCAACGAGCAGTGTGGTAGCAGTGAAGGCACGACGTGCTGTCCGGACGGCTACTATTGCCAGCCCTGGAGCGCCGACTACTACCAGTGCATCACGCCCCCCGTCGCAGTGCTCGCACCAGGAGACGGACGTCGACTACAATGGACAGTATGTGACGCAGCCATCTCTGTGCTGCGACGAGTGTGCGATCACCGACGGATGCACGGCGTACACGTACGTCAACAGCAACCCGGGCCAGCCTGCGTGCTACCTGAAAAGTGGCAGCAACGTATCCCAGCCTTTGGTTGGTGCCGTGTCGGGCAGACTCAACTAAGTACTTGGTTCGTCGTGTGATACATGGCTGCTTGTGCACCTTCCGAAAATATATACTTTTTCAAAACCAAAGTCTGCAGTCGTGCTCTGTCAATACGGCACCGTCGAAGCCTCTGCGATACGACCGAACGTGCGAACAGCAAACCGAAGTGGTTGGTATCATGAATCATGACACCCACGCCAAATGCGCTCGGTATCCAGCAACGTGAGGACAAAACTTGAGTCTGATAACGGAGGCTTGAAGAACGTGTATTATTAGAGCCGTGCAGCTATTGTGAAACCATGAATCAAGCAGGCTGACAACCAGTTGTGCATTGTGAAGTGAACCAGACTGTCCAGCTTATTTTAGCTTAGGCCTCTGAGTCAGGGATCCGATGGATTTTGTGCACGAGGTGTCCAACTTTTTTCGCTCTTGTTGACACGCATTACTAATCGAGCAGCGGAACGGTATCTTTGTGAAGTGACCTTGGAATTGGTATTGACGCACTCGAACATGACCACCCCAAACTATCTGCAGGACCTATTGCCGAGAGCTCGCCACTCCTTCTCACTCCTTCTCACTTCTTGATTTGCCTACAGCACGACAAGCCAACACTCTACCCCAACTCTTCATCGAGTAGTTTCTCACGACAATGTTCACTCGAATTGTCATCGCCTTTGCTGGCCTCGCAGCCACTGCCACGGGAGATTGTACGACCACCTCGTTCGGCAACTGTGGCTCCGATGCCGCTGGCGTGAGCTGCTGTCCGAGTTCCCAGTACTGCCAGCCATGGGACACCAACTACTACCAGTGTCTCGACCTCCCGTCCAAGTGCACGCAGCAGTTCCCGAACGTCGACTTCTACGGGAACGACATCAAGACCATCTACGGCATCCAACCGGGCGAGTGCTGCACGCGGTGCAGTGAGACGGCGGGCTGCAAGGCCTACACGTTCGTGAACAGCAACCCTGGACAACCGGCATGCTACCTCAAGAGCGGCACCGGCACCAGGAAGACGTCGGTGGGAGCGGTCTCCGGTATCGTCACGAGCACGACGCCGACTCCTACTCCCACACCCACACCGACGCCCACGTCGTCCACCTGCACGACGGCAGCTTTTGGAGCCTGTGGCACCAGCACTGGAACGACCTGCTGCCCAAGCGGCTTCTACTGCCAGCCGTGGAACGACAATTATTACCAGTGCATCCAACCGCCCACCAAGTGCTCCAAGCAACTGACGGACAAGGACTTTTACGCTGGAAACGATCATCAAGACGGTCTACGTGAGCCTCCCGTCGCTCTGCTGCGATGCCTGTGCCAGTACAAGCGGCTGCAAGGCGTACACGTACATTAACAACAATCCGGGCCAACCCGTGTGCTACTTGAAGAGCGCTGTTGGAACTGCCAGTACAAAAGTTGGAGCTGTATCCGGTATTCTCAACTAAGCTGAGTCAAAACTGGATGCATATGAAGCTCCCTGCGTTCGTGATGAATCAAGACTCTTGTAGCTTCGTAGCAATTTTCATAACTGAAAAAAATGCAACGTAGACGAAATTCATAAAATAGTGATTGTTGCGTCTCCATCGAAATCTCCACGCCATAAAGTCCAACAGTTAAACCGAAAACGCATCACACGGAAAGAGGGATGCCAAGTTAAATGTTCGCCGAGGTGCAGTTTCTTCGTCATGGCTAGAGTCCTGATAGCTGTCAGCAGGTTGACTCGCACTTTCACGATTTCTCACAGTCGTGCATACCAACTGCGCCTCGAACTTCTGACTGGCGTCTTCGACAAAAGCATTAAGCAGAGAAGCTACCGCAGATGCCGCATGGAACTGAGGGGTAGCTGGTGATCGTCGCTGCTCCCCACTCGCGCATTCTATCAACGCCCTCGCCTCGATGTTTCCCACCATTTCCACGGTTGCTTGGTTTTCCACCTCAACCTGTAATCGCTCGTTTTGGGAGT
Organism: Phytophthora sansomeana; assembly: GCA_032158285.1. NCBI lineage: Eukaryota > Oomycota > Peronosporomycetes > Peronosporales > Peronosporaceae > Phytophthora > Phytophthora sansomeana. Next base: position 343,183 of record JAPDHH010000220.1, read on the forward strand.
CGCGTATAATCATTAGGAAACGGCGATAGCGCCACTCGCACCGCGCATGCATTGTACTACTACGGCGGGCCTTACATTTGTTCGTGCATTGTCTGTAGCGATGTTGCGTTGCTTTCTGCTGGCAGTGCAACTCCGGCAGTGACTGATTGCAACCAATACAATATCTTTCAGCCAAGAGTGGGGCGAACTTCGCCACCAACTGCGATTCACTCCCAAAGTGACGGCCCAAAACAATTTGCTCGATACGAATATTTTGGATGGTAGCATGACCCTCGAACTTGGACGCCTCTAACTCCTCAAACGTAGCAAATGTTTCCTGACGACTGTGAGCTGTTGTAACACAACTACGCAACAACGGCTTCTCAGAAGCTGCAAGCTTCTTCTCCAGCTCAACTGATTCAGGATCGTCTTTGTCGAGCAGACGAATGGTTGTATGTGGCGTCGTATTAGCCAGCAACCGGTTCGAAAGCGCTTGAAGACTCACCACCACCCCATCAATCTCAACAACGCCTTTGTGCTCAAGCAGTCGAGCAACAAACCGTTTCTCGGCGTGTTGGTCCCACAAGTTCACGGTCATTGTATCTCTTGCACTGTCGTACATGACCAGCTCACACAGCAGCACGCCATCCAGCTCCGAAGCAACACCATTCCCATCAGCGTCTGCTGCACCCACCGTAACTTTTGGACTCCGCAATTTGCAGACAACCGACGCAACCATATTATCCCGCAAGTCCTTGATCGTCGATCGGTTCGTCCGCTTTGCAGCGTTCATTGACACGCCACCCTCCACAATAAACTCTCGACAATGTTGTTTGTACCACTCGATCATAGGATACAGCTCCTTCAGCTGCACGTCATATGTACTGAAGTATCGGTCCTTTCGGTACAGCAACTGCACCGTCGAGGACGTCGCGGTTTCTTCGTTGCGCTGTATAAACTGCGCCTCCACGTTGCCCCTGTAGGATTTAATGCGGCAACAGGAGAAGAGGACGATGTCCCCCACCCGCAGCAGCGCGTCGGCACTTGACAACTGCATTAAGTCCGAGTCTCCGTCCGATCCAGAGGTGGCTGAGGACTGTAGCAACGTCGGAAGAGCGTCTCCCCAGCACGTGACCTTGAAGAACTGGCGACTGGCATCGCCCACGTGCAGCACATGGCAGCTCTGCACGCGCTGGCGGTTCACCAGCACCTTCTTGCCTGCTGCGATCTGCTGCACGGCCGCGATGAAGCGCACGCGCTGGCCCACGTGCGTCGCCGTCTCGGCCAGCGAGATGGTGCTCGTCATTATCATAACCCGGGTCCAGGGCGCGGTACAGCGCATAAGAGCATCTCCACCGGTTGTGAGTAAAATTGTGCGTATATTTTGTGTACGGCCAAATATATAAAATCGTGCAGGGTCGATATGCTTTTACGCATAATCACAGTCAGAAAGGACTCCTTTTTGCGCAGACTTGCTCAAAAACATGTCCTTTCTGAATTTGAGTATGCGTAAAAGCAAATCGGACCTGCACGATCTTATATTTTTGGTCACAAAAATATTTGCTCATAATTTTACTCACAACCAGTGGAGATGCTCGACCTTGTGGTTGGTCAGAATAACCAAGTTATTCCACACGGATCCTACTTGCACCCATTGGTTAAAATTGAGGAATGGCGCGAAAGGGGAGAGGGAGTGAACCTCGGGCAGTGAAGAACAAGAAGGCAAAGCAAGACAGGGAACAGCATGACAGAAGAATCTCGGATGCGCGTTGAGCTCGACGAATCGGTACTTCGCACGTATAAAAAAGTTTCCGACATCCGGCCACAGAACACTTCACGAGCCTACACGAATAAACAGAACGAATTCAAGCTGTGGTGCGACGACAAGGGAGCAAGTTTTAATGATTCCACGCGTTATACAGTAACAGGGCCTAAGCTTCACTTTTTTCTAGAGGAGCGTGTCATTGGGAGGAAGAAACGACGGAAAGGCCATAACGGAAGAACCGAAAAGGTTGGTAGGTCGACCGTAAACAGCTACACAGCAGCGATGGTAGATTTGTGGCGACAGCAGAAACGATTGAACATAAATAACCATCCTTCGCCTCGGTATGACACTGTTAAAGCACTCTTGAAGATCACGGAATACGAAGAAGATGACCGACGGCGTAAGAACTTCGCAGACAGAGGAGCTGACACAATGCTAGACGGGTATACAACAACCAAGCAACTCCAGAAGATTTCCCGTTATTTCTGGACCTCATTTCATGATCCTGGAACGAGCATGAGAAATTTGTTGGCGTTTTTACTATCTCATTTTGCGCGAGTCGGCTCGGCGAATGAAATTGGCCTATCTGCACTCGGTTATGCTGGAAAACGAAGGTTACCGTATTTGTCGCGCCTTGGTGATGATCATGAGCCACGGAAAAACAAACCAGGTTAGTCGAGTTGAAGTCGGAGCATGCATGCGTAACAAGAGCGTAGACATTTGTCCTCATGGATTGCTTGGATTCTACCTATTTTGGCGGTGGCATATTGATTTGGAGACTTTTCCCGATTTCTCCTCGTCGGAGCAATGGTACCCTGTGAAGCTATTGAAGACTGGAAAGGATCCAACCAAATCTATGTCGTACAAAGTTCACCGTGAAGCTATTGCTGGTGCGCTTGAGCACATCGGACTGCGAAGTCGCGCCAAAACCCATGTTAGTAGAGGTTCAGGCGCTAGAATGGCGGATCTTGGAGGTGCCAGTGAAGCCTAAATATGACGCTTAGGGAGGTGGAACAACCAAGCAATGGAGAAGTGCTATCTTACATCTCTCCGACGAGAAGCAATGCGAACTCTTGCAGGGTTTGAACCTGGCCGTGGCAGTTATTTTTTAGTGCGAGCTTGCAAAGATCCACCCTTGTCTCTTCAGCAAAAAGTTTTTCCCAATGGTAGAAGAGTGGCAGTCAAAGATGATCAACGGTGAATGTGAGCAGTCGATCGCGGCCGGCGGATATCTTGAATTACTCCAGTATCTGCGCATTGTTATTTTGCAGGATGCTGTTATTTTGTCAGAACAAATACCTGGGCATCCACTCTGGAAGCATGATATTTTCAATTGTGGCGATTTTAAACGTTTTCAGGCGGAATCAAAGGCTGCCATGGTCACCGTTGATGATCCGACAGAACGTCAGCTTGAAAAAGCTATGCCTATTTTGAAGGCAACACTTGATGGTATTCACAAGGACCTCAAATCATCAGTAAACGGCATTCGTACCAGTCTGGAAACGGTTGAAGGGAGTTTAGCAGATGTTGTCAGCGTACTGGCTCCGTTTAGTGGTGGGTCGACACTTTTAGAAGTCAAGATTGTCAATGGCACAAGCGCTTCTGCTGCAAGTCCTATACCTCCCGCTGCAAAACGTTGTACAGCGGTTGCCATGGATTCTGATAACCTGGATGTACCGAACTATAGGCTCAGTCGGGGCATTCAAACAGTCCGTGCATTGTGGACTGAATGGACAAAAGGCCTGCCAGGTGGCTACGCTGTCGCGAAACTTGAAGAGCAATTTGGAACTCAGTGGCGCAGCAACCTCGAAAGACGTTTTTTTCAACCGCCGCCGCAAGATTATTGATTTGGTAAAGAGCAGCGACATCTGTCTGCGAGAGCGAGGAGATCGATAGCAGTCGGGCGCTCGATGAAGTGATTGGTCGCGTTGATAGTATTCTTACAGCTCGCCACAAGTCCCTGAACTGGGTATCCCAACATGCAGACGAAATCGCGAAGGAGCTGTTATCGCAAGAGTCAAAATAACATGAACAGTTACCGCAGTGTGACTTTGCGGTAGTTACCGCAGTGTGACTTTGCGGTAGTTACCGCAGTGTGACTTTGTGGTAGTTACCGCAGTGTGACTTTGCGGTAAATACGGCAGTGTCGCGTTTGTGAAGCTGTCACTGTCAATGAAGGGTGTGTTATCATTATGCACGCTTACAATCGTTACTACTTACTGAGGCCCGCGCTCCAGTCTGTTATGTAGTTGAGTGCGATACGCATCTGCCTTCGAGACATTGAAACCCCCAGAAGTCCATTCAGTCATCTTGTCTTCAATCGATATTGGCTCGGCTGCAGCAATGTGTTTTGAAATCATATCCATATAATGGAGCACATATAATCCGCAATCGATGCTGTTTGTTTGTTGCGGTTTCGTGCAGTGAAGAAACGTACTCCAATTTAAAGGGAGTTTGGTTTTCGGGCGTTCGGCTGAGGACATTTGTCACAAGCCAATGCACGACATCAAATGCATAAGACGAGCTGTGCGCTTTTTTCATCGAGTTGACGTGGTAAACTTTTGTCGGTTCGGAACTCGATAGATTTTCAATCACTATGATACTCCAGTGATTCCGACCCGACACTGGTAACAAAATGAACCGGTAAGAATCCAAGTCAAATTGCTGGAGAAGATTGTTAATCAACCGCTTCTTTTTGCTGGGATTTCGGGTGAAACGGGCGGCTTCCATCGAAGAGTATAATATGGTCCCGTAGGAGCATACTATTCCTGTTTCTTGTACCATGTCGCGATAAATGAAATAATTCATAGCTGAGCTGGTGAGGAAAGAATAAGGAAGCAAGCTGTCCAAATCTTCTGAGTAAATGTGAACTTTGCGAGTGCCGCTAGTATCTTTCCGGTCCACCCAAACAAAAAGTTCATCGTTCTTCGACTGTCGTTTTCTCAACACACGGTTGGTCATTCTGCCACCGGCACGTGAAGCTGCTGCAGTATCGGAACCCTCGAATAGACTTGCTTCTGAACTGTCAGATTCAACATCATCAAGCACATCTATTTCATCATCGGAGTTTTCGTAAACTTCCACAGCGCTCTCGCTCTTTCCATCGTTCACTTCAACATCAGAGCCGTCACCCACTTCGATAGGGTTGTCGCTCTTGCCATCACCGCGCTCTTCACCTTCCACAGCGCTCTCGCTACCCTCGGCATCACTCCCCCTCTTTTGTGCACCACGTTCACTATCACCACTCTCTTCGTCATCACTCTCACCTTTTTGGGCAGCGCACTCACTATTTCCAGCATCATCCTCACTTTCTCTTCTGCAAGAGCCCTCGACATTGGCTCCGAAATCAATGGCACTAGTTTCACCAATTGCAATAATGGGTTCATTCAAAACTCGGTCACCATCACGCTTCCCGTTGTTATCATTGCTAACATGAACGCGCGGTCCAGTCGTGTCCTCAGACGGCCGAGGGCGTTTGCGCGGATTTGCATGCACAACCTGGCTCGATTCAGACGAATTGGGCGAAGACCCACGCTTCCGAGTGCTAAAACGGTGCCAGCCGCACGCGTTTGTTGTTGGCGTGTTGGTACACTTGAATTGTCCACCCAGTAACAATTCTTTAAGGTCTTCGTACTGGCAGCACTGTAGTTTTCTCGCGATTCATACATGGTCCCAAAATGGCCGCTGCCCGACACCTCGCCACGAACGTAATCGCACAGTGCGAGGTCTGCACGCCTAACTCGTAAAGTAGTTTCTTTGATCGCCGCGTCGACCTCCCTTTCGGAGTACATCAACATTTGAGTTGAGGTGCCACGCAGCTGTCGCGCCACGTCCGTAGTGATGGCCATAACCCGACCGCGGAACGTCGAAGCTATAGCCGAGGCTACCTGAGCGTCCATACACTCCACAACCGCTGCACATCGACTTCCAACTTGATCGACTGTGCATTGCTTTATGGCACGAGCGAGAGCCGTGGGCTCGGCCGCAAATCTCGTCTCGATATGCACCTACAGCAGCGACTTGCTCCCTCACTTGGCCAGAAATATGCGTGTTGCTTGAAGTGGTGGTAGCTGCCGATGCCTCTTGCAAAACCTGTGGTGTTGAGACATCGGCAGGCAACATTCTCGGGTAGCGACGGCGGTCTTTACGCGCGTCGGCCAGTCCAGTAGGGTACTCATCGAGCGAGAAGCTGTCGTCAGGGTTTGAATGCATGTATCGCTGCCGAAAGTCTGGCAGTTCGGCCAGCCAACGCTGGCGTAAGACCCTACCGGCTCGTGTCCTGAGCCAATTGGCTGCTGCTGAACTTGAGCCGGGGTGGCTCTTGGCAGCTTCTTCACGCGCAATACGCGCTGCACCCGCAGAGATCTCGGCGTCACACTGGTTGTGCCGGTGGAGAACACGCGTTTGATTGGTCAAATTCCTACTGGCTGTTATTACGCCCAGGTCCTCTGCGTGCCTCAACCCGTGCAGAGACCAGGTCCCAGACCCCGTTTGGGGCCGGGATGATAACCCTTCATTTTATTGTCAATGGTTTTCAGAATGAATACCCCGTGAATTCAGATGTATTGGAGTCGTATAATTTATGGAAGTGTGGACTGTAAAATGGGTTGAAGTGGCTGCTTTTCAGCCAATCGCAGCGTGATGTAAAAGATCTCGCCGCCAGCCAATCACAGCGCGGCGTTATCCCTCATCTGATTCTCGACACTTCAATTCCTCCCCGTCCACGATGTTGAGTCTGTTCCGAGCGAATGCCGAGGCGAGCGCGCCCCTGCACGTGGCTGCAGACCTCGTGTACACCACGGACGCTTCGTGCCGCGCCGTCACGCAGCTGCCGAGCACCCGCGACGCGCTGGCGACGCGTCTGCTGCCCGAGCGCGCGGCGTTCCGCGGCAATCTGCAGCTGTCCAAAGCCGCCAGTGGCGACGGCTGCGCGCTGTATCTGACGGTGAAAGGCGCGGTTTCCGCTGCTGATACCGACTTCCAGGACGCCTTCGACGTGACACGCAGCGTGCATCATCAGCTGACGCAGCTGCTTGCCGACAAGGGACTGCAGAACGTCGCACTCACTCGCGTATCGGTGGCGCTGGACGGAGACAAACTGCTGGCGGCTTCGCTGCAGTCGGAGGACGTCGACGCGGCGACGGAGAGCGTGCTGACGCTGCAGAGAGGTGCGTGCACGGAGCTGGTGCAGACGCTGGAGACTGGAGACGTCGAGCTGCTGCTCCCGAGACAAGTGCAGACCGGATCCTTTGATGTTACCAGACAGGACGATGCCGACGAGTCTGCGGAGTGTGCTGTGGATCTGGAGGTGGCGGCGGTGGCACCGCAGGTAAAGGACGAGGACGAGGTGTTTCAATTGCTGAAGGCGGTGGATGAGAAGGTGGAGACGTTCTTTGCTGGACAAACCAGTACGACGCTGGCCAGCGCCAATGTGCGACTGCACGTGGCGTCGGCTAGTGAAAATGTGGACGAGACGTTGTCGGTGCAGACGGAGAGTGTGGACGCCACGCCGATGAACGTGACGTACAACGCACCGTCGTACGAAGAGGCCCTGGGTATCTTTGCCTTGGTTGCTGTGCTTGTGGCGATGATGATGGGAGTTATTGTTCAGAAGAAGCGAAATGAGCAGCGTAGTCGTGAACGCTACGACCGTGCGAATCGCGCTGCGCAGATCCGCCGTGTGTCCATCCGCATGAGTCAGTATGACCAAGAGGAAAGCCAGGACATTGACGGCGAACAGGACAGCCTGCTATAAGTCTACTTGGTGAGAGTGGAGGAGCGCAGGAATGTCGCTTGGAGCTTTTGGGTATGTGCTGAAGCACGGCCACGAGTTGCAAACTTTATGAATTGAGACAATTCGCTCGAAATACGGAGTGGAGTGTTGTCCATGTCGGGTCCAAATGCATGTGGAAGAACTGCATTAACGATATTAACTGGGAAATATCGGCATTTTTGTTTTATGAATGTGTTTGAGGTGCTTCGTACGCGGTTACTCAACAGTTTTGCAAGCTCAGATGCCGGGAGGCGCGGAGGTGACACCGAGCGTGACCATCTCTGCTGCTAACACTGCTTCCTGGCCTTCGTCCTCGGGAGTAAGCGGGGAATGCTTCGTTGTCGTGTTGGTTACATCGGATTCGCTTGAGGAAACGTTTGAGTTTTCAACACGTAATTCTTTGGTGGTCACACCAGCTTGGGACACCTCAGTATGATGGATAATGCTAGAAGCCCCCCATGGTGCTTTGCAAGACACGAGCTCACACTTGTAGTCGTCTGCCTCTTCTTCTGCAGCCTTCGTTACGACGCTGGACACGCTGTTGACAGTTGATCCCCCGCACACCACGAGACAAGCTTGACCATCGCGAATCATATTCCAATATTCGGCACGACGCTGTGAGGTTGAACAACCAAAAGCAAGGCTTAGCATTACTTTAGGATGGCCGACGCGTGAAGGTTCGTAAACGAATATTACCAACCTGTTCAGGGATATCTTCACTTGATGTTGCAGCTTCATTGTTGCTGCCCTTCGGATAGAGCGAGTGGCCGCAAAACACTACAGTGCCTCGAGCGCACAGCTTTCCATTCTCTAACTCCCTTTTCATCCATTCTGCGCAAACAGATAGTGTTATTTTCCAGTGTGCTTAGCCAACTGAGGCGGCTAAACCCAACCAACCTTTTTGCGTTGCCACCTCCTTAGGGAATTCCTGCTCACAGCAAAGTATGGTCGTATTCGCCACAATACACTTGATTCCACCAAACCTACAATAAATACAGCATAGAAGCTTAGAATTGCAAGCGAGAATGGACTCCGCACATTTGGTCCACATACCAAAAACTGAACATTGCATCGCCGAAGTTTTCTTGATACTCCTTCAACTCTGCCCCTGTTTCGAATTCACCCGACCCTGCAGCAAACACCTGCACCACAAACATTCGTCAGCAACGGCACGAAAGAAACCGGATCGTTGAATAGTTTCGCACCAGTCGGATTTGGGGGTCAATCTGGTTCAGCAGATCCTGGAAAGCGGAGACCTGTGCTTCGTAGAACTGTTGGCTCGGTGTTGCGTTGACAAAGTCTCCGCATACCACAACGAATGCAGGTGATTGGGAATTTAGGATCTTGACGGCTTCGGAGAAAGCTGCAGATTCTGTTTCCCACGTAGATCCTCCACAATTGTCTGCCTCAACTGAAGCTGCAGCTTGACCAAGCGTTGGGCCCGATAGCTAGAAGCAAACCATAGCCAAAAAATGTGTGATTGCTCGCGTATCCAGATTTTGCTCTGGGTTAGACTAACCTGCATGAAAGTGAAGTTATCGGTCCATTGATTTTGTAGATCGTGCGTAAACCCAGTGTATCCTCCATTGCAAGCATACAAGCAACGACCTCGACCAACTGAGCTGAAAAAGCGAGGGTATACACCTACATTACATAGCAACCACTTTGTCAGCCTATCAGTCATACATTGCTTCCGCGAACTGCTCACTCACCTGGCAAATGAAGTAGTTGCTTGCGCCGGAGGATATGCATCACGATGCTTCTATTACGGGCAGAAAGCGAGTTGACTTGTTCCTGCAATGCATCACCGCTGAAATCCAGGAGTTGGTGGGCGCTGAGATTTTTCTCCACACTTGCAATACTTTTCACGAGTGGAAACAGCTCCGACCCACAAAATTGTGATGCAGGCGTTTTTGCCTGCATGTGGTTTTCAAAGTCAATTCCTTTAAAGAACGGGTGCGCTGTTCAGCCCAAAAGATACAAAAAACGTAAGAATTGCGCTGCAATGGCACAGAATACAACACAGGGCACGCGGAGTTTTACCTTTAACGGCGGTCATCGCATTGAATTGAGTACCACCCAGTCGCGACTCGGGTTCTTTTTGCAGGAGTTTGCTGATCAAGTCTTTGGCTTCCTCTGAAAGATAGTCCGGCACATAGTAGCTTCCTTCCTGAACGCGTAGGAAGGTAAGGTAGGCACTACCCCCGCTAAATGGAGTCTCTCCTGTCAGAAGCTGGTAGACGATGCATCCAAATGCCCACATGTCACTTGCGTAGGTCGGTTCCTTGTTGTCAATTGTCTCCGGAGGCATGTACTCTGGGGTGCCAACGAAATTTGGGCCGTTGAGTGTCGTGTCTGCAAAGTTCTTGGCCGTGCCAAAGTCGATGAGTTTCAGATGTCCACCGGTATCTTTGCAGACCACCATGTTCTCCGGCTTCAAGTCTCGATGGAGCAACTTCTTCTCGTGCATGTACTCGACGGCATTGACAACGTCAGCCAAGTAGAAGCGCGCAAGGTCCTCGTCCAGTCCAAGCTGTCGGCCTTCATGCAGCAAATGGCTCAGCAGCTCTCCGCCGTCCAGCAGCTCCAGTAAAAAGTACAAGTTGGTGTCGTCCTGGAACGTCTGGTACAGCCGGATGATGTTCAGGTGGCGCAGTGCGTTGAGCACCTCCTTCTCCATGTTGATCTCGTTGAAGATGTTCTGGTGGCGCAGTCGCAGCCGCTTGATGCGCTGCTTCTCGATCACCTTAAGTGCGAACTGCTCGCCCGTGGCCTTGTGCGTGGCCTCGACGATCCTCGAGAAGTTGCCTTCGCCCAGCGGTTTGCCCTGCTCGAAGTCGCCGATCAGCGGCTTCTCGGTGGCGTCCTTGGCTACGATGCAACGACAGGGAACCCCCCCAGTCAATCAATATCAACGTATGTAAACTTCTGCGCCGCTAACAGTGCGGAATAAAGAGGTCTAGAGCTCGTACGGCTGGTGGTCATGGCGCAGCAGATACGTGGATCGGTTGGCAAGTCGGAAACTGACCTCGAAGGCACGACGCTTCAACCAGTGCGTGTGGTGTGGCGCACATTAACATCATGTCTGCCACACCACTTTTGGTGGCTGCAAATAGACCCCCTTTTTATATGCGTTACGCGCAGGGGGAGACGGAAAATAACTCAACAACCGACGAGAGAACGCCGAGCCGCCGCTGCGCCATCTCGCGCTTCTCGTCGTCTCCAGGAAGCCTCCGCCCGCCCACCTCTGCCAGTCCAGGTACAGCGCGTGCTCGTCGACGCGATTGCAGCCGCTCACGCTCTCCGCCGCCCGCCCGGATCCTCGTTCGTGTAACAGGATACCTTTTTCTCCACGTCCGGACACCTTGTCCACCTTCGTTTGCGTCGTCCGAGCGGCTTTTTAGCAGTTGGACGCGTGCAGTTGAGGACGAAGGAGAAGCGGAAGGCGGCGAGCGCTGGCGTACTGCAACTCGGAAAGCTCCCGGCTCTATTGGACGGTTGCACTGTTACTAAACTCTTTTTTTCTGCTTGGTGCGGACAGATTTGTAACCCTCTCCACAATGGCCCGTCATGAGAACCCCTTCGACATGCAGATCAAGCTACTGATGATCGGAGATAGCGGTGCGTAGTGGCAGTGCTGCAATATGTTTGTGTAGTGGAGACTGTGACGTTGATAACGGAGGTTTTGACGCTGTAGTTACTCTTATTATACTGTTGTTGTTGCTAGGTGTGGGAAAGACGTGTTTGCTGCTACGCTACGCGAACGACTCGTTCTCTCCGACGTTTATCACGACCATCGGCATCGACTTCAAGATCAAGAACGTAGAGCTGGACAACAAGAAGGTGAAGCTGCAGATCTGGGACACAGCCGGCCAGGAGCGCTTCCGCACCATTACGACGTCGTACTTCCGCGGCGCGCAGGGTATTTTATTGGTGTATGACGTCACGGACCGCGCGTCCTTCCAGAGCATCCGCAACTGGGTGGGCCAGATCCAGCAGCACGCTGACGTGCACGTGAACAAGATCCTCATTGGCAATAAGTGCGATATGACGGACGACAAGGTCGTAAGCACGGAAGAGGGCCAGGCATTAGCGGACGAGTACGGTGTCAAGTTCTTCGAGACAAGTGCGAAGAACAATATTAACGTGGAGGGCGGCTTCATCGAGATCGCGCGCGAAGTGAAGAACAGACTCATGGAAGAGGGTGGGCCGCACAAGAAGGACAACGTCAACCTCAACGCAAAACCCGCACCTGTGAAGAAGGGCTGTTGCTAAGTCTTCACCGACAGTTTGCTTGGGCTCGGTGGTGTCGGGACTAATTAGGCTCCTCTCGCTGCCCCTCCACTTATGCATTCTGCCTTACTATAGCTACTACTTCTACTCAACTACTTTTTTCATCGGTATGACACTTCTTGCTGGCACGTTTACAGCCTCGATTCTAATTGTTTTCATCAGTTTGTCATTTGGGGTGTAGTTCTAACTTGCCTCGCGCTTCCAAACACGAAATGAGTTGTCGATGGATGCCGTAAGAACAGCACTGCCATCGTAGCTGAAGCAACAGTCAGAAACCTCAGCATCATGCCCGCGTAGTACCTGCTGACACTCTCCAGAGAAAGCGTTCCACACACGAGCTGTTCCATCGGTGCACGCCGTAAGAACTTCTAGCCCTTGGAAGCTGAAACAAGCCTTGTTTATAGCTTTTCGATGAGCAGACAATGTGCATCGCTTGGTACCAGTTTGAGTGTCGTAGATGAACGCGTTGCCGTCGGAGCCACACGTCACCACAAGTGCACCTGAAGCATTAAACTCGGCGTGATTTACCTCGTGCCCGAGGTGATCATCCCAGTCGTACATGCATTTTCCAGTGCGTGCATCCCACAGCTTGCACGTTCCATCAGCAGAGGAGGACAGAAGTGTGTTTGCCTTGTAGTCAAATGACACACTAGATATCTCGGCATCGTGTTGCTCGATACAACGGAAACAGCCACCGAAGCGGGTGTCCCAAAGCCGCACGGTAGAATCACAGGAGCCCGTGGCGATGAGCTTGGTCTCAGCCGAGTCGAAAGCCAAGCATGATACCTCTGCAGAATGTCCAGAAAACGTTAGCCGAGGAGTTTCCGTCCGTACATCCCACACAATGGCGGAGCCGTCTATCGAACAGCTTCCGAAGCACTCCTCACTACCAGAGCCAGGAGCAAACACAGCGCCAACAATGGCTCCTGTGTGGCCTCGATAGACACCAATAGCGGAGCGTGTCTGAATGTCCCACAGCCGGCACGTTTTATCAAATGACCCTGAGAGCAATCGCGTTGCATGTGGCTTGTTGAACGCTAAGCTGAACACAATGCCTTCGTGACCGACCAAAGTTGCAACCTCTTTCTCGCTGTGTTTGTTGGAGAGCGATGACATGCTTGGCGTACTTGGTGGGTCAAATGGTCGCAACAACCGGATTGTCTTGTCGTAGCTGCTGGTAGCGATTAGCTTTGCACTCTTGCTGCAAGTCATGTTGGTCATCGGAAGTTGGTGTGGACGTAGCACCGAGTGTTCTTTGAACGAGCCATTTTGTACATAACTTGCACACACAAGGTGTTTGTCCACCAGGCGATGAAGCACCTCGTTGAGTTTCGAGGATGTGGCTTTCGTGAGTAAACGCTCTTGGTCGATAAGCTGCTGAACCACCTTCGCAATGTTGGACTCTGCGCTGAGGTTCGGCAAGTCGATCGTCTTGAGACTTACTTGTCCACTAGAATGAACATATTCAATCCGCAACGCTGGAGGAAATACCGCAGATAGAGCTGCATAGAGCGCCAAAAGACAGCATAAGAAGTGGAGCCACTAAAACGGATTAGGCAAAAAAGGTAACTTCTCACTTCAACTTGGCGAATACAAATCTCAAGTTATTGTCTGGTCTATTTCTACGAACGCGATCGTTAGCTCGAACCATCGCCGCCACTGCAGTCAACGTTGGAAAATGAGCACGCAAGCTTTCAGAGCAACCAGCACAGCAAAAATGGCCGCGAGTGCCAGCAGCAGACCGTCGCAACCCAAAGCCATTGGCTGCACCGTACAATCCGCAGTCTCAGCACTCAGACCGTGAAGACGGGCTGTAAACGAAAGTTGCTGAAATTGTGTTGAGTAGGAGCTCCAAACGCTCCACCAGTTCTCTTCCACTGCGTGCTGCATCTCCTCCTCGTCTTCCTGTCCTTGACCATCAACTGAGCAGCCTATTCCGTGCGTTTTCCGGTATTCCCAGGCAATCCATTCCACAGGAATCTCACGTGCGTTGATGGCAGGTGCTGGCATGTTGGTCTTGCTCCGAAGCTACAATAGCGAGCACGCAAATGGCCAACCAGACATGGCTACATTTGGCCAACGCCAGCGACCTCTCAAACGGCATAAAGTATGCTTCGAAAGTGCTAATCGTATCCGGCCCCCTCCATGGCCAGCGAAGCGTCGTCGTCCCCACGCTCCGTGGGCTCCAGCGCGTCCACCGCGGCCTCGCACCCTCGCAGCGGCGGCAACCATGGCCACTCGACGTTCACCAACATTTCGGCCATGGATCTGCTGCAAAGTACGCGCTGTAGCGCCGTTTCCTCTCGTGTCAATGACCTCGTCTCACGTGTCAAACTCTTTGTGTTCTTAGCGCTGCCGCTCACGGCCGCCGGACGCCCCGCGCTCTTCGGCAACGAGGTGGAAATCTACAGTGAAGAACACATCGGACTCTACGACCGCGCAGTCAAGACGCCGCATCTCCACGGACGCTGCTCCGTCACCACCCACCGACTCTTCTACATGGACGAGACCAGCTCTCCACCTGTGGCCTTCTTCGTGCCGCTCGAGTGGATCACCCGCATCACCAAGGAGGCGGGCTTCTTGCAGCGCTCCGCTAAAGTGCGGGTGGACATCACGACGCGCTCGCCGCCCTTGGCCACGTCGTTTTTGAAGCTCTCGTTCAAAGATGGCGGCCGCGACGACTTTTTCAATCCGTTGGAGGCGTCACTTAAGCGCAAGGCCTGGAAGGGACACGCAGCCTAGTCACTTGGCTGACCGACGACTTGTCAAGAGGCAGTTTAATGCCGCGGATGCTGGCATTGCAGGCATCATGCGACGACAGCAGGAGGCGCAGAAGGAGACGACGGAGCTCGCGGCCACGGCGTTCTCAGACTTGGCCAACCTCATGATCAAGGCCAGAGATATGGTTAGCTTGATTGAACGATACGTGGATACTCAGAAGGCGGCGGACGCAGCAGGGGATGGAGAAACGACGTCGAGGGAAGAGGATATCAACCAACTCAGCTCGCTCATGCTGGATATGGGCATCACCAGCCCCGTGACACGCGAAAATTCAGGCGCGGCGTACTATGAGCAGCTTGCACGGCAACTCGCAGAGTACCTTAGTGACCATATGCCGCGGAATGGAGGGATCATGACGCTCTCCGATATCTACTGCATGTTCAATCGGGCTCGCGGTGTGGAGCTTGTTTCTCCAGACGATCTGTATCACGCCGCATTGTTGCAGAAGAAACTCAAGTTGGGATACAGCGTGCGCAAGTTCCCTGGAGGACTTATCGTACTGCAAACAGACTCGCATCGCGAAGACAAAGTCGCTGAGCGTCTGGCTAACATGGCGCAAAAGTCTAGCTCCGGTTACATTACCTCTTCTGACGTGTCAGTCGAGATGCACACATCGTTTCCTTTAGCCTGGGAGTATCTGAAGGTGCGTAGGACAGCATTGCAAGTTGGTTTTTGTAGGTGTGTGTTGCTTACGTCTGTTTTTGATGTTGGTACTTGTGCTTGCAGGTAGCTGAGGAGCTTGGTAAATTGTGTCGAGACGAAACATTCGAGGGGACCAACTTTTACCCCAACAAATTTGAGGATTTTGTGCTAGGTACCGAAGTAGAGTAGAAGTTAGGATTTTGTGAGAGTGGATGCTTGGATAGAGGTAGAAAAGCACTTGCAGTATGTACGCCATGTGAAAGATAGACTCAGTCAAATATGCCGGTTTTGATGTTAGCGTATAGCTGTTGCAAAGGAAATCGTCAATGCTCGGCCTGGTTCTCTTGCTGGACGGATTGGATTGCTCGTTGCCGGTGGATGTAGCGCACAGTCTTCAAAGCGCCTCCCGTCTGGAATTCCGAACTCTTGGAAAGTGCGGGCTCTACGTCAACCACCTTGACCATTGTGGAGACGCAAACTAGTTCTTGCTCCCCCTCCTCGTCCTCCAACTTCTCGTCGTTAATGTCTTGCTCTTCCTGCTCTTGATTGCTTATGCCTCTCTGATCACTGTATGGCCGCTCATGCTGCAACGACCAATCAAACACCTCCAGCATTCTTGACTCGGAAAGTTGGTTTTGAAGTCGACGCTGGAACACTCTTTTCTTTGCCGGAAGCTTTCTAGCCGAAGGTACACCGCAGTTTGCATCTCCAAGGTCCATCGCTGAAAGCCTTACACTTGAAGTTACTTCTGTGGTCGAAGCCAAAATGGGGTGAAGCGCATGCAGCGGCACACGACAAAAATAATAGCCCCAAAATGCTCAACAATGATGGTGGCGAATGCTTCCTCAGCTCGAACGCCCTGGACTTGCTGGGCTAGAATGTACTTCGAAGTAGTTGAGTTTTGTCGTCACCAACTGCAGTCATCAAGCTCAAACCAAATTGTGGGGTTTCATATTGATCTCGACAAACGAGTGCATCCCCACATCATTTATTCGTCTATAGCAGTAGTAAGGTCGTAGCTAGCTGCACGCTTTGGTCTACCGACGCTACTTGAAAATCAAGTCCCTGCGCTCTGACGACATTCCTTCTGCTACAGCTGAGTCAGCTAACGACCACGGAAGCTGCACTGACACGCGGACTTTGCACGACGGCATTTGCGGCACTGCTGTACGCGCTGTCGCTTCGGGCTTCGCTCTCCACGATCGTTATCCTCTCGGCGGTACCTGTCTCTATCGGAAGAGGCACTGTATCCCCGGTCACGACGGTCATAGTCGCCTCCTCTGTCACTGCGGCTGTAGCGGTCACGATCACGATCGCGGCTCCGATCGCGCCTATTGTCATTGTAGCGACCCCGATAAGCACGGTCATCATCACGAGCGGGTTCCCGCTGGCGCTGGCGCTTGTTCGCCCGTTCTTCCTCGTCATCATCTTTCATCTCGAGGCAACGCTTACAATATCGTGCATTTGCGCCGCCGACACACATTCCACGCGATCGGCCAAAATCAGGCTTCTTCATGGACTCGACATCCTCTGGACGGTTATAAAACTTTGCTGTTGTCTGGAACCGTTCTGCGACTCGGTTGCAGATTACTTCCATATAGTCATGAATAGCTTCTTTCGAGACAAACCTCTCGTACAGTTCATTAGCGCGGGCTGCAATCTTTTGGCATTTGTCGTCGTTATTACGGCACCACTGAATCTTCTCAGCCAAGTCAGAAAGATCCGCTTTGATCGGTACGTGATCCTCAAACGGTTTAAGCACAGGGTAATACCACATTTCGTCCGCAACACAGCGCGACTCAACCTTTAGGATCACGCTGCCTAACCGCATCAAAAATGCGTATCGGTTTGCAGCACAATGCCCTTCCACATACAGGATATACTTGAACTTGGATTGCTCGTAAATCGGAATGAAGTGCTGACGCCCACCCTCAAAAATGAATTCTTCATGACGCAGGAACGTCATGGGTTTGCCAGCGATTTTCTTGTCGCGCAAATTCCAGGTTGTTACTTCAGCGTTGAGAAGCGGCACTAGTTCCTGTGTATCATCTCCACCTGCAGCATCTCTCTCGGCTTCGCCATTCATCGTCTTATCGTTCTTCCACGTGTTGGAGAGGTGAGCCAAGTGCAGACGCTGGTTCGTTTCAATAGTGGTGCCGCCACCAGTGGCACTACCTCTGAAAAATGCTGTGTTCACCTTGTCTTCCCACGGCTTGTAAAACTTCTGAAAGTTGTTGGCCGTGAACAAGTCGCGCGCTCCCTCGATGCCATGTCTCTTTCGGTTGTTGGGGCCCACATCGCAAAAGCATTCCCAGTCGTTCTCACAATGCGTCGGATCACGACAGGGGCATTGATCGCAGTGCGTATGCCTGAAGGACTGCGGGAATACAAGACCCGTAGCTGCTTCCCAGTCCTCCGAGCAGGGGAAGGGGATATCAGCGAAACGCTTCGACACGTAGAAACTCATGATCGGCGCATACGTCGAGTAGAGGTGCTCTGTAAGTGGAATATCGTCGTCCGGGTTGCGGTCATCCTTGTCAAATAGGAATCCATACGACTCGCTCAAATTTTCCTGTCAATACAAAAAAGGCACATAGATAACGGTAAGAAGGGCATCCTCTCGACACTTCCCCAACAGCGTCGTTCTACTCACCTTCAGATGCGGATAGTCTCGTTTGTTGATGAAAAACTCGCAGTCTGCAATATTGCGGTGCTTGCACGCGTCTTCGAGCATATCCCGAAGCTGTGTGAGGAACTGGTCTCCCCAGTACTGTGTCTCGTCCTCCTTGTTGCGGTACCGGCAGTGTTCATTGCAGATGATGTTGCCATTGGCCCACCACTTGTTGACATCAGGAATGATGTTCTCGCGTCGGTAGTAGCGCTGCTTCTCCCGGTAGTAGGCAAACATACTCCCGTCCGAGCTGTCGAACGTCACGTTCTCCCCCCAATTGTTCGTGTAGTCCTTGTTGGCGAACGGCGCAAAGATGACGACGCGGCGTCGACGGATCATGACGAAGATGCCGCAGCGCATGTGGAAGAACAAATAGCGCAGCGTGTTGAGCGTCGACTCGCGGTTGGTGCGTTGGTGGAAGGGCATATTGACGCGGTAGTCGACGTCTTGGGCGATGGGGAGCCCCTCGCCCTGTGCGAATCGGTTCTGCTCGCTCACGGGCGGCGTGGGCTCCAGAGGGAACTTCTTGTCGTACTCTTCGATCTTGGGGATGAGGATCTCGGTGATCTGCTGCCAGTCCACGAGCATACTGAAGACGTGCTGTAGCTTGGGGAAGTCCGGATTCGAGCCGCGCCAGCAGTGCTTGCGGATAAAGTCCTCGCATTCCGCCTTGGTGGCGAACTTGGGCACGCCCCCAGAGGTCTCGGACATGACCACGCGGCGCCACTCGGGCGTCTCCTCGTCCTCGAAGGCGAAGATGCCGCGCAGTAGCGGCCGCTCGTCCATGGCGATTGTTGTTGTTGTGGCGGTGAGGGGGTCGAGTGAGCGATACATGTGGACCACGTCAACAAGACGTAACATGGTACTTATGACTGCAACAAGCAGATTGACGAGGTCTTGCTCTAGACCATTTGTGAGCTCACTCCATTTGTGAGTGAGCTGCATTTGCACAAGCTCTTGGTGTCGTGGTGTTAATACTGCGATGAATGTTTTCATCGTGGAGACTGAGACACCAAAACTCAACGTACACGCAGTCTCCAACCTTAGTTTACAACTTAGTCCTTGCTTCAGGTGTTTTACCATCGCACTCGCACTTCGAGTCGTGCATGCACTCGCATAACGACAACCGCTACTGTAGCTATCTACCTGTAGCACGTCGAACCCCAACTCTACTCGCCGTCTCCGACAACTTGGCGCATTCGTTGGCAGCTCTACGACGACTCGAATTGAATTGGTAACTTACTTCAACGTCCAGGTTGGTCCAAGCATTGGTTGCCGCAGTGCACTAAAGGCACTGTCGCAGTATGTCCTCGCAATGCAGACGGCCATTCGTCTCCGTCTGCTCCAAGTCGCTCAACAATATCCAGCTGCTTCGCGGTGTTGCCATTTTGCACCCATAGTCTGGTCCTTTCTCAACGCGGTCCAGCGACAGTTTTGGGCCTGGAAGCCAGCACCACAACCGAAGCCTTCACTTCTATTTAGGCCGTGAGAGAGACTCAAGCGCCCGCCCATGAGCCCCACGGAGCAGCAGTCCACGGCGGCGTCGCCCACCAGCGTCGCGGACGTCGTGGCCGCCACGCAAGAGCAAGAGCAGCAGCCGCATCCGCCGCCCACGCACGCGACGTCCTCAGTCTTCGACACGACGCACGGGACCGGACCAGCCTCCACCGCCGGCGGACGACCGCATCTGGCGTCGTCCGACTCGGCCGACTACTTTGGCTTCCTGCACCACAACACGGACGAGGACATTCACGTGTTCGAGGAGCCCCCGGAGGTGCACGTGCTGGGCGGACGCTTCCAGGAGTCGTGGCCCACGCGCTACGTCGAGTACGACGTGGAGCTGCAGTACAAGAACTACAAGTGGAAGGTGGAGATCCCCAAGTCGTCCATCCAGAGCCTCTGGTTCTACATCAAGAGTCGACCGCATCTGCGCCACGCGCCGTCCGCAGCGGCTGCGCAGTTGGCGGAGGAAGAGCGGGCCGAACATGGCGCTGGAGCGCCAGGTGTGCCCGGTCCGACACCAGCCGCAGCGGAATCGCGGTGGCCGCAGCTACGCAAGCTGTTCCTGACGTCTGCTGATAAGTCGGTGGGCCCCGAGATGGTGGCGCTCGTGCAGCAGCTTCTGGAGACGGTGGTCAAAGTGCCACGACTGCTGCGCTCGCCGTACGTGGCGGCGCTTTTCCAGGTCAGCAACTCAACGTTCGACGACGAAATGGGCCGGACCTCCGTCCGTGAAGGCTGGTTAAAGACGCGCTTCTGGCTGAAAGGCAATCGCGAGAACGTCCGGATCAATCGCGCGTCCGTCTCGTGGGATAACGAGTGCTTTAACTGCATGTGCGTGGTGAAGCGAGTGAACTTCCGTGCCAAGCGCTTGCGCTGGGTCTCGCTTAAGACGTCGAGTATTGCCATCTTCGACTCGATCGAGGATACGATTGCGCGCAAGGCCTTCCTATTTGACAGCAAATTCAACATTGAACGCGGCCTCGCTACCACTGGGTCGAGCACGACGCTGTTGGTCTCAAACGCCACGTATGTCCTTCAGATGGAGGCCAAGTCGAAGCAGGCGCTTACCAAGTGGGCCAACGATATCCGCCGAGTAGCGGAGGCCTCTAACTGGTCTCAGTCGCACCGAGATGGATCCTTTTCCATTCCGCGCAACCCCGTGCACATGACGTCGTTTGCGCAGTGGTATGTCGATGGCATCGGCGCATACGAAGCTATTTATCACGCTATTCAGTCAGCGACGAAGGAGATTTTTATCGCTGGTTGGTGGGTATGCCCAACTATTCACTTGCTGCGACCCGCTGAGCAATACCCGGAGTCGAGACTTGATCTTGCGCTGCAGAAGAAGGCGGAGGAGGGCGTGCAAGTGTATGTACTCATGTACAAAGAGGTGTCCGTCGCTCTGACGTTGAACAGCATGTTCTCGAAGCAGGTGCTTAGCAAATTGCACAAAAACGTTCATGTGCTCCGCGACCCCGACTTCTTGATGAAGCAGCTTGGTTTGTGGTCGCACCACGAAAAGATTGTGAGTGTTGACCAGCGAGTGAGTTTCGTTGGCGGTCTCGACTTGTGCTTCGGACGCTGGGACACTCATACGCACGAGCTGTTTGATGAGTCTGGTAAGCCGACGAACTTTGTGGGCAAAGATTACTCGAACCCGCGCGTGAAGGACTTTATCGAAGTTGACCATCCTGATGAGGATATGATTGATCGCAATGTGGTGCCTCGTATGCCTTGGCACGATTGCCACTGCCGTCTTGAGGGTCAGCCTGCTCGCGACGTAGCTCGCCATTTCGTGCAACGCTGGAATTACTCGGTGTCAACACGCAAGAAATCACGAAAGCTGCATCACCTTGTGCCCATGAAGGACTACCCCGTCACAATTATTGACAAGAAGGGCCCGCAGCAGTTGACAAAGCGGCTTCAGAAGGCTGTTCACGCTGTTCGTGCTATGCGTGGATTGTCCCGAGCTCGTGCGAACACCGATAACCGCGGATTTAACAGCGATCGCCGAATGGCTCGCATGCTGAGCGGACAGCACGAGTCGGGCACTATGCCGATTTTGCAGGAGGACAGTGGCGAGGTTATGCTGGATCTGCCCGACCACGATGAAGACAGTGACGAGGCGTTTGAGAGGCACAAGCAGGAAGTGTCTGCGCGGGGCTACCGCGTGCACACGCAAATTCTACGCAGTTTATCGCTATGGTCCGGTGGTGTGGCCACAGAACGCAGTATCCAGAATGCGTACATTCGTCTTATTGGGTCCGCACAGCACTTCGTGTACATTGAGAACCAGTTTTTTGTGTCTGGCCTTGAGGGAGACCATGGCTGCTCCAACCGCATTGCCAATGCGCTTGTTGAACGAATTCGCCGCGCATCCGATAACAACGAGAAGTTCCGCGTGATTGTTGTGATGCCGCTGTTACCAGCATTCCCCGGCAAGCCGGATGACAAGGACGCCAGTAGCCTGCGCGGTGTAATGCACTGGCAGTACCGCACCATTTGCCGTGGCGAGCACTCTATTTACCAGCGTTTGTACCAAGAGTTGGAAGACGATGACCCTTTCAAGTACATTGCGTTTTACGGGCTGCGCAACCACAACACCCGCGAGGGTCAACAAGCTCAAACAGAGGAAGTTTACATCCATAGCAAGGTGATGATCGTGGACGACCGGGCTTGTATTATCGGCTCTGCAAATATTAACGAGCGCAGTATGTGTGGCGACCGCGACTCGGAAATCGCTGTGCTGGTGGAAGACCACGAGATGGAGGAGGAGATTGCTATCGCCGACGGTGCGTACCACGTGGGCAAGTTCGCGCACTCGTTCCGTATGAAGTTGTTCGAGGAGCACTTCGGAATCGAACCTGGAACGCCATTGTACCACAAGTACATGGACCCGGTTAGCAAGGATGCGTGGTTTTCCATGCAGGAGCAGGCGATGAACAACCACCAGATCTACGACTCGGTGTTCGGGTGCCTGCCGTCCGACAGCGTTACGAGCTTCGCTCAGATCGACTCGCACATCCAGTCTGCACATGGTCTTGACACGTCGGGTCGAGGTGCGGAGGAGGCGGTGGCTGCGGCTGCGGCGTTGAACAGTGGCAACACGGATATTGCTAGCGACAATGGTGACCAAGGCCGATTGTCCTCGCTGAGCGACCGCACCTTGTCGCCTCGTACGAGCACGAGGGGGCGCAAGTCGGTGTTCAGCGGGGCCATGAACGTGAACATGAAGGAGAGCGACCACATCGCCCAGAAGAAGCACGAGCTGAGCAACGTGCAGGGCCACATCGTGTACTTCCCGCTCAAGTTCCTCGTGGACGAGCAGCTGGAGCCCAAGCTCTTCCCGGCCGAACTCTTCCAGTAGCGAGCCGTCGACCATGCCGAACCTTTCTCAGAGCATGCACTGGGGGTGCGACGGAACTTTCGATTGAAGATAGCGGATGTGCAGCCCGACCAATAGCGGTTTGAATGACCATCTTTGTGACTGACATCATTGCTTGCATCGAGTCGCAACAAAGCTTTAGGAAATCCATTGACAGCATGTACATTACGGGCTGCTCGCCGCCCTCACCACCAGTGGTCCCTAAGTCGGCAGTGTCCAGACGCAGCCCCCGAGTGCGACACAAGCGTGCCGTCCACATCTCTGACCTCGCGACCGCTTAGGCGCCATTTTTGCTGTGTGGCGTCGCTGGATTCCCTGCCCGACGCCATTGACGTCGTGGTGCTCCATCGCAGGCAGAAACAGGCTCGGCGCGTGGATTCCGGCCAAGCTGGTCGTTCCCGGTCAACAGGGTTCGCAAAATGGGATAAAGTTTTTTTGGGATTTGGGATTTACTAAAACCCCACCCACCCACAAATATGAAATCGAGGGCATTTTGGGCATAATATGAAAACGATATTTTGATGTTATCTAGCTTACAAATTAAGTCATTTCTTTCGGTAATGGTATTCACGTGCGAAAGCTGTCCCCACCAATTCCGCGACGCCTCCGCAATTCCGCCACGCCTCCTGTGTTCGACGCCACATGAGCAGGACTATTTTCACGTAAGTGCACAGATTCTGTTATGCGCACCTTTACTCTACATACCCTCCCATATCTGTTACCGCCTTATAATATTTGCTATAATAGACTTTACCTGTTCTTTTGTTCCCTTTCAAATCGCTTTCGAAACCCCACCGCTTCTGTACTGGCTGGTAGGTTGCACTGCCGAGGTTTTGATCTCAAATTGGTAAGCTAGGTGTTTAAAATCTGGCTCGGCCCCCCTTGTCTTATTGTAATATGCATGACGTCATACGGGTCAAATAACCTAAAACCTACGCCCACCCACCCACGCCAAATGCCAAATCCACCCGCTCAGATTCGAGATCATGCGTTTTGGCGAACCCTGCCGGTTAAGCAATTTTTCAGCGCGTCAAGCAAATTTTCATATTATTCCTGTGCAACAGCATAATCAGGCAGTCGGAACCACTTGACAACTCTCGCTTCACCTCACGTTTGTATTAACAGTCGTCTTAGGTACGACCTCAGAAACCGCTAAACAGCCTATCCGTGACGTACCCGTTCGAAACATACGACTGACGTCTGCAACGGCGCACCCCTACACTTGCAGAACGCCACAAACCAATTGTCCACGAAGCCGGCACTACGCCCGCCTCCGACTTATTCAACGCTTGTGACTGCAGCGCCTCCATTCCCTTTCCCCCTTGTAGGCACTGAATTCCTGCCGTGATGGGATTGAAAAAGTGGCTGGGGCTCGACGTCTCGGCGTCGCAGCCCGTGGGACGCAACGTCAAAGGCGCCGAGGAGGAGGAGGAGCCGCTCGCCTATGGGCTTCCACAGCAGCCAGCGCCGCGGCGTGCGGAGAACAGCAGCAACCACCGACGCCACACCGCGTGGGAAGCGCAGCAGAGCCGCACCCCCACGTACGCACCCCCGCGACGTAGTGTACCGGTCCAGAGACGGCCGGACGTCTACGCGCAGCAGCCGGAGCGCCGCTGCTCCTCCACATCCACCGACCGCTACATGGACGCACAGAACGGCAACGACACGATGACGACGATGGTGACGGCCATTCAATCCCCACCGCCGCTACTCGACTCGGACTCGGAGGACTCGGACGTGTCCATTGGAGCAGACGACGACTTTGAGGCGGACGCTCCGTCTCCAGTGGTGACGACCAGGACGACAAGGTCGAGGACTACAACTGCTGCGTCGCCCATGGATCCAATCGGCTCACGCGCGCCCACGCCGCAGCGCAACAGTGTCAAGGAAGCTTTCCGCTTCTCGTGGATGAACGTGTTAGGCCAATCGACCAACTCGGAGATGGGGCAGAGCGTTATGGCTCAAGTGGCCGAGGAAGAGGAAGCTGCCGACACCGCACAGCGCAGCAGCAGGTCGGATAGACAAGCACCTCGCAATACGGCTCACAACCCAGACGTAGCCTTGCGGCCTCAAGACGACGAGATGGGTGTGGTTATGCAGGGCTGGCTGGAGAAGTGCGGCCAGCAGTTCAAGACATGGAACTGGCGCTTCTTCGTGCTGCGCAATGACGGCGTGCTGTCGTACTACGCTGACGAAACGCTGAAGAAGCTGAAAGGGTCCATCGACATCGGCTACGGCTCCAAGGCGGACGTGTCGGTGCAGGCCAACGCAATGGACAAGAACTTTGTCTTTTTGATCTCGACACCGCAGCGCAACCTCATGATATCTGCGCCGTCGCAACGCATGATGACCAAGTGGATCGCCAGGCTTCACGCGGCTGGAGCTGTACCCACCCAACCATGGGACCCGCTGCGAAAAACTGTAAAGTTTTACGTGCGCGACACCGAGTGTAACCACGAGTGGAAGCGCTACGACGATCCGACGTCGTACATTCATATGGAAGGATGCCTCCTCAAACGAGGGCATGTGAACAAGAACTGGAAGAACAGATTTTTCCGGATTGAAAAGGGCGAGCTGAGGTACTACACGGAGAACCAAAGCGAGCTGAAGGGCTCGGTCCCGTTGAAGGATACCATCGTTAGTCCAGGCATGGCGCAGTGCCCCGACGGGCGGAAATACTACTTTGTGCTGACATCCAAAGACGGCAAGTTCGAGATGCACCTGAACGCACACAATGAGAACTCGATGCACTTGTGGATCGAAGCGCTGCAAGAGGCCCAGACAGCACTCGGCAGGATGGCCGGCAAGAAAGGCACCGTGGCCGGCCTGTCACTGGTGGTCAAGCGGGCCGAAGAGATCCCACTCGGTAGGATTGGCGTACTCTTCAAGCGGCCAGAGGACATTGACATCGAAATGCAAAAACGCACGGAGGCACTCATCGTGGCGTCCAGTCCGAGAAACCGCGGCGTCGCTGTGGGAAGTCAGCTGATCTCTGTCGAGGGCCGTAGCATTCTTCGAGAGACGTATGCTGAAGCGCGCAAGATCCTGCGAGCGTCCTCGTTCCCGCTGCAGCTGGAGTTTTTGCTGCCTCCGTACAAGCGCGGCGTGCTGATCAAGAAGTCCCGTTCGGGCTTTGAGAACTGGAAGCGGCGCGTGGTGATCGTCACGAACGGCGAGATTCACTACTACAAGCAGGTGCAGTCGTTCAGCGGGGGCAAGAAGGCTCCGGCTGAACTCAAGCACCGCAAGTCGTTCTCGTTGTATGGGTGCTATCTGAACCTGGTGCAGATCCCCGGCCGCGACCTGTGTATCGTGGTGGCTCGCTCTCCGTCGGACAAGCTGGTGCTGCAGACGCGCACAGAGGAGGAGCGCATGGAGTGGGCCAGCGTAATTTACTGCAGCATCCGCATGGTCTCGCAGGGCATCACGTCTGGCCACATCGAGAACCTGCAGCTGGAGCAGTCTCGCCTCCCGTCCAAGCACGCGCCCTCCGATCTCAAAGGCAGCTTCAAAGACCACGACCAGCTCGAATTTTAAACGGCCGATTTACGATGGCAATGTCCTCGACACACACGTGCACAGCGACCACAAATAAATGCAGTTATTTAAACTCTTTTCAGATGCCATATCACCTTCCTTCACCTTGCGTCGCTCTTCGTCACCTTCCCTTTCAGTGCTCGAAACGATTCTAGCCAATGGGCGCGCCGCAATCGACGATTTCGGATTGGTCAAAATATGGACGGTACTGTGGAGCACGTAATTTAAACAGTTCTCTAAATTAATTGTTTCGTACACTTTATCAGACAAATAGATTCAATGCCTTCATCAGCGCTGTCAGATCAAATAACCTCCTACGAAACAAATTCTATGTTTGCTTCAAAGTAAGGAGGAGTATTCTAGCACCCCGCCACCAAGGATCGCACTCCCTTGGCGACACACCCAAAAAGTCGGCGAGACAGCGTGTGAGAGCGTCGGCCGAGTTCCCCCCGCCCCCTCCCTCCTCCTGGCCCATCCAGTCTCGAGCCAGGTGCGGCCTCTTCCAGTCGTGTCTTGGACTCGCTCTCCAGCCGTCTAACAGCCAGGAAGTCGGCGTCTTCGTCTCGTGCTGCTACCGTAACAGATCGGACTTTCGACATACAAATGGCGGCGGCAGCGGGTGGTAAGAATAGATTCGTCGTATTCTTATTTGGAGGGATACAAGCTCACCTCTATAATGTGATATATACTTTCAGAGGACAACAGCCTGTACCCGATCGCGATCCTCGTGGACGAGCTCAAACATGAAGACGTGCAGCTGCGACTCAACTCGATCCGCCAGATCCGCATCATCGGTAGCTGCTGCCCATTTTCCCTACTGATAGTTGGAAGAACTTTCAGTATTAATGTATTATTGTTGTTTGCTCTTCTAGCGGAGGCGCTGGGCCCCGAGCGCACCCAGAACGAGCTGCTGCCCTTCATGAACGGTACACGCGCCACCTTCAGCTCTTTCGGCCACTTTGCAGACGTCTAATTGCTGAAAATGATGACGAACCTCTTTATCCTGATAGACTCGCTGGATGACGAGGATGAAGTGCTGCTGGTCATGGCCGAGGAGCTCGGAGACTTCGTGGACGTGGTGGGCGGCCCGACCCACGCGTACTTGCTACTGAAGCCGCTCGAGTCGCTGGCGACGGTGGACGAGGCCTCTGTTCGGGATATGGCAGTGCGCTCCATCTGCAAAGTGGTGGAGGCCATGGAACCTGCTCACGTGGCGGAACACTTTGTACCGGTCCTGAGACGCCTCGTCACGCGAGACTGGTTCACGTCGCGCATTGCTTCGTGTAGCCTCTTTCAGGTAGGCTACTCGCGACTTTCAGCGGAGATTCAGGCAGAGATGCGCGGGATGTTCGGTCAACTTTGTCGGGACGATACGCCAATGGTGCGTAAGGCGGCGTCCGCTGCGCTTGGAGGCTTTGCCTCAGTTATGGACGGCCCCAGTGCCACCTCGGAAATGCTGCCGCTGTATCTGGCACTGGCGCAGGACCGCCAAGACTCGGTCCGGATACATACAATTGATAACGCAGTCGCGCTCGCCCGTTTGATTCCAGCGGAAACACTTCCGACGCAGGTGCTGCCGACTATCTTTGAGACTGCCCGTGACGGCTCGTGGCGTGTGCGGTGGTCAGTGGCGAACCGCTTTCCAGAGATCTGCGAGGCCTTAAATGCAGAGACCATCAACTCGACGTTCTGTGATGCGGTCGTTTCTCTGCTGGAGGACAACGAAGCTGAAGTGCGTACTGCGGCTACGTCAAAGGTTCTTGGTGTCGCACGGCTTCTGCAGCCCCAGCGGATTGTAGAGAAGCTTGTGCCTTGCTTTCAACGTCTTGCTCGCGATATGTCGGACCATGTGCGCTCTGCTCTCGCTGCTGTGGTGATGAAAGTCGCGCCGTTCCTTGGTCGAGATCTTACCATCGAACACCTGCTTCCTCTGTTCTTACTTGTAAGTATCGTCAGTGAGGGGAGTATGCTGGGGTTTCACTCACGTATATTTTGTTGCAGCTGCTAAATGATCAAAACTCCGAAGTGCGCTTAAATGTCATTTCGAATCTGGAGGAGGGCAATAAGGTACGCACCCACCACTATATCTTTGCTTTGGTAGCTTAACGTTTTCAGCTAACGAGCTTCGCTGTATAGGTGATCGGGATCGAGCTACTATCGCAGTCCCTCCTGCCTGCTATCGTGCATCTTGCGGAAGATCGTCAATGGCGTATTCGTCTTGCGATCATAGAGTATATTCCGTTGCTAGCTGCTCAGTTGGGACGTGACTACTTCGAGGAGCAACTGTCAGAGCTTTGCATGTCGTGGCTGGTGGACAACGTCTTTTCGATTCGTGAGGCGGCTACGATTAACCTCAAGAACTTGACGGAGCACTTCGGCGTGGACTGGGCACGAACGAGCGTGGTGCCACGAATCTTGACCATGCATTCAAACGCCAACTACCTGCACCGCCTGACGTCTTTGCACGCAGTGAAGGTGCTTTGCGAAGCAATGACCCCAGAGACGATCCAAACGCTTCTGGTTCCCCTCGTGGTGGAGCTGGCTCAGGTAAGAACTAGAATGCGTTGTTAGGTGACATTTGGCAAAGTATTGACGGTTTGTTCTGCACAGGACCCGGTTCCGAACATCCGCTTCAATGTGGCAAAAACACTGGAGGTGCTCGGCCCTAAAGTAGACGCGGAAGCGTGCGCGAGCACTGTAACCCCGTGCCTGACGGCGCTGCTGCAGGATGGCGACGCCGATGTTGTCTTCTTTGCGCAGCGAGCGCTCGCGACGCTCGGCTAGTTTTAGGTAGATATCGCCTGTATCTCAATCTCGAAGAAAAAGACAAACGACTGCGCAATAAACTCAACATGATACATCAAAAGTAAAAACTCCAGCGATTTACTGAGCGTTTAGTTCGAGCCGTGAACTTCTACAGCAAATCGTGGCTGCTCATGTAGTCGTGCACAGCATCGGACATCCACCACCTCCATAAGGTCTCAAATGAAATACTGGGAGCTGGCAAGACCGCTGATCCAACGTGGGGCTGCACACTCTTATCAATTTGCTGTACTTGCCTCCAAATTTCGTCAACCTCACTGTCGCTGAGGGCGTCTTGCATGCCTAATTCCTTCGCGAGTTCCTGTAGTTGATCTTTGCTCAAATGTCCATTAAAACCTGTAAGCTTTTGAAAAGCTGTCTTGAATCTTTTTCGTTCACTTTCTGCATTGTTATCACCTTCTGACGCACGCTCGTTCACAAGAGATTCCACGCGCTCCATTGCATCGGCATGGCGCTGAAGCTTTCGCAGCTTTGATGTCTGCGCATGAAATACACAAATTTAGTAAACTACGCTCGTGGTATCACAACACATTGTGTTTGTGATTTCATTGGTACCAGAATTGCCTCTGTGGTTTCATCCTCAATGTTGTAGCACAGTCGAATGGCTTCTGCATACGAAGCCATCGCATCTGCGTGGTTCTGCATGACAACAACATGAAGTCGAAAATCAAAATCCCGTATTCAAAGGAACGTCTTCACTAGAGTGTTCGTACTCCACAAATGGTGAATAGTTCTCCAGTTTCAAGTAGTACTTGAATTTCTCCTTGCACAGCGAGCTTGCTCTTCGTAACCTCAGGAAGCTACGGACAAGCATTCAATGTAAATTCCAGAATCAAGTGATTCGGGATGTGTACGAACAAACCTGGTACAGACGTCGAGTTTTCTCTAGCATTTCTTGTAACGTTGCTTGCATTGTTTCCGCCGATCCAGCGATACTTTCATCTTCGTCTTCTGCATCAAGATTTGTCTGATCAGCCTCTTGCCCCTGTTGATCGATTTGCCACGCAGCTCGCTGAAGACGAACTAAGCAGAGTCGACACTCTTCCAAAATCAACATGAATATGAGTTAGTCAGTAAGCAACAGAATTGCTTGAAAGGTGAACAAACCTGCAAGTCGGAAAACGAGTTGTGGTAGATCCAATGAGCCAAAGTCTGGGTTTTTCGTTCGGCCGATCGCCAGTAGGAGCTAGTCGAACAACAACACTTCAGCATTATGCTCCAAACCGAGCCAGCTCGAGGGATCTCACTTCATATTTAGTGATCACTGTCTCCAGCTCGCGCTGCCTCTCACGAACCCCAGGCTTCAGCACGCTAGAACCAGGTCTCAGCACGCTAGAACCAGGTCTCAGCACCGGCATCCGAGTTCCCTGCAGGTCCAACGACCCCTCAATTCTGGCAACTAGCGACGTTTTGCCGTCAATCCAAAATACTGCTTACCGCGCCGAAGCACGGCCACCTTTTTCATTAATTGGCCTACTACTCTATCAGCGAAATAGATGACAACGACTACACGTACTGGTTGTTTCGGAAAGATGTTGCGTGCGCGTGCTTGGGAGTGGAGATTGAGCTCATACAGCTTGTGTGGTCGAGGACGCCGCACGTCGTCTTTCGTAATCAGGGTCGTCTGTGGGTAACTCAAATCGGCAGAGTGGACACGAATTGTGCTGTTTGAGCCAGGGCAAGATGCAATCTGGGTGGAACGAGTGTTCACAAGGAAGGCGGTGGACCTCGTCGTCCACAGCGAAAAAGTCCTTGCACACCGGGCACTCAGCACTGCTGTCCACTTCGCTCTGAGTAATCTTCACCTTGGGCAGCTTATCAACAACTTCCTTTGCTGCTGGCGGTGCTCCATGCTAAAAAGGTTGGAACACATCATCAAGATACGCACCTCGTCAACTTTCAATCGAACCATCTAGATAGCAGCGCGGTATCTTACCCGATTGGGATCATTTTGCATGAGCTGGTTAATCACGTTTGCCATATTCCCAAACGCGTAGTCGCCAGGGTTGCCCGCCATCATCGGGAACATGCCTCCGAGAGCATCCAAAATGCCCATGGGATCTCCTCCTTCCCCAGCTTCACTAACATAAAACTCGACGGGATTTCCAGAGCTACTCATAAAGCGCGTGCTTCGTCCAGTAGCACCCGACAACAACTGAAACAAACTACCCAAAACGTCCACATAGTTAGTTCATCTGTCTCCAAAAGTATCTAAAATCCTCTAAAACTCACTCAGGTAGTGGCGGGGATCCCTCGTGTCCTTCATCAGCAGCTCCAAACCGCACCCCCCGAACCTGAGGACTATATCGCGACGAATAAAACGTACTATAAAATCAATATTATAACCAAATCACCTAAAAACAATAAAACCAAATCGTACCGGTCAATTGGACGAGTCCCGCCAAATTCATTGCGGATCTCGGCCCGCGTGATATCCTCAACAGAAACAGCAGGTGTCTGCGTCGTTGTGTCCTCCACTTGCTCCACCTGAAAATCCTGCGGTGGGTCGTCCTACTCGCAATAAAACAGATAAAAACACAAAAAGGTTAGAAAAAGAAGAATTTACGTGAGAAAACACACAAAACACTCCACGGACCTCCTCGATCTCCTCCACAAAGTTTCCGCCGCATTGTACGCAGCAAACCTCCTCGCTGGGCTCGTCCACGCGCGTCTGCACGGCGGCGGCGCACTCGTGGCACCAGAAGCGCGGCGGCGTCGGCGTCATAGTTTACTGCGACTGACTTGTTTCGACAAGAAAAAGCTCTTTTTCGCCAATGACGTCGCGAGTTGAGTTGACGCAATCTCATTGGTGTAAAAGGGACAGACGAAACATACGTACTTAACCTGACGAAATTAATTTTTGTGTTTTTTACGCTTCAACTTGGCAGGTGAGCTGTTTGCTGCATGTTGATGTATTTATAGTTTCTTTAAAAGAATGCAATGCCTAGGGAGCTAGACGCCACGAAAACTTAGGCGTAGAGCTGCTTGGAGTAGGTGAACAGGTCGTGCACGCCGCCTTCCTTCTGCGCGCTGATGGTGCGGCGCTCGAAACGCAGCTCGCCACTGTACAAAGCGGCGTGCAGCTGCGGGATGGAAAGCATGCCCAGATCCTGGAAACCGTGGCGGATACTCTGCTGGATGTACGGGAGGTACTTGTGCACGCTGCCCTGGTCAACGACCGCGCCGGACACACCAACAGCGACGTGGCTGGCAGCGGCGGCAGGGTGGGCACCGTGACGGTAGTACTCGTGGCTACCGCTGCCGTAGTAGGCCTTCAGACGCTGGCCATCCTGGAAGAAGTAGTCGCCTGGAGCCTCGGCGGTACCAGCAAGGCTCGATCCCATCATGACAACCGAAGCGCCCAGAGAGAGCGCCTTGATAGCGGCACCGGGGCTGCCAATGCCACCATCGGCAATGACAGGCACGCCGTATTCCTTGGCCAGGAGAGCAGTGTTGTAGATGGCAGACAGCTGCGCACGACCGACAGCCTTGACAACCTGCGAGGTGGATACAGAACCAACGCCCATACCTACGCGCACAGCGTCCACACCTGCATCGAGCAGGTTCTTCACCTGCTTCATCGTCACCACGTTGCCACCAACAACTTCAACAGACGGGTGCGCTTGCTTGATGTGCTAGTGAAATGAAAATAACAACAGTACACAGTTAGCGGTAAACCCTAAGGAATAATACAACGGCGGATTTCGAGAGTAAGCCACAAACCTTGACGAGTTCAATCTGAGCAAGGGTGTCGCCCTGACGAGCGTCCAGAACAATGACGTCAACACCAGCAGCCACAAGCTCGTTGATACGCGGCTTAGCCTCCTCATCAACCAACACAGCAGCGCCAACGAGAAGCTTGTGTGTCTCAGGGTCGCGGGCAGCGTTCGGGTAGTCGCGGTGCTTGACCAGGTCAAGGCGGGTCATGAGTGACACGAGGTTGCCCGACGCATCCACGATAGGAAGCGTGCCCTTCTTAGCTTCCTTCAGCACCTTGTTGGCCTGTTCAAGAGTGATCGGGTACGTGCCGACAACGAGCTGCTCGAGAGGCACCATGATGCTGGAGAGAGCCACGGAGCGGTCTTCGAGGAAGTCGACGTCGCGGCTGGTGACGAGACCCACCAGCTTGCCCGTGGGCAGTCCATTTTCCGTGATAGGCACACCCGAGACCTTCAGCTGGTCCAGGTTCGCCACAGTGTTCGTCGGACCCAGCACCTTCGGCTCAGGGATGAAGCCGTTCTCGTAGTGCTTGACGGCGCGAACCATCTCGACCTGTTGCTCGATTGTGTTGTTGCAGTGCAGGAAGCCCAACCCTCCCTGCAGCGCGATGGCAATAGCCATACTGGACTCTGTCACCGTGTCCATGGGCGAACTCACGATCGGCGCCGACAGCTTAATCTTCTTGGTCAGCTGCGTGGCCACCTCCACATCGCCGACTCCAAAGTTAACTGGTGAAATGACACAATAGCAAGTTAGTTATCTTTGTAGCAGAAAGTAATTGCCAGTCTGTAGTTGTAGCTGGTACTTACTGTGTCCAGGCTGAGGATGGAGCAGCAAAATTTAATTGGAAAGCACCAAAAGACACGAAAATGAGCGAAACTTTACACTAAATAGCGCTGCAACGCTCGAAATTGCGGGCGTACCAGGGAGATGACGTCGTCGAAGGTGAGGCCGTTGCTGTCCTTGTTGTGGAAGAGCTGCTGCGCGCTCACGCCGTCGACGTCCACGCTGCTCATGGTTGCTGACGTTTGGTCGGATGATGAATAATGGCAGGGCGAGGACGCCGCTTGATGAGACCGTCGCTGATTGGACAAAATAATGTAGCCAATCCGATGGTCAAGTTGAAGTGGGTTTTGATTAGCATGGATTAGAGGCGACACAGCTGCAGGAAAAGGTCTTGGGCGCGTTGGTCGTCCAATTCGGAGCCGTTATTGCTTGCTGGAAGGCAGTTGGCGTTGGCTGCCGTGGAGAACACTGGAGGTTTTGCAGGTTTGGAAGGTACCACTTGCACCTTGTGTCGCTTGTCTGCTAGTTCTGGTGTGAACTTTGGAGCTGCCTGGGACTGAGGTAGCATCTGCTTGAGCAATTGCTGCAGTTGCTCTTCTGGAGAGAGTGCTTTCGGTACTACGTCGATTTTTTGGAGTTTCGGTTGCAGTGGTGCTTGAGTCGGTCTTGTTGGAGGCAGACTCGCACGTGATCGATCGCTGCTGGAAGGTTCACTTTGAGAGCAAGGCACCGTCTCAATCCCAAATAGGTCGTTGTACGGTGGAGGAGGTGAGTCGGTCCGTGGGAGTACGAGGTGGTTTGTTACTTTGTTGGAGTACGCAGGTTCTGGGTGATGTTGTACGATATACTGCAAAGCTCGTTGCTGGGGAACTCGCTTGCTGACAGGAGGCAGCGATTGTCTATTGCTGCACAGATTCACAGGCCAAACTATGTGTGAAGAACAAGTACTAGAACATCCTGCTCAAACTACAGCAAGTGGCACATACATTCCTTTCTTGTGCGACTTAGATCGGCGACAAAGTTGTGGCTTTTGTTTCCTGCAAATGCAAGTCGTAAGCCACGTGAGTCGTTGTATGTCTGGCTGCACGTCATTCTAACGTACTTTAGAGCAACTTACAGTGTGTGAAGACCTTGTTGAACAATTTTCTGGCGTATACTCGGATTTCGTCGATGCAGTGCTTCTAGGTTGTCTTCGGGTGTACGCAGTAGCCCGGCATTGCTATGACATTGTTGTTGATCCTGGTTGTCGGAATATCCGTCAGTCCTGGTACTAAGACCAACAGAGGCATCTAGCTCGTGATCAGGGTGCTCTGAAAAATCTGGATCAAGCAAGCAATGAAGTAAGTAAATATATGTGCGTTTGAACTGTCAAAGTGTTCTGCGTACAGCCTGGTGTCCGCGCTCGAAGCATCATATTTTCCAGCTTGAGCAGCCGGATTTGTTCCCTTAAGTCCTTGATAAGTTTTTCCTGATCACAACAATCACACAAAACTGTTAGAATAATACTTCCTACCCCCTTTCAGCCTCCACTTACGTGGGGAGTAAGCAATGCTGTCGGTCGGTTTTTGATCTTGGCGACGCCCATCGCAAATTCGAGTGTACGGGTCGATTCGACCGCAAATTGGGGTGACGCGTTCACGCACGCAATCATAAGCGTTTTGCAGTTTCCGCCCAGACTATCAAGCAGAAGCATTGTGAGCTTCGAGTCGCGATACGGAACAAATTTGCTCTTTCCCGTTTTGCTGCATTTGGGGGCATTCATCGCTTGAATTACTTGGCTGAGGCAGTGAAGACTTCGATTGATATGACAGGTCTCACGAAGCTGTGTTCCTACTGCCCCCGAGTCCGATACGCGTTCACTCCCAGCCAGATCCACAATTGTGATTTTTCCATAGCGTTTGCCACTGACAAGTGAGTCTGGCTGGAGTGGAGTGGCGTCAATATAAATGGTAACAAGGCAATGACTTCTGTTTGAGCTCTCGTTGAGCAAGTGGCTGGACTTGGCGCGATGTGTAGCTGCAGCTTTGACAACTCGTACAATCTCCCGTGCCGTGACACACTCCACGACGGTGGCATTCTCCAAAAAGAATCCGTGCGTTTTTGAGGAACGTACAGCTAAAGTTTCTTTACGGGGGTCAAACACGTCCCGCACCTGCTCGTTGTAAATTTCGACACATGTAACACGCAGGGTATACTCAACTTCACCCTTTCGAGCAGAAATTGAGTTCATCAGCTCCTGAGCTGTACGTGGAAGAAGACCATCCTGTTCGTGCAAGGCCATTTTGCGTTCCGTCACGCCGTCTTCCTTCCCAAATATTGTGAACGACTTGCCTGCTCCGGTCTGCCCGTACGCGAAAATGGTAACTGGAAACCCGTCCAGTGCTGCCTCGACCAGCTCTTTAGCTCGCACCTTCTCGAAAACATCTTCTTGTGATGATGTTGATGGCAAAAACGTCTCGCACCGAAATGTGGCTGCACGCGTACGAGTTGCATCAGAGTACACAAAGAGTTCTCCAGGGGTTTCAGGGCTGGCAGCAACACACTCTTGACGATCTTCTCTGGAATTGTTCCTTGTAGCGCTGTCGGAGCGCTGCGGAAGTGGTCGTGCACGAACCACGACGCGGATTTTCTCCTCTTTCTCCATGACGCTTAGTTCGAGCGTGCTCACTGCAAGCCAGGACGAATAATGGACGTACGTATATTTAGGAAGACGTGAGAGTTGGCTATTCCTATTCGCACGACATTGAAAGGAAAGCAAACGCGGAGGCTGCCCGAATTGCTAACACCTTTCGGATGCCCGCGTGCTGAAGCTTTACGATTGCTAACGGGCGAACGAACAGGGACTTACCAAAACTGTAGCAGGTAATGATCACAAGACGTGCTCGCTTAAATGGGTGGTCATGTAAAGGGAATATGATGCTACCTTAGCATAGTATCACCAGCAATTCTACGAGGTGCTCCATTGTCGTTCTTGATCCTCTTCAACCGAGCAAAGCATGAGGTGTGTAGGTACGAGGTGCTCCATTGTGGCGGGTAGAAGGCATCCCGCTTCAACTTGACAGCCCATTTTCATTGGCTGAAAGTAACTTTTCACATCGCCTTTTAATTGGCTGAAAACAAATCTCTCTTGCCACGGCACATTCATAAAAAGCACAAAAAGCAAGCAGGTCGGTGTCGAGTGCGTCCTCTTCGTGCGTCCTCCACGACGTCCACGCCGTCTGGAACACACAGCACCCACTTGAGCATGAATCCCCTCTCTTCCGCCCATCTAACCATATTCTTTTTATCTCCATCCTCCCCGTCAGTCGCAGCTTAAAACGCATTCCAAATGGGCGTCCAAGAGCCCAAGAAACGCCCCAACGTGGAGCTCGCGCGAGGCATCAACGCCATCTCCGCCAACAGTTTAGCCAAGACCAATGGCCGCGTGTTCGCTCACAGCTCCGCCACTAGCAAGACCAAGGCTCAGAAGGTCCCCGCGCAGCCGGTGCACTCCACCAGGAAGTGGTATCCGGCCGATTACATTCCCAAGCCATTGCCATCCGCCAAGACCAAGCGCAATAGCGTCAAGATCGCTAAGCTCCGTAAATCCATCACGCCTGGCACAGTGCTCATCCTGCTGTCCGGTCGCTTCCGCGGTAAACGCGTGGTGTTCCTCAAGCAGCTGCCGTCGGGCACGCTGCTGGTCACCGGTCCGTTCAAGGTGAACGGTGTGCCGCTGCGTCGGGTGAACCAGGCCTTTGTGATCGCCACGTCCACGCGGATGGACTTGTCGGAAGTGAAGCTGCCGGAGATCGACGACGCGTACTTTACGAAGGACAAGCCTGGCAAGAAGAGCAGCAAGGAGGAGCGTTTCTTTGATGGACAGCAAACGGCGGTACGTTGCATTGTCGGTGGGGGTCGAAGTGTTGTGTGATGCCTGTAAGAGCCGACGGCGGGGCTGTGGCTTTTGCAAATGCGCTTGGGATCGCAATTAAGTTCCTCTACCTGTTGAACTGACGGTGGCTGTTGTGTTATGCAGACGACGCCTGTCATCGCGGAGCAGCGCAAGAAGGAACAGAAGACGGTTGACGCTCTGCTGATGCAGAAGCTGGAGAACGAGCCGTACTTGCGAGCGTACCTGAACGCCAAGTTCACGCTGACCAAGAACGACCGCGTCCACGACATGCGATTCTAAGCAGGACCAGCGCGCTTGATGGGCTTGGACACTGTCCAAACGTGGCACTATTAGTTGGCAGGGAGTTAGCATTGTCTGAGTAGTAGTGGGAAGCGTTGTCGTGCAGTGATAATACTATAACGAAGGCTACGAATGATTCGTGCAGCAGCAAACACGCTTGGACATGCAGTATCGTGGCTGGGGAGAGGATCAAGCGCAGGCAAGCGGATCCGGACCCCGTTCAACACGCCTCTTCGATCGCAAGTACTGCAGGAAACACGAAAGTCCAGGTGTCAGGCCATGTGCATGTGCTCCCCGAGCGCATTGACGACAATTTGAAATCGCTGATACATCGCCACGATAGAGTACGTGAGCTCGTACCTTTCGCCGGTCGCGCAAACTTTGGCGAGCCCACTCGAGCTCCAGCAGGATTTCTGCGCGTGTGTGCGTCGCGAGAATCTCCTGAATGCCAGCCAGCTGGCCGTCCCCATCTTTGGCGCGCTGCCCGGCCATGTTGTCCGCTTGGCGCTCGAGTCCGCCAACCGAGTCACTCGCTGACGTTTCTGCTTGGGGCGCGGTCCCGCGTATTTCTACAGCCGACACAGGCGCGTCACGCCCGCTGGTCTCGGAGCTCGTCTCGTGCGCTGCAACGTCCTGCTCGCCACCGACTTGGTCGGCAGCGCTCTCGTCGACCGGCGGCGCAATCGCACTCGCCGGCTCTGATTCCAGCTCGCAGTAGCCCAAACCACTGGGCTCTTGTTCGTCCGCGCTGGCAACAGTGACGCCCTCGTGGCGGTCCGCTGCCTCGACAATGGGGAACAGCACAGGCACGCCGAACAGCGCGTCCTCCATGCGCGGCAGCCTTAACGTGGCGTCGCGGCCCCAGTCCAGCGAGAAGGGCGGGGCGGCCGTCGCGGGCCCGAGCAGCAGCGCCCAGTCGCCGTCCAGTTGGCGTCGGATATCATCGACCAGCAGCTCCAAGTCCTCGCGCACTTGATGCACGACGCGGCGACGCGTCCGCCAGCCGCGGAAGACGCGCTGCAATGGCAATGGCAATGGCAAGGATTAAAGTCCGACATACAATAGCTACAGACAGCGGTCGTTAAACCGCGACCTGAATCCGCGCAGCCGCGTCGCGCGGTTGCAGCGACTCGTTCATGCCACCCGAGCCGAGACACTCGGCGCTTGTGCGTCAGCAGCGATTATGCCTCGAGTGGCTCCAAGATTCTGGACCAGCATGTCAGTGGGGGCAGAGGCAACAGAAAAGGTACCAGAAACCCTATTTAAGGTTCCCAGGAGTACCCCATTCCAACCAAGAAAAATAAATCTCTTGAAGCAATTGAATTCTTCTTTCACTGCGCTACAAGCATACCAACAGAGGCCATCCATGGAGGAAACGCTGGCAAGGACTAAACAATAGATCTCTGTAGCTGAACGATACGAAAACACGTCAGTGACAGTTAACTGGTGGAAGTCATCAACCGAACCTCGCTGTGGAAAGTGATCGACGTTAAAGTCACGTTCAGGACTCGTTCACGCGTAGATATGGCGGCATTCGTTTTGGTATCGAACAGTGCTCTACGTACGCAACTACTTGGTGGTCATCTATTCATGACACTTGTCATTTCCTTGCAAAACACAACGATCGACTAGTTGATGCACAGAACGAAAAGAACTGCGCGAGGTCAAGCAACGCGTGGTGGCTTTGTCTTTTCGTGGCTTCTGAGTTGACCGAAGTCATTAAAAAATGTTTTAAGGAGCTCCAAGTCAAGACTGTGGCCATGCAAGAACAATACTGCATCCTCGACGAGCTTGTGAACCTCCGGCTTAACTACGATAACAACACGAAGACGGACAGGGGTGATCGACAACGTAAAGGTTGCTAATCATCTCCAATGGTGCTCTCTAAAGTCGATGGAGTTTTTCGACGGCCTGGATGCTAAGAGTGCGGCACCCAAAGACAGCAACGCATAGACTCTTAGTACTGGAGTTGTCGATAGAGAAGCGAGACCTATAAACTAGAGAAACCTTCTATGTGAGCTTTCGGGCGGCGAGGAGGAGGCAGACCTCCTTGTAATGGAAGCGGATCTTGGTTCAACGGAATTACAACAATCTACGAGTCAGACGGACCTCGTACAGGTCTTTGCTGATACTGTCAAAGTTCTTATTGATATAGTGGTTTCCATAAAGCTTGGCATCAATCGCGACACTCGTGCAGAACCGCCTACACATCCTGTTGACGTTGTGAACTGCGACGCCAGGGTCTTCAGGGACCTACTTGTGCACACATGACCAAGCTACAAGATGCGTTCGGCTTGGATGCATCCGAACAAATTTGGAATCAACGCAAGCAATCGCTGCACAACCAGAGAACAAACTCTGACTTCCGTCGCCGCATCGAGGGCCAAAACGGCTTGACGCTGGAGGATGCGTGGAAAGAAGCAGTGGTGTTTGGTGCATTGCGCCATGAAAGCAACTTCAGTACGCTGAAACGTACGATGGGCCCCCACATAGGCAGATTGAGCAACTATGCAATGGAGGGCGAGCTGCAATCCCGCCAGTACTTTGGCCTCATGGCATAAGATAAGGCGACCAAGTACCAACCACTAGATCATGTTTAGTAATGCGCAAGGTATGCATCTATCGTTCGGAGATGCATACGTCTACGTGTCCACCGCGTGCTCATACATAAACTAGTATATTTC
The DNA here is from genome assembly GCA_032158285.1 of Phytophthora sansomeana. NCBI lineage: Eukaryota > Oomycota > Peronosporomycetes > Peronosporales > Peronosporaceae > Phytophthora > Phytophthora sansomeana. The sequence continues at coordinate 383,699 of JAPDHH010000220.1, forward strand.
TCAGTACCCCATTGAAGGTTTCAAAATCCGCCCCGTATTGCTGAATGGGGTGCATGTCTGAAAACGCCCCGCCGTGACATGCCTGATTATAATAGCCACCTATTTTTGCGGCGTTTCCCAACGCAAGTCATTTAGCAAAGACGCGCTCATAACGAAACCGCGAGCCCGATCGACACGAGATGAAGCTGACGCTGCCGGCGAGTCTCCCGAGCCCCGGCTGGTCCGCGGCGCTGGTCCTGGCGCTGGCGCTGCAGGTGGTGCTCTACCGCGAGACGCTGCAGGACGCCGTGCGCGACGGCCGCAAGCGGCTGCTCGTGTTCAAGACCATGCACCGGCGCTTCGCCAACCAGCGGCTCAAGCGCCTCAACAGTCTCGGGGACGACCGCAAGAGCCAGTGGATGTGGAAGAGGGCGGCGCAGGGCGCGGGCCCCGCCGTGTCCGTGGACAGCGACAGCAGCAGCGAGGAGAGCGCCGACGGCTCCGGCAGCACGGACGGACTCATGTCTTCGCAGAAGAAGCTCGTGCTCGTCATGGTGGGGCTGCCGGCGCGCGGCAAGAGCTTCGTGGTGCACAAGACGCTGCGCTACATCGAGTGGCTGGGCTTCCCCACGCGCATGTTTAACGTGGGCAACTTGCGCCGCAAACTGGGCAAGGCCGGAGAGGACGCCAAGTTCTTCAGCGCCGACAATTCCGACGCCACGAGGCTGCGCGAGGAGATGGCCATGGAGGCGCTGGACGACCTGCTCGAGTGGCTCGAGACGCAGGGACACGTCGCCGTCTTCGACGCGACCAACACGACCAAGCTACGCAGGTACGCAGAGCCGGTGGGAGGGATGGGAAAGACACTGCAAAGAGATTAACGCACTAACTGACTGCTTTTTGTGATGCTGTTGCAGACAACATATTTTGGAGAAGGTGAGCTCTCATCGCAATGTGCGCGTCATGTTTGTCGAGAGCATTTGCGACAACGAGGAGCTGCTGGAGGCCAACTACCGTCGGTGCGTTGCAAATCGGACAGGATGAAACAATTGATCGCTGCAGAAGGGATGGTAACTCACGCGTGGATGTGTGTGTTTCGCTTGTACCATGCAGAAAACTATCAAATGCCGACTACAAGGACAAGGATCCCGAGGTAGCGCTTGCGGATTTCCGACTGCGCGTGCAGGAGTATCAGAAGGTGTATGAGACCGTCGAGGACACGGAGGACGGCGGTAACGCGTGCTACGTGAAAGTTTACAACGCCGGCGAGAAGATTCAGGCACGGTACTGCCAGGGATTCCTTCAAAGCCACATCGTGTCGCTCCTGCAGAATATTCACCTCTGCCCGCACCGGATCTGGCTTGTGCGCCCTGGACCGAGCATCACCAGCTGCAAGGGCATTTTAGGGCTGGACACGGAGCTCGCACCCGAGGGCCACCGAGTGGCGCGCGCCATCGCGCGCTTCGTGGAGAAGCTGCAGCTCGAGCGCCCCATGGAGGTATGGACAAGCCCCATGAAGCGCGCGAGAGAAACGGCAAGCTACCTCCCCACGCGCAACTTGAAGCGCTACGTGACCACGACGTTGCTAAACGAGCTGGGTGGCGGTGACTTCGAGGGTCTCACGTACGAGGAGATCGAGCGGTTCTACCCAAAGCATTACGCAGCGCGGCTGCAGGACAAGCTGCGCTACCGGTATCCTGGCGTGGGGGGTGAAAGCTACGTGGACGTGATCTCGCGCCTGCGCTCGTTGATTGTGGAGTTCGAGCGCAAGAAGCGCGACGTGCTGGTGATCTGCAGCGAGTCCATCCTACGCTGTCTTATGGGCTATTTTGCCGGCTGTGAGGCCGCCAAGGTGCCGCACCTGCAGTCGTACGAGGACACGGTTATTGAGTTGAGTCCGCATCGGGACGGTTGTGATATCAAGCTCATCCCACTCGAGTTCGAGGAGGACTTCGTGGAGGACGTTTCCAGTGTGCAATAAACCACGCCGGTGAACAGCTCGATTGACCTTCACACCCAGCTTGGAGGGCGTCTTGGGAAGTACAAGTATATTGCACTCGTTGCATATAATCCCCTTATCTAGTAGTCGGGCACCCAGCGGTAGGCATAGCCCTCGCATTTTGTACATACACGTGTACCCGCAACCATGAAGGCCTTTCATGGTGTTGTTTTCTCGAGAAGGTTGAAGTCAAACAGCAAAAACCCTGTCAAATTTTGATCCGTCCTCTGCCGAGCACCTAGCAGCATTTTTAGGCACCTGCCCTCGTCATGTAGGCAACCTTCACTGCTGTCGTGACAGGCAGCTGCAGTGCAGTTCGTACAAATCCAGCAAATGCCAAAAGCAACGCAATTCAATGTTTTAATCAAGAACCACCGGCCACGACACGTCGAATGGATCAAACGAGATAAGGCAGTCTTGCAAACACACAACTTCATCACCTAGGAAACGAGATTCACATGGTTTTATCCAAACTACTAACAGCTCTAGTTGTTGCGCTTCTCGTAGAGTGCCTTTTGCTTGGCCTGCTCCTTCGCGAGCTTTTTCGACTGGCCCCTTGCTCAACGGCTCACCTGCGGCGTCGTGCGTTGGCAGTCCCTGAAAGCGTAAGATACGAGGTTAGCACAATCTGTAGGTAAAACAAATAATAGCACATCACTGCGTACGTTGTCGTCGAACTTGGAGTACTTGTCCTTCATGCCAAGGAACATTTCGCTGGGCTTGATCTTGGCCTTCTCAGCCAACTCCGCCTTCTTGCGAGCCTCCTCTTCCAGACGAAGACGCTTCTGTTCCTCCTTTCTGAGCTTTTCCTGCTTCTTCTTCTCAATCTCCTCAATAAGTTCGTCCTTATTGGCGAGCTTCCAGACAGCAGCACCCGCAGAGCGGTCCTCCAGACGGACACCGGCGTACGGCAGCTTTTCATCGCGCACCACATCGCACAGACCCAAGATGGCGTTAGCCAAGGCCTTCACGTCGCCGCCATCGGCAGCAGCAGAGCGAGCCGCCTCGCGAATTTCGTCGCGGAACTGGGCAAAAATGTCGAGCACAGGGGTCAGCACCGTCTCCTGGTCGGCACCACCAGCAGCGTTCGAGCTCAAAGGGAAGCCAATGTCTGTGGCCGACGTGACCAGTCCGAACACTGACAGGATACGAGTAATGTACTCCGCGCAAGAACGAATCAGCATGGAGGCCTGCTTCTCGATATCACCAGCCATGTAGCGGTTGACTTCCTTGGCCAGCTGCTGCAGGTGCAGCAGCGCCAGCGGCGTGTTGATGTCGTCGCTCAGCGCGCGGAACACCTTCTCCTTGCAGTCCAGCAAGGCGCCGTGAAGCGTCTTCTCCACGGGAGTCCACTTCTGCGTCTTCTCGACGCCGAGCTCACGGAGACGAGCCTTCACGTTGGCAAAGAACTCGGTGAAGAAGCGGTCAACGCCGACGGCCTCATCCATCGAGTTGTCGTTGTAGTCCATGGGGACATTGTACTTGTGAAGCAGGAAGAGGAAGCGCAGCTGACGCGGCGAGTTGTCCATCAGAGCCTCCTGGATCTTCACAAAGTTCTTCAGACTCTTGGACATCTTCAGGCCCTCAATGTTCAAGTGGCCGGTGTGAACAAAGTAGTTCACCCACTGCGAGAAGTCAAAGTAGGCCTCGGACTGCGCGATCTCGTTGTCGTGGTGCGGGAATCGCAGGTCAATGCCGCCCGAGTGGACATCGATCTTTCCGCCAGCCAGGTGCTTGAGTGCGTCACTTGCCATGGCCGAGCACTCAATGTGCCATCCAGGACGTCCCTCTCCCCAGGGGGAGGGCCAGAAGGGCTCTCCACTCTTGGACTTCTTCCACAGCGCAAAGTCGCTGGCGTTGCGCTTGTCGGATTGTCCAGCAGACAGCGCGCCTTCGCCTTCCGCCAGCAGCTCGGACTGTCCGACGTTCTCCGGCAGCAGCTTGCCGTACGCCTTGCCCTTGGAGCTTCCGAAAGCCGCCGTGTCAAAGTACACGGAGCCGTTGCTCTCGTAGGCGAAGCCGTTCTTGATAATTCCCTCCACGAACTCGACCACCTCCGGCACGTACTCACTCACGCGCGTGATGACAGTGGGCGTTTTGATGTTGAGCGACGCCATATCGTCCAGGAACGACTTTTCCCAGAACTTGGACAGCTCTTGGGTGCGGCGCATGTTGTCTTCGGCCGGCTGCTGGGCTGCCCACTCCATCACGAGCTTGGCCTTCTCGTCCTTGTCTTTGGGCAGCTCCTTGCCCGGGTGGGCCTCGAGCCATCCGGTTTCAGCTGCGCGTAGGATGATCTTGTCGTCGACATCCGTGATGTTCATGACGAGCTCCACCTCGAGGCCGAAATACTCCTCCAGGATGCGGCGCACATAGTCAAAGCAAGTGTACGTGCGGCCGTGGCCCAGGTGCGTCTGGTCGTACACGGTGGGGCCGCACATGTACCACAGCACGCGCTTGCCCTGCATGGGTACGAAGGCGTTCTTGGAGCGCGTCATGCTGTTGTACAGGCGCAGCGGGTAGTGCGTGTCCCAGTACTCCGTGAGCCCCTCGATGGGGCGCGGAGGGTACCACGTGGGCTGCTTCACAGCGGGGGCGTCGGCCGTCGCGTCCGTCATGGCGATTACTATGCGCAGGCTTCCTTGGATTGGGTGGAGTCTGCGTTTCTTGGCTCGGGTTTTGACAAGGGGTGAAAACAAACGCTGATTGGACAGAATGACGTAAATCTGTAATTGGTTGAAAATCCAATGTGAATTGTGGGTGTTGTACACAATGTACAATGCTGTGGCGCACACAATCAATCAATTATTGCCGAGATTCGACAGCGGCAGAGGCCCTGCACGCCAACTTTCCCAAGCCGAAACGGCCTGCCCCGTCGTCTCTAGTAGCGCATCAAGCGCAGCTGAGGTAGCGACGGCATACCTTCTCTCCGGAAACGATTTCTTAGACAGCCATCGCTCTTCCTGTTGTACAGAACCCTCCACCTCGGCATCCACTCCACCTGCGCAGGCACGCTCGAATCTCGCAATTTTTCGCACGAGAAATTTGGTGTGAGAAACACCACTCTGATACTGGAACGTACACCATGCAGTCTGCAATTCGCGCGCCTCCACGACCATATGCCATCCAAGCGTTCGAGCCTCTTGCTGCTGCTGCTGACAGCCGCGTCCGTCTCCTCCGTTGCGGTGCCTCCTCCTCCACGCGCCGCCGTCGTCGCCCGCGAACAGGAACCGGAAGACGCCGACGACTTCGAGAAGCGCGAGGTGGAGAACTGCGTGCCTTACGACATCCGCTCGTCTGTCGTGGGCACTCGCGCTGTGGTGGAGTGGGCCACACGACGCACGTACATCCGCAAAGTGAAGCTGCAGAAGGCGCACGACCGCAGCCCCGCGCTCGCCAATCCGTGGCGCTCGTGTCATGACGTCGCTGCTGACGTGGAAGTGCGCTACCGTCGACTGGGGGACAATGACACGATGCTGAGGACAGGAGAGAGGGAGGAGCCGTTCGCCAGGAAGGAGGCCATCACGTACACTACGGACGGAGCCACGTTCACGACGCACACGGCGTTTATTAACCTGGAAGACCAGGACGCTGCATACGAGTTCACGGTTGGCTCCGTCTTCCACGGCTGGTCGGCAGTGCACCGGCTTGGCGACAATGTCCCGTTCCGAGGAGACGAAGCCGAGCGATGCCGTCCGAAGCACGTGCACACGGCGTACGGATTAACACCTGGTAGTTTGGCGGTGCAGTGGATGACCAAGGAGTTCTGTGGGGAAGGAGACGCCCAGCTGCAGATGGTGGAAGGATACCATGCTCACATCGAGGTGGAAGGCCCCGATGCGACGCCCGTGACTGCGTGGGCCAATACGACGCTTTTTGAAGACGACGGTGCCAAGCAGTCCAAGCGCTGGCTGCACGTGGTGAGACTGGAGGGGTTAAAGCCCGACACGCGGTACACTTACGTTGTGGGCAACGCACACTACGCCTCGTGGTCCATCCCGTACGTCACCAAGACGGCGCCAGCTCCGTTGCTTGCTGGAGAGAACCCCAAGCCCATGCGCTTCTTGGTCACGGGCGATATTGGCTATCAGAATGCGGCGACGTTGCCCATGATGCAGTCCGAGGTCGCTGAAGGAGTCGTGGATGGAGTGGTTTCCGTTGGAGATTACGCTTACGATCTGAACATGATGGATGGTCACGTCGGAGATATCTTCATGCAGGAGATTGAGCCCATTGCTGCTAGCGTGCCTTTCATGGTGTGTCCGGGAAACCACGAAACGCACAACGTCTTCAGCCACTACTCGCAGCGCTTCCGACTCATGCCAAGCAACGAAAACGAAGGCGTTCAGACTGTGCACGTTGGTGGGCGCTCGAAGGATGCAGAGCCCAAGGAAGTGCCCAACAACTGGTTTTACTCTTTCGACGTGGGGCTTGTGCACTTCACCATCATCTCAACGGAGATTTACTTCAAAAGCACACTCGAGGTGGATGGAGACGTGATTGCGCGCCAAGAAGCATGGCTAGAGCAGGATCTCGCGAAAGCGAATGCGAACCGCGAGAAGACTCCGTGGCTCGTTGTAATTGGGCACCGCCCCATGTATTGCACCTCCGACGACACCAACTGCGGTGACAAAGCTGCAATGCTTCGCGACAAGCTGGAAGACAAGTTTTTCGTGCACGGCGTGGACTTGTACCTTTGCGGTCACCAGCACAACTACGAGCGAGCGTTCGATGTGTACAAGTCGCAGACGTGGAAGCGTACGCACAACATGCGCGCCACGACGCACATCTTGACTGGTGCATCAGGACAGTATCTTACGTCCATCATGCGCAAGGCATTTGAAAGACCCGCTGAGGTCTGGGATGCTTTTCGCAACTCCATCTTCGGCTACTCGCGCATGCAAGTCATGAATGCCACGCATCTTCACTGGCAACAAGTTGAAGCCGATCCCGAGAACCCTGCGGCGCGCGGGCTTTACGGCCAAGTCGTCGACGATGTGTGGCTCATCCAAGAGCAGCACGGCAGCTTCGCCCCTATCGGAGCAGCAGCAGCAGCCAATGTAGCATAGATGTAGATAGAGACCATAGAACTAGAACCATAACCTATTAGCTGCGAGTTATCACCTTGTAGGCATGAATGAAGCTTGTGAAATGAACAACATCAGCGAACTTGATGTTCGTTGCTGCAGGCTATTGCTCATGGTCTCCATCCGCAGATCGTGGACACCTGAAACTCCTCGAGAAATAATTCTAAACGGTCGGGACACGAAATCTGCCTGCCACGACTCGGACGCAAGGATAGGATGGCGTCGGGTGCTCCTCGTTTAACCATGTCGGGCTCCGGTACGGCAGCGAGTATGGCTCTCAACGCGTTTCGCGTGAGTGTGGAGCGAAGTCGAGTCCGTGAGCTCGCGAGCGACCCCAGATCAATTTCAAGCACTTCCACTTCTCGAAGACTATCCCGGGGTGCGAGTCTCGGCCGAAATATCAACATCAATGCCAAGGTGGCAGCAGCAACCAGTCCACGGGGCTCAATATCCGATGTGGCAGCAGTAGCAGCTATGAAGGCACGACATGAAGGACCACCATCAGCTCGGGTGTCAAGTGCTGCCGGAATGTTCAGCAGTCGATTTTCAGCCATACCTACTCCGTTTGGAGTGACCGATTTCATGCAAAGTATCATCAACGCCTCGCCAGGTTGCTATGCAGACGACGATGGGTCCAGTGACATCTTGGAGCGGTATAATTTCTTCGTGCACGGCAAACGGTTCCTCGTACGTTGTCGAGTTCTCCACTCGATGCACCAGTTCTCGAATTCTGTGGCTAATAGTTGTGTTGTTTGTGATTCAATAGTTTGCTCCGTGCTCACTGGGCCTATTCGACGAAGCCAGCAAGTTCCGGCAGTACGTGGTTTGGATTGTAACCTCGAAGGTTTTCGACCGGGTCGTATTATTACTTATCCTTACCAACTCCATCATGCTCGCGATTGTGGACGTCCGTCACGTGGATGCCGAGGGAAATCCTGCTAGTGAAGGTTCACTACGCAACACAATGGCAGACTACTCTAACAGTATTTTCACAGCTTTATTCACGTTCGAATGCGTGCTTAAAGTGGTGGCGATGGGGCTAATTGGTGATCGTGGAGCGTATCTGATGGACCCGTGGAATTGGATTGACTTTACCGTGGTGGTTGTGGGGCTCATTGCAGCACTCCCAAGTGTGCCGGCAGTAGCTGGTGTACGAGCGTTGCTCGTGCTTCGGCCGTTGCGATTCTTCAACGCTGTTCCAGGCATTAAAAAGCTCGTGACAGCTCTACTCAAGTCCATTCCCGAACTTTTGACGGTCGTCGCTTTCCTGTCGTTCCTCTTCTTTTTCTACGGTGTCATCGGTGTACAGCTTTGGAGTGGAGCTATGCATTCACGCTGCCGCTTATCACCATACCCGTTAGCATTGGACAGTAAACTTTCTCTTGAAGAACTCCCAAGATATCAAGAGCATGTGCTTCTTACACCAGAGTTGTTTCGATGTTTAGACTCGAATTCATCGCCACTCGAAGCAGAAAATGAATCCTGGAGTCACGATTCCTCGCCGTGGAGAACGCCACGCAGTTGCTTTTGGCCCGTTTCGAGTGAAGACTCTCCTGAGCTGTGCAATCTTGACCAAACTGACGATCGATCTTGTCCTCTTGGCCAGACGTGCGGATCGGACTATGATCAACACGGGAACTTTCGTTTCACTCACCCGAACGATCGAATACGCGAGTGGTTGCAATTGGGGACGACGTACAATTCAGACCTGGACTTTGGGTTACTTGGGTTTGATCATCTAGGGCAGGCCGCCATGGTGCTTTTAATCTGCATGCCGCGCGAAGGCTGGACTGATGTCATGTACATGCTTCAGGATGCTGGGTTTAGTACTTCTGCGGTGGTTTACTTGGTATCATTCGTTTTGGTGAGTTCGTATTTCATGCTGAACCTAGCACTTGCAGTTATTTGGGAGAATTTTTCGGATGCGTCCTTGGTAGAGGCTGAAGAACGAAAACTACGACGAGAAATAGCTGCATCGATGCCGCCTTCACCCATTGCGAGAGGAAAAGCGTCATCAGTGCGTACAGCGCGAGAATTTGTGAGACGAATACTCGGTCATTGGCTTTTCAGCTCTGCTGTCACAGCGCTCATTCTACTCAACACTGTGCTGCTTTCACTGGATCAATATCCGGCTGATGAAAGCCTGGCATCTATCGTTGATGTGATCAACCTTGTACTCACTGAAATCTTCCTTGTCGAAGCTGTTCTCAAGATCTTTGGTTTGGGCTTTCAGCAGTGGTCCGACGATCGCTATAATCTCTTTGATGGTTTAGTTGTGGTACTGGGAATCGTGGAAGCAATCGTATCACCGCCACAGTTCTTGTCGGGGTCGTCGCATGCTAAAGCACAATCATTTGCAGGTTTACGATCCATGCGCATTTTTCGTCTTTTCAAACTAGCTAGGTGCGTACTCATATCGTCTCTATCTACGCGTACGAAGACGCTAAGTATTCTTTTCGCTTCTTAATTTCAGATCGTGGCCGTCACTGCAAAAACTCCTTCGTTTGATCGCAAATGCCGTGAGTGAGATCGGGAACTTCAGCGTATTCCTTTTACTCTTTATGTATGTGTACGCTCTGCTGGGCATGCAAATTTTCGGGAACCAATTTCGTTTTGATGCCAATGGAATTCCTTGGACATCAGCGGCCGCAAATATTAACGACGACGAGTACGTCCCTCGAGCGAACTTTGACTCGTTGCTATGGTCAGGCGTCACGGTGTTCCAAGTGCTTACAGGTGAAAACTGGAATAATGTGCTTTTCGACGGGTGGCGCACCATAGGATTGCCCGCTGTGTTTTATTTCGTGTCGCTCGTGGTCTTTGGGAACTTTATCGTGCTTAATTTGTTCTTGGCCATTCTACTGAGCCATTTCGAAGATGCCGATGAAGCTAATCAAGAAGCAAACAATACGGAAGCGAAGGAGGCGTTACGCACCAAATCGCGTGTTATGCCTATGATGACATCCTCGTCGTTGATTCCGGGAGATGCTTCTCGAGCAGATACTCGCAGACGAATTATCTCTAATACCGAACCTTCGTCTCACTCAATCATGCATTCACAATTGATGCAATCCAATAGAGACTCGCAATCTTCCATGACAAAAATGTCCGTCGGAGTGCCAGGCCAAAGCTATGGTCGGATACACAGCCGCCGCATGTCCAAAACGGAGCTAAATATCCTGCCAGCTGAAAACGTCGTACTGAAAGCGAAGACTCCACAGGGTCGATCGCTCTTCTTGTTTGGACCGTACAATCCGTTGCGTCGATTTGCATGGAATGCCGTACATCACCCGCGCTTTGATAGCGCTATACTCTGTTTTGTGATTGCCAGTACGGTGTGCGTTGCGCTCGATAACCCTCTTTCTGCCCCTGATAGCATGTTTGTACAAGTCGTGGGCTATATAGACTCAGTGCTTGCAGGGATCTTTGCGCTCGAAGTGGTGGTCAAAATCGTCGCTCAAGGACTTTGCTTACAGCCCAACTCGTACCTGCGGAATGGTTGGAATATAATGGATTTCATCATTACGGCGATTGCGATTCCTGGTATTCAATTCACAGGCGAAGGCACTTCGCAGCAACTAAAGTTCATTACAAGTCTACGTACATTTCGTGCATTGCGCCCACTTCGCATGATTCATCGCAACCCAGGATTGAAGCTCGTTGTCAGCTCACTGGTTTCCGCCATTCCACAAATGCTGAATGTCGGCATGGTCTGCTTGCTTTTACTTTTAATCTTCAGTATCATCGCGGTGAACAACTTGAAAGGCCGATTTTTTGCCTGTACTGGTGACGTTTTTGATGCTCTTGGTAGTGCACAGCAAGCCTTGATTGCAAGCCCGCGAGCTTGGATACATCTATCGGCATATGAAAAACAATGGTTTAACGCCACAACTGCTGCACTTTACGCCAGCACTTCATCTGTAGGATCTACCACAGGAGTCGACGGGATCACTTCACGAATGGTCTGTGGATACCTAAATGCTTCGTGGGAACGCACAATTCCTCAAAACTTTGACAACGTACTCTTTGCCCTCCTCACATTTTACGAGATCAGCACCACGGAGGGCTGGGTCACGCTCATGTTGGCGGGTGTGGATGCCACAGATGTGGATATGCAGCCCACCAGGAACCACAATGAAAGTTGGACACTTTTCTTTATTGCCTTCATCTTTCTCGGCTCGTTCTTCTTCATTCAGCTGTTCATCGGCGTCGTCATCGAGAATTTCAATCGCATGAAGGAGACACTGGACGGTACGCGGTTACTTTCTTGCTCACAGCGAGAATGGTTGCTCATAAATCAAGCAGCTCTCAAGTTGCGGCCTATGCGCAAATTACGTTCACCACGGAATGCTATTCGATTGTATTGCTTTCGCTTGGCGCGCAGTTCGCTTCTGGAAACGGTGACTATGGGAGCCATCACGCTCAATACTTTCATTATGGCTCTCACGTACTTCGGCGAAGAAGACCTATACTCACGAATTATTGAATACGCTAACTTCTTCTTCACGATGCTGTTTGTAGTGGAGGCAACCATCAAAGTAACGGGGCTAGGAGGCTACTACTGGAAGGAGTCATGGAACATTTTTGACTTTGTGGTGGCGTTTGGCTCGTGCTTCGGTCTGGTATACACATGGCTAGGTGGTGATGCTGTGTGTTCTAGTGCCGCCATGATCCGAGGTGTGCGGGTTTTGAGGCTCATCAGACTCATTCAAACGGCACCATCGCTTCGTCAACTGGTCAATACCTTGCTCTTCACGCTGCCCTCGCTCATCAATATCGGTGCCTTCCTCCTCCTCGTGTTCTTCATATACGCTGCTGTTGGGGTTCAGCTCTTTGCCAAAGTCAAGTTGGGTGACATCGTCACACCTGTCGCTAACTTCCAAAGCCTTTCGGTAGCCATGATCACTCTGGTAAGTAAGAGCATATGGTTGCAAACTTGCGAGTCGTAACTTACACGTTGTTGTTGGTTTTTTCGCAAACAGATTCGCTGTGCAACGGGGGAGAAATGGAACGACCTCATGCACGAGCTTGCCTCAACTGACAATTGTGTTGGAGATCCTGACTACGATCCAACCATGTGCGGGTTCGCCAACTTTGAAGGCTGCAAACCGTTAAACGGCTGCGGGTCTCCTGTTGCCTTCCTCTACTTCTGCAGCTTCACAATGTTGATCACGTATATCCTGCTCAACATTTTCATCGCCGTTATCCTCGAAGGTTTTGCCAACGAGAAAGACCAAGCCAACGGGGTTCTACTCCCCCAACACGTACGTATTGCAAAACTTTTAATTGCCTCACTGTTGGAAATAATCTCACGCCTACTGTGCATTTAGTATGAAAATTTTGTGGCAACATGGTCGATATTCGACCCGGAGGCGACGGGAATGATTGAGTGGCACCTGCTCCCTAAGCTCATTCAGCAGCTCGACGAACCTCTCGGCTATGGCGGCCAGAGTGAGGTGCAAGCCAAAGAGATCACAGCGTTCATCGGTACGTTCAACGTTGTAAGCACATGAACACCGTGACTCACTCCCTTTTCAATACTTGTACAGAATTTCTGGATATCTCTGTGTACAACGGCAACAGGGTCTTCTTCAACGACGTCGTGCGCAAGCTCGGCAAGTTCGTGTTGGATGTTGTACGTGTTGGGGGGCCTTGTCAATTTTGGTGGTCGATGGCTACCTTCTCGCTACTCGTTTGACGTTACTGACCCTCCTGTTGTAGGTCAACGAGGCCCCAGTGCCCGACCTGCCGAGCACTATCGAAGTGAGCAAGAAGTGGCGCACACTCTTGAAGGGAAGCAAGACGCGCAAGGCCGAACGGTTCCATGTCAAACACCTCCACGCCTCAGTGCTGCTTCACGATGCTGTTAGGTCCCTTATCTTCCGGGAGGAGCTCCGCGCGCGCGTGCAAAAGTTCACAGACCTTACACAGGACTTCCTGGACCCGAATCCGCCGAAGTGGGACGGTGGGCACAGTAGCCGCAGGGACAGCATCGGTCTGCTGAGCTACACGGAGGAGGACGAATAGAGCGGATACTGTTTTTTCCTTTTGTATGGGATTCAGTATGGGCGAAGTTGAAGTGAAAAAGAAACGGCTTTAGGGATAGGTTGCGTTCGGTGATGTGTTTGTCCACTTTATGTCGCTAGTCGGTCCGAATGCTTGCCAGCCTTTCATCCCTGCAGTGTCCAGCGCCAGCAGCTCCCAGCATAGAAATCGCAAGTGATCTGCTGCGTACAGTGTCTAATTGGCAGTGACGGGTCGGCCATGCTCCTGGCCGACCTACGTCGCGGTCCATCTGAGACCGCAAGTCGAGAAAAAGAACTCGGGCGCCCACTGTACAGCAGAATTCCAGGAGACAATGGAGGCGGTGCCGAGTCCCAAGGCTGGTGGCGCCTACGAGCGTCTGCAGCTGACGCCCAATCTGGACAAGTACGTCAGGGAGATGGATGGTCTCAATTGATTAAGGGTTGGGTGGAGGGAATAATCGATGACTCAAGGCAATGTTGTTGCGTGCTGGCAGGCTCCGGGACCCGTCGGTCGTGAGCGGTATGAGCTCCATCAGTGCGGCGGAGCTGGGGGAGGGAGACGGCGGCAATGTGTTGCGTCCGCCGTCCATGCTGGAGACGGTCAAGGAAGGACCTCGACGTCAGCTCAAAGTCATGTCCATTGTGGGCTTGTGCTACTTCGCGGTGGGTAGATCGTTAATCATAGCTCCATGCTGCTGTTGTTGTTGACACAGGCGCTAACGTCTTGGTTCTCTCGGACGGTCGTATGGTTCAGGTGTGCGGCGGACCTATCGGATCGGAGTTCATTATTTCAGCTGGAGGACCGTTGATCGGATTCATCTTCCTGCTTGTGTTCCCCTTCATCTTCGGCATCCCAATCGCTTACGTCACGGCTGAGCTGAGCACAACGTTCCCACAAGACGGCAAGTTGGAGGCACTGCTGTTTAGGCGAACTTGAATTGACAACTAACATTTTCCCTTGAACTGCAGGTGGATACACGGTCTGGGTGCTGAATGCTCTCGGTCCATTTTGGGCTTTCCAAACAGGCTACTGGGCGTGGGTTTCTGGAGTCATCGACAACGCCATTTACCCGGCCCTCGCAGTGGCCACGTTTACGGATGTATATGGATCCATTGACTCACCCGTTGCAGAGTACTTCATCAAGGCAGCTATCGCTCTGGCACTGGCATTGCCCAATCTGCTGGGCATTCGTATTGTCGGCCGAGGAATGGCGGTCATGTCCATCTTCGTCATGGTTCCGTTCGTTGTCCTGTTTTTCTGGGGAGTGGTTCGCGCGAACGATTGGGGCGCTGTTGGCGAAGTTCGTCGCTCTGAAATTGTGTATGACGAAAATGGAGATTTCGTGAGCATGTCCGGCAGCATCGACGTACGTGACGAGCTGATAACATACTACAGCATTGATGATCTGCCAAGAAGACTAACTTGTTGTGCGTGCATTTTGCTTCAGATCGATTGGTCTTTGCTGATCAACACGCTCTTTTGGAACTTCAACGGGGCCGTGGGTATGTCGGTCTTCGGTGGCGAGGTGGCCAACCCAGGATATACGTATCCACGCGCGCTCTTGATCTCCGTGCTGTTGGTGGCGCTTACGTACCTGGCGCCGCTGTTTGGCGCGACAGTGTTTAACTCGCCCCATTGGACAACATGGGAGGAGGGGTCCTTCTCAAGCATCGCCGAAGACATTGGTGGTAGCTTCCTCTCGAATTGGGTCGTGTTAGCGACGTTTTGCAGCAATGCAGGCATGTACATTGCAGAGCTCTTTTGCGACTCGTTCCAAATTCTCGGAATGGCTGAGTGTGGTCTCGCCCCGGCATTCCTCAAGGCGTAAGTTACTTCGTGGATACAGACATACCCCAGTGTGTTGCTGATGTTTCTTTCTTGGGTGTGATCACAGGCGCAACAAACGGTTCAACACGCCTCATAACGCGGTCTTTGCGAGTCTTGTGATCATCCTCGTGCTCATCAAATTCGAGTTCGACGAAATCCTAGGCATGACCAATGCGCTTTCGGCCTTCTACCAATTGCTGATCCTGGTCGCGTTCATCAAGCTTCGCTTCTCGCAACCGGACACCGAGCGTCCTTTTAAAGGTTCGTGATCATTGCATCTGATCTTCATTCACACTCAACTCACGATTGTTGTTGCTTGCTCAGTTCCTGGAAACATCGTCGTCCTCATCATTGCGTTGCTGATCCCCACTGCTTTGCTCGTTTACATCGCTGTGGACGTCTTCTTCACGCTCGTACCAGCGATGCTTGTAGTGGGCATGACTTTGTCCGGTCTCCTGTACGCTCGTTGGCGAAAGTTTACTCGCGCTCAGTTCCGTCAGCTTGCCGCCAACACTGAGTCCTGACGGGGTGTACGGAGACCGATCATAAATCCCCTCGACGAAAACAAAATAGATCCCATCGACCTATTTGCAGCAGCTTGGTTCCTCACGTTCATTGTCTTGTACCGCTGGGCAGCATCTGAAATGAGTACCAAGGCCCCGTTCAAGTTCGAGGAGTTCTACGAGGCCTTTAGCAAGTCGGTGTCCTCCGATGTAATCTTTGAAGACGGACAAGTTCATATCGTCCGACGTAAGAAGGAGCCTAGCGTCGACAGTTTAAGGACTGGAGCAAGCACCAGCAAGAAGCCAACCAACCCCGAGTCCATTTTACCGTCAATCAACTCGGAGGATCCTCTAAAGAAACACGCTAAAGGGCGATTGCTGGACAGTGCCGATCGACGGCGTCTTCCTTGGTCCATTCGAGCACTGCTGGAAGCTCAGGAACCCGATGGTAGCTGGACGTATTCAAACAGTTTTGCGTTCATAATCAACGGCATCGCGCCACCTCCGACGGAGGGGATTTCCAGCAAGTTGTGGGCCACTGCTATTGCTATCACGGTCTGGCGCCAATTTCCAGAGTACTTTGAGCTACTCGAGACGTACTACGAGAAGGCTATGCTACATGCAGATGAAAATGTTCTCCGTATTGTGCGAACGGTTGTGCAGCTTGATGCACTTGATCAGGTACGTTGGTTGTTAATCATTGCTCGCTCGACTTTGTCTGGTAACTTGCTTGTGCCCTCAGATCCGTCCGTTCAAAAATGATGAAGCACGCGGGATCCGCGAACAGCTAGCGCGCGAGGCTGCTGCCAAACTGGAGCTGGAGAGCAGCGAAGAAATGAAAATTGTACGTGTGCGAGAAGAAGAGAGCCGAATTGGGAAGCTTAGTCTGGTTCATGCTCGAAGGCTGCCGATGCCCACGCAGCAGCTCTTTGTTGCAGAGCTGGGCAACGAGCTCACCAAGGTCTTTTCCGCCTTACCATCAGCATTGGCACAAGAAGCGAAGTCTCCTATTCAACGACCCTACGACTTCAAAGTTGGTCAACTGGTAGAAAGCTGTCGTCGTCGTCGCGCCAATGGCTCAGTGCTAGCGGTTGCTTCGACTCCACCTCGCTGGCACGTTTGCCGCATCGCCGCCATTGACGAAGAGAGTCTCTTGCTGCACTTGGACTTCCTCGATGGCGACTGCGAGCGGGAGCGGCGAGTACCCGTGAAGTTCGTTCGAGCTACTGCTGCAGGCACCCAGGAGACCCGCACGAAAGAGTTTAAGGCACTTAAAAGCTCGTGGAGCGAGCCCATTGTGTGTAAGGCCGAGATCGCCAGACTAGAGGAAGCTCGTGCGATTAAGTTGAGACCGCTCCCATGGGATTTCAGACATCACCTGACGCTGCAAGAGTCCACAAGAGAGGAAGATGAAGCACCAGGTCAAGACGACGCTGGCGATCCGTCAAGCAGTCGGCGCCCACGCTCGTCAATAAGACGGCCGCTATCCCGAGGAGAGTCGAGGAAGGACCAAGCTTGTCTCATTGACTCGCTCTTTCAAGCTGCTGCAGTTGTGTTGATGCAGTACGACCGAGCCTACGCTTGCGTACAGGCAGCGGCTCAAAGCGGATCGCGGCGCTACGCCTCGGCGGTGCTCTTCCGCGAACGCTTCCACGCCTTCGACGAGCTAGCAGAAGTGCTCGTGGTGCTCGTGGAGAGGACCGTGGACGCACTCGATGCCATTTGGCGGTGGAAACGTGGCAGTCCAGACTCCACGCCCAATCCCACCAAGACGTTCGTGTGGAACGGGGACGACTTTCTCGCTGCGGTGCGTCTTGTCAGGCCAGTTCACGTTGAAGTTGACGTGACCGAAAGTATCTAACCAAGTGTATCCTGCTCTTCCCAGCTCGTGCGGTCTCTGGATTTCTTGGGCGGCTACCGTGAGCTCGCCGAATGGTACGGCGAGGAGTTCCCGCTGGACGGGAACCCCTTCATGCGCTCAACGTCGCTGCAGGACAGGGCCGAGGAGCGTGGGCTGCAGCCGACGTTGCTGCAACAACAAACGACTCGCGCTTCGAGTGCATTGCGTGCGGCGGTAAGACGCTCGATTTGTTGCTTGTGGTTCTATTTTTTCTCATCCTGTTCGAAATTTTGGCAGTTGAAACTGCACAAACGGCCGGACGACCCGGTGGCGCCGCCGACGTGGTGGCCCCAGGCCTGCTACTCGAGCGAGTTGCTGGCACGCATCGACCAGGCCGAGCAGGTACAATGGCGCTGGATGTGGCAGTGAACGCGGAGAGCTCTAACGCTTCGTGCTCACGGCAGATTCTGCTTCAAGAGCTGCTCGCCTCGCACTGGCTCGAAAAACGAAGGGCGGACCAAACCGTGGGACCCGTCGAGAAAGTCAGTTCGCGCTAAAAAGTATCCACACGGTGTATCTATCCACTATTAGTCGCGTCGCACGTCTGCCTTGTCCTTCGTGGCGTGTCCTTGGTGGCGCCGGCCGGCAGCGTGGGTCTCCATGCTCAGGCGGATGAACTCCTGCGTGTACTTGCGGTCGGCCTTGATGGGGCCGTCGGACGGCACGTTGAAGTAGCTGCGGCCGCAAATCTCCTTCCTGGCGCTCGCCGGGTTGTTGTTGCTCCACAGCGGCGCATCTGCGCGTGGCGTGACCTACAGGCAAGATCGCGTGCACAGAGGTGAGTCTCGGATACAGCAACACACGAGGGACCAAGGCAGCCAGGCGCTGGGGTTGCGCCGTACCGATCGCACGGAGCGCGCAGGCTTGTCCTCGAACGGTTGTGCGTCGTACAGGACCTTGCGCTGGATGGCGCCCTTGGCCTCCACCACGCTGGTGGGCTTGAAAACGCCTGGCTGCTGCGTTGCATGACGCGGGGGTCAACAGAGCAGAAGAGTAGGGATAGCCACAGCAAAGTGATGCACGCACCGAGCGCTGAGCCCCGTGTCGGAGTGGCGGCGGCGCGGCCCCGGCGGCGCGGCGAGCCTTGGCGTGCTTGCACATGATGGCGGAGCGGAACGTCGTCAGCGGCAGCGTCGTGTCGAAGATCGCTTCGAGCTGCATCCAACGAAGCAAACGTCAGTCAGACAGAGAGAGATACATTGGATCGTGCCATCGTCTGGTCGACGCGAATCCTAAACTTCAAGAAAAGGCAGACCGAGTCTGGCGGGATGAGGCGGCTCGCGACGTCGTCGAACCTGGATCGCGGCGGCGAGCGCTCGGCCGCGAGCTGCGGCTCCTGCATGAGCACGATGCTGTCTGCATCGGCCCGGCCGGCGCCGATGGCGGCCAGCGACGGGAAGTAGCGCACGGAGCGGAAGTTCTCCACGTAGGCGTCCTTGTACAGGCGCTTCTCGCGCTCGAACGCGACCAGCTCCGACTTGTCGACCATCGCGGGCGGAGGAGTGCGCCGCCATGGAGCAGCAGGCCGGAAGGATCTAATATTAGATACACTTTGGCGCCCTGGCTCCCGTGCGTCACGTCGTAAGGTCGCAGCTTTGCGCCACGCGGGTTACGCCAGACAGAGCCGCCGCAGATCGCACAGCGCATGGCGAGATCCTCGACTCAAGGACCGAGCTGCAAGCGATCAGGCGTGCAGCTCCGAGAGCGAACTGCTGCTGCTGCATGACATGCAGTCCGCAGTCAGCTGGCGAGCGCAAATCTCGGCGGGTGCGCGCTGAACTCTTGCAAGATACTTTTGTGCAAGTCGTGCGCCTTTTCGGCCAGCCAATCAGCGACGTTTCGAGCCCATCACGCCGCCCTTTCTCTGCGCTCTTTATCAGGTGCAGGCGCTGGCTCGCAGGGGCTCCGATGCATTTCATCATGGGCGGCACTGCCGCCGGGTGTGGGGCCCCTATCCACCCGCATCGAGCGCCACCTGCCCGGGATATAGACCCCGGCCGCGCAGACGTCTATGCGCGACGCAGGTTTTCCCTCCTTCAAACGCTCCGGCGACATCCGCGAGATGCCGATCTTTTTTCGACAGGACGCCACTTGACGTGGTACCCGCATCGACACTCGATTGAGGAGGAACCGCGGAAAGAACGCTGGCCCGCGACGAACACACGCTGGCCAGTGCTGCAGGGCGAGGCACGGCGCCAGCCGCACGCTCGACAGGCGCCATCCGCCGCGAGCTGGGTCTCAGTGCGATCTTCGCTCACGACGCCACGACACGCCATCCAGTGATGTTGCACAGCAGTGGGCGCTTCTCCCTCGCGCTTCTGCCCTAACCGCCAAGAAAACTGAATCACCGCGGAAAGCACTTGCTTTCAGTAAGGGGCTCAGCGCACGAACGAACGCTAAAGTGAGCCAAGGCCGTCGATCTTGTCTGCTGCCCACCACAAAGCGCAAAAAGCTCCGAGAGAGCGGAACAGATCGCCGGGCCCACGAGGAGGAGGTTTCGCCCAGAGCGCGACGCCCAGGTAAGCCCTTGCTGCATGGTACTCGCCGCCCCCGCTGCATGCTGGTGTCCGTGTGTGCAACACGCGCCAGCTGGAGGAGGTTGTGTGTGTGATTCGGTTTGCGGTTGCGGGTGGAGCGGCAGGAGGGAGTGGATCCATCCATCCCGAGCGCTCAGCTCTGCTAAGCTGCCGCAGCCGGTCTCACTCCAAGACTCTCCAAGATCGGCATTCTCACTCGCTTTTGCCTTGCTGTGGCACCAGATACTCCGACGTTACGAATACGGCTCTTGACCGACGCGACACGCTATTTTTAGCCAACTCAGACGCCATGGACCGCGTCAAGCGAGAGACCTACAGCGACGAAAGCTTCAGCCACCACCACCGACGAGACATGCCACTGACAAAGGTGCGCGCTCCGCATCACACGCCCAACTCCCAGTTGGATACTTGTTCTGACATTTGCTACCTTTCTTGCCAACCCACACAGGATTCCGAGCCGTGGCGCAGTTCCTCCGGCTTTGGCCTCGCCAACATCCTCAACCGCAGCACCACCAACGCTCCAGGCAGCACCATGCCCAAGTTCAGTCTCCCGTCGCTCCACAGCTTCGGCAAGCCGCTGCTCACCAAGCCAGAGATGTCGGTGACTCCGCAATGCTATGAAGAGGAGCACCAGTACGTCTCCACTCGGCAGCAACACAGTGCCAACTCGTCTCCTGTCCGCCAGATGTCGCCATCTCCCAACTCGCGTCGGATCGCACCGGCACCTGCAGACGACGAAGAAGCAGAACAGGAAGCAGAGATGACAACATCTAGCGGACGGAGTGTCAACCCCAACCAGTCGATCCGCGGTGGACGCTGGACGGCAGATGAGCACGAACGATTCCTCGAGGGATTCCGTATCCACGGACACAAGTGGAAGCGCGTACAGCAAGTGGTTCGCACACGGTCGGTGACCCAAGTGCGCACCCACGCCCAGAAGTACCTGCTCAAGGTGGCCAAGCTCAAAGCCGAGAAGAAGCAGGGCTCCAAGACGGCAGATATGGCTACACTTGCTGCGGAGCAGCACAGTGGATCTGCTGTTGCTGAGTCGGTGGATGGTAAATCGGCCCCCTCGACACCGGAACGCGATGGCGGTAGTGGCAGTCCACGTAAGACCCCACGAAAGAAAGTGCGGCGACTTGACCCCGGCAACTGTGACCCCGTAGACCAAGAGTACATCGCCGCTGCAGCCACAACATTGTGCTTCCTCATGAGCCAGAAGATTGATTCGCTGTTCGACACAAGACACGAGCCGCAGATCGAAGCAAACAAGGCAGACTACGAGCCCTACGACTGCTATGGGACGGAACCAGCAAGAGTGCCAGAGGCTGAGCACAGCGGGTCCCGTAAGCGGTCGTACATGCATTTTATCACGGAACAGCAGGACGACTACGCGCCGTCCTACGACTCCAACCACGGCGAGCCTTCGTCGTACACAATTGAAGGCAACAAACTTTGCTCGTAAACGACGAGCAGGCCACATTCAAGTGTCTGCTAGTTTCCAGGCCGAAGAAGAACCGACAAGAATCGAAAACTAATCGGATCTGGTAGACCAAGTCAAGCCTAGCAAGCTCTGCGAGCTCCTCTTCTCACCAACGGAAGTGATCGCGCATCAGCTTGCGAACGCTGACTCGAGTGTATATATCGTTATGTATATATGGAGGCAATCCTCATCCAAGTCTGGCGGGAGTCGATATGGTGGCGGAGGCAGGGAAGATTGGCCGGCATGGGTCGTACCCGAAGCTTGGCATTATTTGTAAGTTAGTTGCTATAGTATATAGATCCCCGCTTCCCCCACCCACCAGCGTCAGCGCTGAGAACAAGTCATCGCCTGCCAGACAAAAGGACTCGTTCCGCTCTTTTCAAATATACTTGTCCATACTTATTTGCTTCATTCACGGATCATCATTTCATTCGTCTCGATTGCCTTGGCTCGAAGATTCAAGTGCTTGAAACAGGAGATGACCTGCAGTTTATCCGCTTCGACTTCATGCGCTGCCTCTTCGTCCCGTTTCCGCAGCACTTGCTCTTGCTTAGCAAGTAGATCCTCAATATCCTGTCGGTCTGACGCCATCTCTTCCGTCTCGACGCCATTGTTCGCCTTCACAGCCTACACAAAAGAAACCGTGTCACGACATACAAAAACTATCTTGCAAACAACTTTCAGCACTCACCTGCTTGAGAGCGTCGAGCGCCAGAGCTAACTCGCCAAAATTCAACTGACACCGAGCCAACGTCAGGAATCCGTCGCTCCACGTTGGCGCCAACTCGGTCGCTTTGCGTGCAAACTGCACAGCTTGAAAGTCCTCGTACGCGGCCATGGAGGCCTGCGCCAGCAGCTCGTACAGCGTCGCGTTGTCTGGGTCCACCGCTAGCGCTTCTTGCCACCTGCCCATGGCCACGCGGAACCTACCAGCCTCTGCGAGTGTGTTGCCCTCGTCCTTGAGCCGCTTGACTTTGGCCTCGACGTCTTCCAGCAGCCGCTTCACTCGACTAAACGGGGGCTGCGACGTCTCTTCTTGCAGATCTTCCACACTGGCAAACACGCCAGCTACTGCAGGCTCCGATGTCTTCTTGGCATCGCTGCAGTCGTGCAGTCTCCGCTTCTTGGACGGCTTCCACGCGAACCGGACGGCCATTTTAGACTTTAGAATTTTAGAACGGCGTTGACAAGCATGTGTAAATCACTGATTACGTCATCTCCAAATGCGAATTTAGGTTTTGAAATGACTTTGCGTTTGACTGGAAGCGGCAAGACCTGAAGAGCAAGCGGCCAAGATGAAGCTCGACGTGACGGCCATGCGCTACCTGACCAAGGAGCACTTCCGCGTGCTGACGGCCATCGAGATGGGCATGAAGAACCACGAGGTGGTGCCCGTGGAGCTCATCTCCAGCATCGCCAAGCTGCGCCACGGCGGCGTGCAGAAAATTCTGTCGCACTTGCTGCGTAACAAGCTCATTGCACACGACGGCAACGCGTACGACGGCTTCCGACTCACGTACAATGGCTACGACTACTTGGCACTGCGCGTGTTCCTGCAGCGCGGCCACATCACGGGACTGGGCCGCCAGATCGGCGTCGGCAAGGAGTCCGACATCTACTTGGCCACACAGGAGGACGGCACGGAGGTGGCCATCAAGTTCCACCGCCTTGGACGCACCTCGTTCCGTGCCGTCAAGGCCAAGCGAGATTACCTCAAGAACCGCAAGTCGGTCAGCTGGTTCTACATGTCACGCCTCTCGGCTATGAAGGAGTACGCGTTCCTCAAGGTACGAGGCTGGAGTAGGATGGAAAATTGTGGGTGGATAGACACTTATGTTGTTGCTGGAGTAGGCTCTGTACGACAGGGACTTCCCGACACCGACGCCGATTGATTGCAACCGCCACGCTATCTGCATGAGTCTGGTGGACGGGTACCCGCTCAACCAAGTGCGTCGCCTTGCCAACTCCAAGGACGCCTACGAAACGGCCATGTCGATTGTTGTGCGGCTGGCCGAGTATGGTCTGGTCCACTGTGACTTCAACGAGTTCAACATTATGATTGGAGACGATGGCAAGATCACCATGATCGATTTCCCGCAGATGATCTCGACGTCTCACCCGAACGCTGCCGAGTAAGTGCTACTTGTTTGATTCGCTCCACGGTGAAGGAAACATTTGACACTTTGCGCACGTGCGTGCAGGCTGTTTGATCGCGATGTGCACGGTCTTGTAAAGTTTTTCTCTCGACTGCAAGGAGGCGCCTACACACCTGACGTAAGTTTCCGCTACTGCAAATCGTAAACGGTAAACCTGAAAGTCTAATTCTTTGGGCTTATCGTTGTTGTGGACTTTAGCGCGTTCCGAAGCTCACGGACATCGTGGCAGATGAGAACGTCCGATTGGACGAGGATGTGGAGGCCAGCGGCTTTGGCAAGGAGTTCGGCGAAAAAGTGCACGACGTAAGTGCTATCTCATTGCCAATTGCTGATAACGCATAAGTTGACTGATGTTGTTTTTCACTTTTATATATTCTACAGCTCTCGATCTTCTCAGCCCATCAGAACGTGGAAGGTAGTGACAGCGATGGCAGTGACAGCGAGGAGGAGGATAACGAGGATGGAAGCGAAGACGAAGGTGCCAACGACGATGAAGTGCCTGATCTTGTGCAGGGCGTTGAAGCCACGACTCTCGATGGTGAGGCTGATGGATCTGACGTCGACGAGGAGAGTGATAATGATGAAGTGAAGGACGGCTTTGCCGCGGAGAACGAATTCATTAAGGAGCGGGTGCAGCGTGACCGGCAGGCACGCCAAAAGGCAAGTGGCAAGCGGCGGTCGCGTAACTCGTCCAAGGTGAGCTTTAAGGGCAAGCTGTACCACAAGAACGACTGGTAAATCGGAGGCAGACTAGTGTTGAAAGTCCGCTAGTTACCTCTTGTAGACTGCTGGTGTTTTCTGTCCAGCGCTCATACGTAGCAATACACTTTTTGCATGAAGCTCTGATATTTGTATTATCGGGTCAAATAAGAATTTGTGTGCGGCGATCATGGCAGCGTTTAGAGTGGCGTTCGGAAGGCTATTGAATAACACAGGATGCGCTTTGCGCAGCCGCGTCGCCCATATCCTTGAGCACTTTTACTACCGCCTTATGCTTGCCGTCCATCGCGTAGTCGAAAGGTAACTTGCCGTTGGCATCTTTCTTGGACGAATCCGCCTTGTGCTCCATCAGCAGTCTAACTATTTCCACTTTGCCGCCCTCGGCTGCGCCGTGGAGTGCCGTCATCCCCGTCGTGGTCTCTGCATTAATGTTCGCTCCTTTCTGCAGCAGCACCAGCGTGGCCTCTTTGTGGCCGCTGATGGAGGCCCAATGCAGCGCCGTCCGACCGCTTTTATCCGCCTACAAACGAGCAGCTTAGAACTTGTGTGTCATCTTGTCAACAATGCTAAAAGCCAAACATACCCCGTCGATCTCGGCGCCTTTGTCCAGCAGCAATGTACACAACTCTGCGTGGTTGCCTCCTGCCGCGCGGTGGAGCGCCCGTCGATCGCCGGCGCCCGGAGCGTTGACGTCCACGGACTTTTCCTCGAGAATCTGCAGACACGCGCCCTTGTCGCCATTGTGCGCCGCCTTGTGGAGCGGAGTGTCCGACGGCATCGCACCAGTTCCTCACTGCCTTAACTTGCACGAGGGTATCGTCTATGAAGGAAATAAAGCTCGCGGGCTGGCGGGCGGTCTCTCTTTATCGCGCACTGCTGTCTGGAGACTGGGCGGAACGAGATAGCAGCACCCAAAGGTGGCGTGCAGCTTGCAAGTAGCAGTTAGGGCCACCTCTACGTCTTACCAGGGGACGGAGACAGCTATCCAGAGCTTGGATCTATTTTTAGCGCTTGGTTTCGCCTCAAACTCTTGGCTAGAAATAGTGCGGCTATTCTGATTCGCCGATAAAGAAACTTCAACTTTTGAAGTTGCCTTTTGTGTCATAATGGACCACGAAGACGACAAGGAGGAACTGAGGCGCCTGCCGTCTCCAAAACGTCCGTTGATCTCGATTGTGCCGCTGATGTTGCGGCAGCAATCGATGGGAGCGCTCGCGGTGGATAAGGAAGAGACTCGCATAGGTGCGAAGGCTGTAGCATACGGAATTTTATCGTACCATGAAGAACTCTAGAGTTCTCATTGCTCGTTGGCTGTAGTGTACTAGGCACCACTCATGTCGACCACCAAGGAGATTTACTTTGCCAAGCACAAGATCTCGCTGAAAGGGAAGAGCGGGGCTCGAAAATAAAAAATAGTTTTCAAAAGTGTCCAATTCGAGCTCGACGGTTCGAGTGGCGAGTGCTCTGGAGGATCCAAAATGCAGAGCGATGACGAAGTGCGGCTCGTACTTGAAAGCAAGACCAGTCAAGAAAGCGAGGAGCATAAAAAGCAACTAGCGCTGCTGCTTCAGAGGAGGGAGCAACTTCGGCTTGCGTGCCCCACCGAAGGTGCATACCCCCATCGCGTGTTGGATTGTAGATTTCTCTTGTAAATTGAATGACACTATATTTTTCTTGATGATGTTGCAGCTTCAGAGCCTGCACAGTCGTCGACTACACCCCCGATACCAGTTGTACACTCTGACGGTCAAGACATTGTGATCCCAAAGCAGTCGTTTGCATTAGTTGCGGTGTCGTACAGCTTCCGGAATCTCCCCGCGCTGTCGGAGCGGAC
This sequence comes from Phytophthora sansomeana, assembly GCA_032158285.1. NCBI lineage: Eukaryota > Oomycota > Peronosporomycetes > Peronosporales > Peronosporaceae > Phytophthora > Phytophthora sansomeana. The sequence goes on from JAPDHH010000220.1 coordinate 409,751, forward strand.
TAAAGATGTAGCGAGTGCGCTTTTCGACAGCCTCGTGGGCCAGCATTTTAATCGCTTCTCGCGCCGAGGGTCCCGGCTTCTGGTGAATCCATCCGTTATTGAGTTCCAGGATACCATGAAGGAGCTCAAGCAGATATGTGCGGAGGAGCCGAATTCGTCCTTCTTCATGTGCTTATCGGTATGTCGTTATGCACCTGAACCGTCATCGAATGTAGTTAACTCCTGTATCCACAGACACACGGGGCTCGAGTTACTCGCGGCACCAACGAAGGGTCCTATGTGTTGTTCAGCGAAACAAGACTTACATCCGAAGAAGAACTGGTTTTAACTGCCATTCACGAGCGTGATCTTGCTGAAATGATAAACGGTAGAACTCGCAATTGGTAGCGAGTGCATGATTTGTCTAACGAACTACGTCTGCACTGTATTCGCACAGACATTCCATGCAAAAACAAATTCGTGGCACTCGAGCTTTGCCAAACACAAGAACCCAAGGACAAAATCGATGATGACGCAGAAACTATTCGTCACCGCATTCGCGAACAGTTTTTCGCTCAGTTGCACAAGCGACTTGTACAACTACAACTGAAGGCGTTGGTTGAGCGCGGTGTTCGACTGCAATCCAACGAGGCCATTACGGAAGAAATCGTGCACACCAACCCCAAGCTACCGAACCTTATTTTGATGGAGTCCTGTGATGTCAAGACTGAAGTCCCTGTTCGAGCCAACGAGGAGCGCGTTAGCAACTTCTTGCTCCGTTTTCGTGATGCGTTTCGAGGCGCAGCAATATCACCAAAGCTGGACGAAGAAAATGAAGTTCAACAAGGCCCTAGACACTCGCTCTTCGCCAAAGAGGTGGTCGAGTATGTTTGCAAAGCAATTCGTGATGATGCTGCACGACACAATGCCTTTGTCTACGCAGAGTACAAGAGTCAAGTTCGAACGAAATATGAACATGCCGCCGAGTTTCAGGATATCACTCACACGCCAAGTGTCTTGGGTGCTGAGGACGCACTTGACTTTGGTCTGGGAGAAATACCAGGTACGCAAATTGCTGAGGCTGTACGTTGTTGATGGCGTGGCTCAAACTGTGACTTTTGTGCTTTCCACTACGATAGAACCACCTACCGTGTCACCAACAGCACCAGAATTCGTCGCGTCCACTCTCAACAGCATTAGTTTAAGGTGGAGTTTTAACTTACCCGATTCGAGTAGTGAGCTTCCAGCTGTACTCGGATACCATATCCAGCGCCGCGGTCAAGGGCGTGCATGCGTTGATGCAGCAGGCGAATCGAGTATCTGGAAGAGAGGAGCAGCTTTCCAAGTACTAAGCTACGAAGAAGTTGTAAGGAATGCAGTCGTTCCGCCAACAGCAGTCACAGTATTCGGGCTGGCAACCGATACAGTGTACTGTTTCCGAGTACGCGCGCGAACTGCGGGCGGCTGGGGACCATTCTCAAACTCTACCAAGGGATATTGTACTCTTTCTGTGTCTTCTACTCTAGACCAGCGCGAAACAATCCGACTGGCTGCATTGAGTGAAGGCGCTAAGGGCATCACGAAGCTCATGGAAAAACACAGCAACATTGGTGCTGTTCAACGATACGCAGCAGAGACCTTGGCCGCCATGGCGATCAAAGGTGCGAATTACAATTTTCTTGTTGCAATCACGGATGTAAGAACTGACTTGCGATGATTGTTCGTAATAGGAAATTCAGTAGCTCGAGCTGGGCAAAGCGCTGGTATGCAGCCTCTTGTACCTTCCGATTTACTCGTTGTCGTCCTCGTGAAGAATGCCATGCTGAAGTTTAAAAGAGATATGTATCTTCAACATCAAGGTTGCCTGCTATTTGGACGACTTGCTGGGTCTAATGGTGCGTGGCAGTGAAATTTTGGATATTGGTTAGCTGAATGGCACATCTTGCTCACAGCAACAGCATTTTGTGTCAATAGCAGCATGGAAAATAGCACTGCAATCAGTGAAATCACCATCAGTAATGAGTGTCGTTCAGGCTGTTGCCACTCGAACCGAGCACGATCATAACAACGAACTCACACGCTGTGCAACTTGGGCGCTGGAGCAATTGCAACCCGAGTCAAGAACTTTGCGTCAAAGACCACAGCCTGTACTAAGTGAACACGAGGCTGCAACTCGACTTCAAGGTCTTTATCGCTGTAGAAAAGCTCGAGAAGGTGTGCGAGAACTGGCACGTTCGGTGTATGTCCAAGCGATTGATCCGACAAGTGGAATGATGTACGTGTTCAACACCCGCACAGGAGCAACGTTTTGGGAACTTCCCCAGTTTGCCTCGTAAATTGTCTGCGTCGTTATCAAGGCGAGGTCGAGAAGGAGTGTGCAAACGAATGAATAGTATTATCCTCTATCTCGAAATCAATGTCGGGCTGCTCTAGCAAATCTAGCGCCGAGCACGGCGTTGAGCTCTTTGCTGCGCACGCTGAACGTGCTGAGCTTTCTTGCGCTTGCGGATACGCTCCTCGCGTTTGGCAGCTTCGCACTTCTGCTCGGCTGTCTTCTTCACTACCTGTTCCTTTTTCTTGAATCGCTCCTTCAGCTTCTCTTCGGAGCGCTGCCACTTGGCCTTCTTCTTACCATCGCCGTTTTCGTCTTCTTCGTCGTCATCATCGTCAGAATCGTCCGCCTTACCAAGTAAGGCCTTCTCGTACTCCTCCTCCGTGATCTTTCCCTTCTTCAGCTTCTTGTACAGCTTCTCTTCCTCGGCCAGCTCGTCCCATTCTTCCACGATCTGCTGGTGGAGACCCTTCTTCTTTTCACGACGACGAGGGTGCTTTTGATTCTCCTCCTCCAGCGGCCGCTTGCGCTTCTTCTCGCGCATCTCGGCGTTCTTCTGGTCCCGCTCTTCGTTCTCCTTTGCAATCACAGCCAACTTCTTCTGACGTTCCTTTTCGCGAGCTTTGTCTTTGAACTTAATGTCAGTCGTCTTAATGTCAGCCTTCTCAAAGTTGATGCGCACGTTACGCAGTTCGTTGATTTTCGGCAACTGCAGCAAACAGAAGCCACGAGCCACAGCTCCCAGGTCAAGCTCTTTAAAACGGAAAATGAACTGGCACTGGTGCTCTTTGTAAGAGCGAACAAAAGCCATGAACGCCTTGGTTCCCTTTTCAAGCAAGTCACGGTCTTCCAGAATGAGCGACTTCACCTTGGGCAGCACATCCTCCATCGTATCCAGCGGAAGTGTCATTTCTTCGCATGGCACCTTGCGGATCTTCAGGAAGTTCACGTATGCATCTTCATTTGAAGACAAGAAAGACAAAGCGCATCCAGATCTGCCTGCGCGAGCTGTGCGACCCACTCGGTGCACGAAGAAGTTCGGGTCCTGCGGCGGGTCGTACTGCACGATCCAGTCCACATCCGGCAGATCAATACCACGGGCAACAACATCCGTGCACACCAGCAGTCCAGACTCCATTGACGAAAAGCGGTCGTAATTCGTCGTGCGTTTCTTCTGCGGCATCTTTCCGTGTAGTCCCACCACAGGAATGTCTTCCTCCCCCTTGAACAGCTCCTCAAGCACGCGCGAAAAGAAGTCCACCGACCCACACGTGGAGAAGAACACAATGAGCTTCTGTCCCTTCTTGGACTGCACAAAGTGGTGCAGGGCCGACAGTCTCTGGTCGTGGCCCACCAAGCAAAAGAAATTCTGCAGCGTGGACGGCGTGATCTGCGCGTTGTTGGCCACCTGCACGGAGATGGTCGCCGGGTTTCGCAGTCCGGCGCGGGCCAGCGCCTTGACCTCCTGCGTCTGCGTGGCCGAGAAGAGACCCGTTCGTCTCTGCTTGGGCAGGTGCTCCAGGACCTTGTTGAGACTCATTTCGAAGCCCATGTCCAGCAGCGTGTCGGCTTCGTCCAGAATGAGCATCTCGAACTCGCGGGTCTCGACGCTGGAGCCCACGCAGCGGTTCAGCAAGTCCTCGGTTCTGCCTGGCGTGCCGATGACCACCGAGCACTTGCCCACCGCTCCGCGGATGAGCGAAAGGTCCTCGTCCACGCTGGTGCCGCCCACGAACAGCAGCAGCTGCACGTTGGGCAATGCACTGGCAAAGAACTTTTCAGCGCACTCGAAGATCTGACGCGCCAATTCCCGCGTGGGTGAGATGACCATAGCCACGAGTTTAGTGAGGTCGGCGTGACGCGGCGCCGTGATGCTGCCGTCCGCCAGCTTGACCTTGAGCAGCTGCACAATGGGCAGCACGAAGGCCAACGTCTTGCCACTGCCCGTGCACGCGTCCACACACACGTCCTTACTGGACAGAAAGAGCGGCAGCGTAGCGGCCTGCACGGGCGTCATGTGCTCGAAGCCCAGCGCATCCGTCTCGGCCAGGATCTCGGCGCACAGCGGCGGCTGGAAGTCGTGGAACCGCATGCCGATGACGCTTGGTAGCTAACTCTTGGGCTATTGACTGGTCAAAGGTGATCGGTTGGTAGTCACCTACAAGTGGCACAGTTGGTAGCGTGGTTTGGGAATTTATAGCACCGTGTTTTGGTATTTGCAGATACTCAATACACAATCATTTGCTTTTCGTAAACTTTTGCAGGTTTTATTTGCCTTTTCACTTCGTGCATCCGTCAGTTTGACTCACAATTCCATTGACCACGTCCAAGTCAAGTGCCTTATCAAGACCTCTCCGCTATGAGCTCCGCTGCCAAGTCTGCAAACGATATGAAGTACCGATTCCTGGGCAATTCGGGTTTGCTCGTGTCCAAGTTCGGCTTCGGCAGCTTCGTCACGTTCGACATGCAAATGGACTTTGACAAGTCCTACGCTGTCTTCGAGCACACCTTCAAGAGCGGCATCAACTTGTACGACTGCGCGGAGACGTACGCGGACGGAGAAGCCGAGAAGTTCATTGGCAAGATGGTCAAGACGGGCGTTGAACGCGGCGTCTGGAGCCGCGAGGATCTGGTGCTCACTACCAAACTCTTTTTCGGCACCAAGCTGGCGAGTGGCGGCGGCGGTCCGAACGACACCGGTCTCAGCCGCAAACACATTGTTGAAGGCATGAAGGGCTCACTCAAGCGCTTCGACCTGGAGTACGTGGACGTTGTCTTCTGCCACCGTCAGGACCCGTATACCCCGATGGAGGAGATCGTCCGTGCCATGAACCACGTGATCGAGCAAGGTTGGGCGTTCTACTGGGGCACCAGCGAGTGGAGAGCTGCTGAAGTCATCGAGGCGTGTGAAGTCGCGGACCGTCTTGGACTCATTCGCCCGGTACGTTTCGACGTTCGTTAGGTACTTGGTTGACTTGTTCTCACTTTTGATGCGCTTTGCTTCGTAGGTCTGTGATCAAACCCGCTACAACATTCTCGACCGCTCCCGTGTGGACTACGATTTTGTCAATCTGTACAAGGTGCTGGTATTTTGCTTTGATGTCAGTGTGTGCGCTGTACTGACTGCTGTATCCCTTTTCAACTTCCATAGAAATACAAGTATGGCGTGACGGCTTTTTCGGCGCTGTCGAGCGGTGTGCTTACCGGCAAGTACAACAAAGGAATTCCAGAGGTACGACTAACTCTTTTGTTCGTCCATCTTGTTCCGAGAGCTAACGTTTCGGCTGATGTACTCTCACACCTTGCAGGGCTCTCGTATGTCGATCCCGTGGTTCAAACAAGTCCTCTCGAACGGCCTCGAGGAGAAGACAGCAAAGGCTCTTCAACTCGCCGAGGTCGCCAAGGAGATCGGGTGCACCTTGCCTCAATTGGCCATCGCCTGGTGCGTTGCCAACAACAACGTGTCGACTGTTCTGCTGGGTGCGTCGAGGATCGAGCAGCTCGACGAAAACCTCAAGGCGCTGGCGATCGAGGAGAAGATCACGCCCGAGATCCGCGCCAAGATCGACGCCATCGCGGACTTCAAGCCCGAACTGACGAAGGTTCAGGACAACGTGCACCAAATGCGTGGCAAGTGGCTGTAAGGTTTACTTCGTTCGGAGTATCTTGATTAGGATCACAAAACTCAATCAAAATGATTAGCACATGGCTACACTTGGACCAACGACGGTCGCTGATTGGGCGAGACGTTTAACTCGTAGCCCCTCGTTTTCATTACTCAATCTTCTGAGACCATGGCGGACCAGCTCGCGACGCGCCTCGACGGCTTCGACCAGCCCACGGTGTGGCACGAGTTCACGCCTCTGGCCCTGGAGCACAAGGCCGTGAACTTGGGCCAGGGCTTCCCGGACTGGCGCTGTGAGGACTTCGTCAAGCAGGCGGCCAAGGACGCGCTGGACGCGGATTTCAACCAATACGCGCGACCGCAGGGCCACAAGAAACTCGTGGAGGTGCTGGCCAAGAAATACTCCGAAGAGCTCAAGCGAGAGATCAATTGGACCAATGAGATCGCAGTGGGCGTCGGCGCCACCGAGACCATCTACGCCGCCGTGAACGCCTTCGTGCAGCCTGGGGACGAGGTGGTGGTGTTCGAGCCGGCCTTTGATATCTACACGGCCCAAGTGCAGATGGCCGGTGGAGTGTGTCGCTACGTGCCGCTGCATGTGCGCGCGTGCGAGCAGACGGGGGCCAAGGAGTTCTACATTGATGAGCCCACGCTGGCGGCCGCCTTCTCGTCCAAGACTCGAGCGGTGATCCTCAACAACCCGCACAACCCGACGGGCAAGGTGTTCACGGCGGAAGAGCTCGAGCTCATTGCCAAGTACGTGCGGCAGTATCCGCGCGTGATCGTCATCTCGGACGAAGTGTACGAGCACATCTTGTTCGATGGCAAGAAGCACGTCCGGGTTGCGAATCTCGACGGCATGTGGGAGCGCACGCTCACGGTCTCGAGCGCTGGAAAGACCTTCTCCGTGACGGGGTGGAAGGTGGGCTGGGCCATCGGCCCCAGCAATTTGATCAAGGGCATCTACCTCGCCAACAACTGGATCCAGTTCAGCGTGTCCACACCCTTCCAGGAGGCTGTCGCCAACATGCTGGAGCTGGCGGAGGAGCCGTACAAGGGGTTCCCGACCTTCTACGCCTTCGTTGCTGACCAGTACAAGCAGAAGCGCGACCGTCTCAGCAAAGCGCTGATCGATGTAGGCATCGTCCCGATCACTCCGGGTGGAGGCATTTTCCTGTACTCGGATATTTCGGCCGTGAAGGTGCCTGAGAGTTTTGTTAAGCCTGGTATGACCAAGGACTGGGCGTTTTGCCGCTGGTTAACGATCACCAAGGGCGTGACAGCGATCCCGAACACCGCGTTCTTCTGCTCGGAAAACAAAGCCGAGGGCAGTCAGTGGGCGCGCTTCGCGTACTGCAAGACCGACGAGGCCATCGAAGAGGCGATCAAGCGTCTTGCCAAGCTGCACGAGCCGTGAACGAAGTTTCCGTCGGCAGTCAGTGGCGAACCGAGCGTGCTACCATTGTCGTCTAGTACCATGCTCATGCTCGACCATCTATTTTGGCTAGAACTAGGCAAATAGTATCACCGAGTTTACTTGCTTGTGGGGGAGCTGATCATTTTGATGGAGCCATGTTTAGCAAGCAGCAGATCGCCGAGCTATTTGCAACCTGCGCTTTGCCTGCATGCTCCGGCAGCCGATTTGCTGTTTGCTCTCTGCACGTCACAGCTGATGGCAGCTTCAATACTGCGAGTTGCGCAAGCTTTGGCGCTCGTGCTTCCTTTGTTTCTCGTGCAGGCGTCGTCGAGCTCGTCCTCTTCTTCTGCCTCCGCTGTAAGGAACGCCACCGACATCTGCAGCCAGGAAGAGTACGCCAACGACTGCTGGTACCCCGTGACTTGCAAAACATGCCTGTCACGCGCCGGATGCGCGGTGGACGTCTCGACGGGCCGCTGTATGTCGAGTTCCTCCATCTCCGAAGTTGCTGCCACCAGCGGTTCAAGCGCGCAATACTTCCTGAGCGGTGAAGTGAAGTACTGCAGCGCCATCGACCCGGCCTGCTTCTCCTGCCGCAGACGCAATGCGCCCGACGTGTGTCTGGGCGCCAACGACTGCGTCTGCGCGTCCCAGTGCGAGAGTATCTCGACGCAGCCGTCCAAATGCAAGCTCGGGACTGGCGGCAGCGCGAGCTACGGGGGCCTCATCGCCGGCGCGGCCGTTCTCTTCCCGCTGCTCACCTACATGATCTTTAAGGGTAGTCCGTGCTCGGCGAGCTGCAGCCTCCGTCGGATGCTGTGCCGACGCCGACGCGAGAAGAACCGGCGCAGTCTGCCGGGCGCGCTCAAGCTCGAGGCCTGGCGGAACCACCTCCAAGAGCGCAACGAGCCCGTGGACGACCAGTTCGCCGACCTGGAGCTGCGCTCGTGCTTCGTGCCCATGTCCAGCACGCGTAGCCACCACCAGCAGCAGCCGCGGGCTGGCGGCGCAGAGACCGGCGGTCCCGTGCATGTTGAAGCTGCCGACAGCGACGACGTCTCGCGGGCCGTGGCGGCCACCGACCTGCCGCTTTCCCCGACGGCGACGATGGCGCCCCACAGTCTGGGAGAGGAAGCGCCTGCAGACGCGCAACTCGTCTAGTGACCATAATGACCAAATGAGACGGAAGACACCGGAAAACGAGCTTTACGTGTCAAGTCAATGCGCGTTGAAGAAACGGCTGCCGGACAGTTTAGTGGCACCTGATACCACCGCCACTAAACTGTCGTAGGGGTTTCTCCCGGTAGACGCTGGCCAAGTCGAGTTGCTCGTCTCGGCGGCTCTGCGCGTCGACGCCAAACGGACCAATCAGCGCGAAGAAAGGGGGATGGGTACAACATCCCTTCAACGATGCGTCGGTCGAGAAAACTTAGGAATCCATCAGGGCTGAACATTGTTTGCCAAACATGCATCACTTTCCATTTGAAAGACGGCGTGAGAGGTACACCCAGCTTGGTAATTGCGATGATCCGCTTCAAGATCGCGACGACGGCAGCGCTGCTGCTGCTCCTGACGCCCCTCTCGGCGTACGCCGACACCTGCAGCCGCATCAACGACGCCTACTCGTCGTGTCAACTCTCGACAATGTGCTCCCTATGTATCACAACTTCGGTACGTCTCCCCCTCTTGGCATCTTCCGTTCCCGTTACGATGGACTCGACACTAACCTCTTTGCCTTGCAGGGCTGCGAGTACAACCTCATGGACGGCACCTGCACCTCGGTGACCGCCACCAACTCATCGACAGAGACCACGTACTGTAGCGACAGTGACAGCGTCTGCGCCTCCTGCTCCGTGAGCACCTCCAAGCCGACGTGCACGGGCCAGGACGGTTCCTGCATCTGCCCCTCAATGTGTGACATCGTGTCCTCAGGCGAGTGCAGTGGCAGCAGCGCCACGGCCGTCACGACGAGTGACAGCCAGAACTTCAGCATGATGTACTTGGCCGTGGCCTTTGGCGCGCTCTGCATCATGATCATGCTCTACATGCAGCGCCGGTGCGCTGAACGGCGGGTGGAGCACCATATGAGCCTCGTACGACATGAACTCGAGGCTCGGCGCCAACAGCGACGACGCGAGCGCGAGATGCTCCGTGCGAGACGCCCCGAGCTGGCACTCAACTTGGAGACATGGCGTGACCATGTGGAGCTGCACAAGCCGCAGATGTCCAAGGTCGAGCTGGAAACGTGCTACTACCTCATGATGCAAGACGAGAAGAAGGACGGCAAGAAGAAGGGCAGCGACCACTATGGCAGCGCGTCAGAAGGGGAGGTGAAGGTTGCGATTGGCGCTGTCAGTTCGCCGATTGCCAGCAGCGTGTCCGACCTGGTGTCTCCCTCACACGCGACGACACCGTACTTCCCGATGCGAGAAGAATACCCGAGCAACACGACGACAGACGGCTCGGACAGTGGGTCGGAGCGTGCGTCCGTCGCGAGCCAGGACGAGGAGAAGCCGGAGGTCGCCATTGATCTGGGCGACGCAGATCAGTCCTCTGGAAGGAGGTAGCTTACTTTTAATGTTAGTGAGTGGTGTGTGTCTCACTCTGCGTGAGATTTCGTTCGTAGTCCTGGCATTAGCTTGGTTCGATATGAAAGCAATATGCCCGTTCACTCGACCCTTTTTGGCTTTTGTTTAGCATGCCGGGCGTTGCTGTCGATGCGAGTTTCCCGTGCAGTCATTATCGTCAACGAAAAGGCTATCAGACATCACTGCTGGCTCTCGCTGCTTCAGCTTGTTGCTCGACGATCGATCTCGCTGAGTCACCACAAATGTAGCAATGGACAGCATTGGACGGACAACGAGAGCTTTCGTCTTTGTCAAGGTCGCTCTTTGAATCAAAGAGCAACCTTGCCAGGTACTTCTCCATGAGCTCTGCTGTAGAGCTTCCCGGTTGATACAATCAGATCTATCCTTCATCAGGAGAGAGGCGGGGTCTTACTGCTCTGCCTCCTAGCTGCTGTCCGCATCGTGCTCTTCTGCTTGAAGTTGCCTCGAGCATGAGCCGGGTCCGTCGCACTTAAGCCGATGCAGCCAATCCGAGCTCGCTCCCATGTGAAGGTTGAAGCGGGGCAAGTATCCTCCAAGCACCAGAGACAAGCAGGAAGACCTCCGCTTGGAATCCGCCGTTGCAGCCAGTTGGCTATTCGCCAGGAGAAGCGCAGATCCCCATGCGCAGTGTGAGCTTCATCGTCTTCACGCTATTCGTCCAGCTCCCACTGACGGCTGCTATGCGGTTGGGAGCGACCATCCCAGCGTCAAGCACCTGCAGCTACATCAACTCCAAGTATTCGGCCTGCAAGATGAACGCCTTGTGCTCGCTGTGCATCACATCGGGGGTACGTCTGCATCTACAGCTACTTGCAATTGCTGCAATGTCTGACTTGGGATTGGGGTTTTGGTGCTCTAGAGCTGCGAGTTCAACGTGGACAGCTTGTCGTGCGAGGCCAAGAGTGCAGAGGCGACTGCCAATGGCACCGCCACGACCTACTGCAGTAGCGACGACACGGTGTGCTCCACGTGCATTGTGACTGCAGCGTACCCGATTTGCAGAGGTGACGACGGCACGTGCATTTGTCAGAGTGTGTGCTCTGCTGTTGAGCCAGCGGACTCGAGTCACTGCAGCGACATGGAAGGCTCTATCATTATGTACATTGGCGTCGCGCTTGGCACGATCCTCGTCTTCTCCTTCGTCCTCCTGATGGTCAAGTGCAGACAGCGATATGTTGCAGTTCTCAGACAACGATCACTGGCGTCTCAGCGTCGGCGAGAGAGCGAGCTGCTACGCATGCGGCAGCCTCACCTGGCCCTCAATTTGGTTGGCTGGCGCGATACGATTGACGTGGACAAGCTGGAGCCGCACAAGCTCGATGCATGCTCTTACGTCGCGAATAAGGATCAAGCTGCTGCGATTGTGGTCGGTGACGACAAACCGAACTCGTCAGTGGAAACGACCTCTACACTCAGCGAAGTCGAGTTCCCGCGGTTGTCTGAACCAGGATGTACAGCACCTTCCGCTGCTGGCTCAGGTTGTGATAGCGATTGTGCCTACAGTGTAATGGACGATAGCACCAACTGCAACGGACGCGAGGCAAGGCGATGACAAGTCAAGATGAGGACTCGAAAGCATGTGTCGTAAGATAGCGAATAGTTTATTAGCTTCATCCAGCAACCATAAAGCACGAAACGTGTTTCCTGTCGTCCTGCATGAACTCGGTGAAGTTGGTAAAGCACACGCACATCATGGTCGGACCTCTTGGATCGCTGCGGCGTCTATAGAGCGGCATGTAAGCTCTTTGCGCGCGATGAAGGTCTTCCTTCTGTCGCAAGGTGTCTGCTGTCCCCTCCACTGGATTGCTAGCCGCTCGTCGAGTTTTGCTCGCTATGATCATCATAGCATCATGCTGGACTTGTCGTGGCGTTTCATGATGGTAGCAACCCGAATTGGTTTGCTCTGTACTCGCGAAACGGTAGTAGCTCACGTGGCGTTGGAGATCGGAGCGCACTTGCATTCATGGAGCCTTTGTCGGCTACAAACGGCCGAGTAGTGCCCAGGCTGCATTTGCTCAATGCAAGTGCTGGTCAAGACGGTCGATATTTCAATGCTGCAGGTGGTGGATCCGTTAGTGAGCGTCTTCCTCATCGACCATCGCGTCGACAACTAGATCCAGCAATTACAGCACGCGTGGGTAAGGTGGTGCCTGCACGAGTCTCAGCGGCATCGATGGAGATACTCGAAACTCCAGTGCTACCACCAATGCAGCTCCGGTCAGCTGCAGTAACTACTCCAAGTAGCAGCTCTTCCAGTCACCCAGCAAAGCAAGTACCAGAGGTTGACTCTAGTCAGAGCAGCACGAATCATCGAGACAGTGAAGCTGAATTTCAAGTCCTGCACCCGGCAATCGATGAACTAGCCGACGAACGTGGTGAAGATTTAGCTCGTCTTTTGCTCAGTCGATGGTCGATCCACTCGGGCGAGAAGCAGTTCGCTTCCATCTCGCTGTTTTGCGAGATGAAGCTCAACGAAGCGAAGCGCATGGCGTCGTGGGCCGAGTCGCCCAATCGATTTTACACTGTCGTGTGCTGCCAATTGCTGGAGAAATACATATCTCGCTTAGCGGCGAGTAAGCCCTTCCACAACAATGCTGATCCATTGGTAGCTACCGTTGGTCAGAGCATTGCGTTCCTGCGAAGAATTCACGCGGAAGTAGTGGCGTCTATCTTCTTACCACCGACTCAAGCGCAAATTGAGGATCATGCAATCTCAGGAGGCGGGGTTGACTACAAACACCGCACACCCTACTTCACGGTTCGTTTCCAACAATGATACATGTCGTGTAGTTCTTCACGTTAACTAGTGTTGCTCGTGAGTTCAGGAATTCAAACGGCTGAGACGGAAGACGCAAGCCCTTGTTGCAACAGTGAAAGAGCGAGAAAGCACGCGTACAACGCGCCAGCAACTGCCGAACAAAGTGCTCAAGTTGGTCTCGCATCTAGACCAGCGCAGAAATCAACAAATTCTGGCGCTAACATTTCGCGGGTGGTCTAACGCCATAGCTTCTCAACGGCAAATTCGAGCGGTGCGTATGTTTGCATTCCACTGATAACTGCTCCAACACACACTCACCAGAATTTCACGTCGAGTTAATGCGAGCAGCTCAAAATTCAAGCCTTTCAATGTATGCGCAAGACAAACCTCACCGCGTGGTTCCGAGTGTGGCGAATTGAAGCTCTTCGGCGAGCTTATCAGCGTGAAAGCGCGGATTACCAGACGATGTTGTCGGTCACAGCGGCGTCTCTGAGCAGGAAAGACATTGCGATCGCAGAGGCCGAGGCAAAGGTAACTTCCATGGCTAGGATTATCGACAGCCTCACGGAGTCAAACAAGCAGTTGTCACACCGTGTCGATCATCTCGAGAATATGTCAGCAGTGGCTTCGTTAGCTGCAGGTGGGGACAGAGGTGGTGACGAATTGAACAACAGCTTCGGCTATGGAGAAAATGATACTGGTAGACAGAATGATGAAGAGGGTCCATCCCATCGGCGAAGGCGAGAAACACAATACGAGCACATCGATACTCTTCTCACGCAAGATGACGAACGAATGGACCGCACCAACCGCATGCTGTTGGAAACCATGTTCGGAATGGCACGCATGGTCGAGACGTGTGCTATCCAAATGTCAAAGGATACGATGGACTCACTCGAGTACCAGCTTGATGGGAGTGTTCTTCAGCAGCTTGCCGAAATGGTACGTACTTTAGCTGAATGAACCTCGTATCGTATCGGCACTCATGGGCTTGTCGTGGAAATGTCAGATCCAAACGGAAAATGAGCTCAAAGCTAATGCGGACGCTGTCGATGGAGCTGCAAGTCTCACATCGTTGCATTTTAGCAAAAACATCGGTGGCCGCACATCGACGGCAATCACTTCGCCCTCCACTCAGTCAGCTGCAGCGAAACCAGCACGCCCTCGGGTCGTGACCGTCCGTGACCTGGCCCAAATGCCGATCGATACATTGCTTTTGTACTGGTTCCGCATGCACTTGAGTCTATCGTCGTCTGTGGAGAAGCCAGCTGACCGAACTGTGAAGAACTTCACATCCGATCTCGCGGATGGACGTCGGTTTTCATTCCTACTCCATCGCCTCTTTCCTTCATGGTTCGATGCCTCGGTACGTAGTGTTGGCTCCTTTCAATGGCCGGCCGGGGCTTACTATTTGTCATGTAGATGGCGCATGAGCTAGATGTGGACCAGCGACTGCAAAATATCGCCACTTTTCATGAGCGGGTACAGCCACCGCTACCACAAGTCGTCACGTGTGACAGCATTCATGCATCCAGCGCCACTGAAAATGTCGCCTTCGTTGCGATGCTCTTTGGAACTGCAGTGTACGTATTCAGCTGAATTGCACACCTTCAGCCGAGCAATTAATCTCACTCTTGCTTGATGTTGCTTTTCTCCACTGCAGAGGCACGGTACGGAAGCTCAATATGGAGAAGCAGCGTGGAGACTTCCTTAATATCGTCACGACTTGGAGGCGTGTGCGTGGATTGCTGCTTGAGGTAAAGCAAATGAACGACAATTACGATACTGGCATGGCTGCCCACCTCCTTAAAGAGATGCGAACGTGCGAGATGCTGTTCAAGCAACTTCACTCGGAGCTCGATCAAATCACCGTTACATCCAATGAAGCCTCCAGCGCACTCTCGCAAATTGCTTACAAGGCATTGACAATAACGTGGGCGTGCGTTCGTGCACGCGATATTCATCCCAACGCTCCACTGGGCCTTGTGGACGAGCGAACTCACGAGCGCGTGCGTGAGTTCTCCCGCATCGATACTTCTTGCATCCGTGACTTGCTTGTTCGGGACAGCGAAAGCCTTTTTCAACCAGTTGAATCAATCGGCTGCCACCTCACTTGTGCGACGCAAAAGTTCTGGCACGACTCCAGTCGTTGTTGCCGGCTCTGCAATGCCTCCTGTTGTACCAGATCGAGATGTTGACATCGCCACTGTCGCTGTCCGTCGCGCACTGTTGGCTTACAGCAGGGATCTCAACGACATCTTCAAGCATTACAGGTACGTGACGCTTTTTTGCACGAAAGTTGCTGCTTGGCGAACTAATTGGGAACTTGGTGACGATGATGTGCAGTGCGAGCAGTGGGGCTGGGAGCCTCGCGACAATGAGCTTGACAGAATTCAACAAATTCATCAAGGACTGCTTTGGTTCGGACAAGCATATCACTCCAGAAGTTGCCGAAAGAGTTTACAAAGCAGCGCTTCAGCTCGATTCACCAGCACCTGGCGATACGAAGGAGTCCTCCATTGCAGCGACACCTTTGACGACAGTTGCTGATACAGGCTCGGATGACCCAACGGAAGAAGAGCAGGAATTATCAGGCCGGCAGTTTGCAGATGCCCTTGTGCGCTTAGCCGCAATCAAATACGCCCCAATGCCAGCACCACGCGGACCAGCAAAGGGATCTCACTCTCGTGCAGCACCTGTACCCGCGCTTCCTCTGGATGAACGTTTCCGTCTCCTCATGGAACAAGATATTCTTCCCCACGCGATGCGTTCTCAGCGTGAACTTTTCCGTGCCGAGGTAGCTGAGCCGAAGGTTCGCGAGGTCTTCCAGCGACACAAGCCTGTACTTCAGCGCGTGTTTCGATACTACGCATCGATGCACGCCTTGCGCGAGCAGAACTCAACGCTTTCTCTGTCTTCCTTCATTGTTATGGCCCGTGACTGCAAGTTAATTGGAAGTTTTGTGACGGAACATACGCTGAAGCAGGTTCTGGTCAATTTGCAGCGTGACGACGGTAACTCTCCGTCTCCAACGCCGGGGCCTAGAGCAGTAAACACTGAGGCCGAGATGGAAATGCTACGGGCAGACTTCAGTGATTTCCAAGAAGCTCTCGCAGCACTCACCGAGTACGTCATATGTAACCCTTACGTCCCATTGCACAAGCGTGTCGATCAATTTCTGCAAGATATGTTGCTTCCACGTGCCCGTCAAAAGAAGAAACCTGGAGAATAACCAGCTCCGTTCAGTCCTCGCCTGCAAACATACCAGCAATAATAAACATCACACGAGCCTCCCCACACATCGTAGTATCCACATCCAGGTGAAGGCTGCTCCTCACAGCACCCCCTTGTTCTATTGTCCATCCGGCGCTTAAATGCCTCCACAACGTTGCTGAGCAACATGGAAATCGTCATGGGCCCCACGCCGCCCGGCACCGGTGTCACAGCCCCCGCCACCTTGCATGCCTCGGGAAAATTGACATCGCCGACGAGCTTGAAGCCGTCTGCGTTCGCTTCGCCGTGAAACGCGCCATCCAAATCGCGCACAAAGTTGATGCCAACATCAATCACCGTGGCGCCCGGTTTCAGCCACTCACCTCGCACAAGATACGGCTGTCCGCACGCCGCCACCACAATATCCGCTTGACGAACATACCGCGGCAGATCTACCGACTTGGAGTGACACAGGATCGTCGTGGCGTCGCGCTTCTGGAGCAGCATGCTCACGGGGTTCCCCACCAGATTGCTGCGTCCAATGATCACGGCCGTCTTGCCTCTCAGCGGCGTGTGCTGCTCGTCCAGCAGCGCCAAGATCCCTTTCGCCGTGCACGGGATCAGGTACGGGTATCGTCCGCGCATGGCGAGCTCTCCGGCGTTGAACGGATGGAGGCCGTCCACGTCCTTGTCGTGCTGGATGCAGTCGATGATCTGCTGCGCGTCCAGTTGCGTGCCTGGGAGCGGCAATTGCACGAGGATGCCGTCGATGTCTGGGTCCTGATTGAGCTCCTTGACCTTGTGCACGAGCGTTTCCTGCGTGTATCAATGGGGGACGAATCAATCCGTCAATTGCTGCTCTTCGAGTGACCTTCTGCCTGCTTTTGCCACCTGCGCCACGTCTTCTTGGAAGAGGAAGTTCTCCGACCGGATGCCTGCGCGTCGGCACGCCGCGTTCTTGTTGCGCACGTACAGCGCCGAGTCCTTGCGGTCCCCCACCATGATGAGCCCGAGTGCGGGCGCCTACAGCAGCGACAAGCGCGCGTCAGAGGCGGAAACTCGCGTGGATGCACCTACACCTACACACGCACACGTCCGTGCTTGGCCGTGAGCGTGGCCACGTCCCCTTTGAGCGCCGCACGCAGCGCCTTGGCGATGGCCTTGCCGTCGATCACCCGCGCCGCCATTTTGATACTCTTGTGTGGCGTTCAAAAGCGTTCTTACAGCAACTTAATTTTGTGATCAGCAACTTTAGTTTCCGCCATACAAACACTAGCATAAATCGATCAATCCGATGCCGGAGCAGCTTGCTATTGCGCGGACGGCGGTCGTGTGCGTCGAGGCGGAGCTCCAGGGCGCCATTACCGTGGGCGAGCGCAGCGCCGTCCACCCTGGTGCGAGTATCCGAGCGGCGGGCGGCCCCATCATCCTGGGCGAGCGCTGCTTCGTGGAGGACGGCGCCGTCTTGGCGTGCGACGGCCCGGACGGCCTGCAGATCGGCGCCGCGAACGTGTTCGAGAGCGGCTGCGACGTGCGCAGCGTGCGCGTGGGCGACGGCAACCTGTTCGAGCCCAAGGCGCAGGCGCGCGCCGGCTCGGTGATCGGCAGCAACTGCGTCATCGGCAGCGGTGTCGTGGTGGCCGAGAACGAGCGCGTGCCGGACAACTCGGTGCTCGTGGCGGTGCAGACGTCGAGCGGCCAATTGCAGCGTGTCGTCAGGCCGCAGAAGGACTATCTGGTCAAGACGCACGCCGCGCTGGTGCAGAAGTACGCGGACATTTTCCCTCGAGGAGCCAAGAGTCCGTATGCGCTGGAGAAGCACCACGAGCTGAGGCAGTAGAGCAACTAATACACTACGACCTATTAATACATGGATTAGGACTGTGAGTGAGGTGGCTACGGTACGCAGCGGACGGTTGGATCCTTTTTACTTTCGGTGAACGGACGCGGTGATTGGCATTGTAGGATTGCTGGACAAGATGAAGTGGGCGAGGCTGGGCGTGGTGGCTGGAGTGATGCTGGGGAGGGACATCGGCGGTGCAGAGCAAGTGGAAAGTGACGTGCAGTCTGCAGTTGTTAATGAGACGGTGGGGTGCGGAGCTGCGATTCCCAGTGCTCTTTGACGAGATTGTGAACCGCTCCGTGGTGCTGGAGCATTTTTCAGAGACAAACGATCTTCGCGTGCGCAGTCTTGCAGAGGAGGAGGTACCAGAAGACGAGGAAGTTGTTGAGGTGGAAGTGAAGGTGGAGGCGACCACAGCTCAGGATTGCAGGCTGACTGGTGCGCCGTGTGCTCCAGGGTCAAACGATACCATGAGAGACGAAGTGGATGTACCTCCACCCTCGTTGCAACCAACTGACCGTCTGGTGCGAGTCGATGGACATGAAATCTCGGTGTTGTCGTTCCAGGATGTGATTGATAGTCCGGTGGGTAGTGTGGCGGTACTACCGCTGTTCAAACCTATGGGCGCGGTGCATGTTCTCTCAGGGTTCGCACGCGTGGAAATCTTGTCGCCGAAAATGCTCGAGTTTGAGCCAGCAACATCGGAGAGGGAGGAAGTTGTTGAGATGTGGTTGCAAGAGAAGGCTCGACTCAAAGCAGAACGAGAAGCTCGTGAGCGTGAGATCGCGAACAACAAGGAGCTGCAGGAGAAATTGGAACAGGATCGCCGCGTGGCTGAAGCTCTCGCGCAAAAGGAAAGAGAGCTTCTTGAAAAGCTGGATAAGGAAGAGTACGAGCGAACGCGGATGACACCCCACAATATGGCGGCTGGTAAGCGTAGGGATGGCTGGGAGTTCCGCTACGAAGTTGAGTTTACGACAAAAGGCCCCATCGGGCTGAATTGGGATTTGAACACGCAGGACAAGGCCGTCGTAAGTCATTTAGAACCTAAGCTGCCGGCAAATGAGCTCAATGTGATTGCACCGCGCGACCAACTGATCTCACTCAACGGGGTCGACACTTCGAAAATGGGTCCACAAGAAGTTGTGGAGGTGTATCTGAGCTCAGCCATTCCACGCAAGCTTGTTTTTCTTGTTCAAATGTCTGCTGAGCGTGCAGCCGCTAAGGCTGCGGAGAAAACGCCGATAAAGCGGCCGGTGATGAACTGGACGCTGGCTTTTGATGCCCCAGAGGTGTTTCGCGGGTGGGAAGTTCGATTGCATCTAGCTACATGGAGTTCGTTACCCGAGATTAACGATACCAACAGCACAAGTCTACCCCTGACAATGGCATTCGCGACACCGGTTACCGGTTGCAGCCAATTTGCAGAAGCACCTCGATCGTCAAGAAACGAGACTGCAGGTGTTGTATACCTGGCTTATCGTGGAGCATGCACTCTAATTGACAAGGCAAAGCACGCCCATGCTGCAAATGGCAAGGCGGTTTTAATCGTTAATAACGTCAAGGGCGAGGGCAGATTCCAGCCTACAGCCGCTGCTGCAGGCGAAAACGTTGATATCCCCGTAACTCTGTATGCTATCGTTTGTGTATCCTCGCTTGCTCGCGTATTAAACGACATCTGATACTGCGCTTCTGTGATTTTCAGCATGGGAAAACTGGACGGAGAACTTGTGATGTCGGTGATGGAGCACCAAGAAACACGTGCGTGATAACAGCAGACCTGTCGTAAATGCCTGAAGAGACAATCGGAGCTCACGCTATGCCGTATGCTGTCAGTGGTCCGGATATACCAGGAAAGACAAAATCAAATTCCTGTCCCAATTGAACAGCCTGAAAAACTTATCAACCAAGAGCTAACTATCGCCAGGGTACGTAACGGCAACAAAGTATCATATCGTTCAGAGCACGGCGCTAAGCTTTGTAGATCATGTGTATGTATGCTCTGAACAGGATGTGAAGAAATCGGCTCGGAACTTGGCGTTCTGGTACATTAACGAGTCGACGGAGACCTCAAAAGAGGAAGTTGGATCATCAGATTTCGCGTCCTTCGAGTTCCAAGTTCTACCTGCCCTATTTGGTGGCAAGATCCCCACAATGCCTTTCCGCGCCGTTGCAGCCTATCCTCAGGAGACTGCGTGTGACTACAAAGGGCTGGGTATCCTTGGCTCTCGTGCCGTGGTCATTGTCAAGCGTGGCGGTTGCTCGTTTGGTGCAAAACTCAGGTAAGGCCGATTTTCGATTGATTGAACTCGAAGCTGGCTGCAACTAACGCATTTCTGTAGAGCTGTCCAGGAAGTTGGTGCTGCTGGAATACTTCTTGTTAACAGCGATGAGTCCCTTATTCCACTAATGACCGACTCAAGAGAACTCGATGGGCTCGTTATTTGGGGTGCGAGGTGCGACCACGTGCACCAGCTAACAGATTTCTTCACGTACTCACGATGTTTGTTTGTGTATTACTTTGCTTGTGCTGGTTCATACTATCAGCATCGGTTTGCGGAACGGTACTGCAATTCTGGACGTTCTTGCCAAAAGCAAGCACCTGCCCACACTCGTGAGAATCGCCGCTCGCGAGGATGGTGCAAATGTGACCACCGCCAATTAGATCGCGAAGTCTCTCTCTAGTTGATGACACCGCGCGCCTTGCCGCACTCGATGAAAGCGTCCACGGCCTTGTCAACATCCTCAATGCTGTGAGCTGCCGAAAGCTGCACACGGATACGAGCCTGGCCATTCGGCACAACCTACGGGACAAAAGCAGGAAAACCGAGAGCAGTCAGTAAATTAACCAAATCGCCCGTGCGTCACTGTTCGTGGACCGTACCGGGTAAGAGAAGCCGATGACGTAAATGCCACGCTTGAGCATGTCGTCGGCCAAGTCCGAAGCAAGACGAGCATCGCCGAGCATCACGGGCGCGATCGGGTGGTCGCTGCATAGTTTACAAAGTCACATACACGTTATCAGCATTTCATTAGCAGACCAACACATACTGACGCGAAAAAAACTGTCGACGTACCGAGATCCCTTGAGCGTAAAGCCCGCAGCCGTCATACGGTCACGGAACTGGTGCGTGTTAGCACGGATCTTGTCCACGAACTCGGAGGACTCAGTCAGCATCTCGAACACCTTGAGGGAGGCACCGACCACCGACGGGCCCAACGAGTTGGAGAAGAGGTACGGCCGCGCGCGCTGACGCAGCAGGTCCACGACCTCCTTGCGTCCAGTGGTGTATCCGCCCGTGCTTCCACCCAGAGCCTTGCCGAGCGTCGAGTTGATGATGTCCACCTTGCCATTGATGCCGCAGTACTCGTCACTGCCGCGTCCCGTGGGTCCGAAGAAGCCCGTGGCGTGGCACTCGTCAATGAAGAGCTGCGCGTCGTACTTCTCGGCCAGCGCCACAATCTCCTGCAGGGGCGCCACGTCGCCGTCCATGCTGAAGACGCCGTCCGTGGCGATCAGCCGCGTGCGGCAGTGCTGCGTGTCCTTGAGCTTCTGCTCCAGATCCTCCATGTCCATGTGTTTGAAGCGGTGGCGCTCGGCCTTGCAGAGTCGGATGCCGTCAATGATGCTGGCGTGGTTGAGCTCGTCCGTGAGGATGGCGTCCTCCTTGTTCAGCACGGCCTCAAAGAGCCCGGCATTGGCGTCGAAGCACGACGGGTACAGGATCGTGTCCTCCGTGCCGTGGAAGTCGGAAATGGCTTGCTCCAGCTGCTTGTGGATGTCCTGTGTGCCGCAGATGAAGCGCACGGAGCTGAGTCCGAAGCCGCGCGCCTTGAGCGTGTCCGCAGCCGCCTGTTCCACCGCCGGGTGGTTGCTCAGGCCCAAGTAATTGTTGGCGCAAAAGTTGAGCACTTGCGCGCCGTTCACGGAGATGGCGGCGCCCTGCGGAGACGCGATGACGCGCTCGTGCTTGTACGTGCCGGCGGATTCAATGGCCGCCAGCTCGTCCCGCAGTCGGTCCACGAAGCTGTTGCGCGAGGACGTGGAGGCGCAGCGGCGCAGGGACGAGGACGACGCACGGAGCGCTTGAGGGAACATGGCGGTGCGTCCAGAGAGGCAGGAGACGGAGTGAGCCGCACGCAGGACCGGACGTTGGGATGCCAGTCGTCCAAAAAAGTTTGGACTCTAAACAACCGATCCTTGAAGGCAAAGGGTACACCATGTGTACATAACTATGTGTGGTGCACATCAGTCGACACTTTGACCAGCATACACCTTTTTTTGGTTGGCTGGAAGCTGAGCTCCATCTGCGCGTGTAGCCATTTGCCGATTTGTATCCGTCATGGGCAAGGCCAAGAAGCTCCGGTCCATCAGCCACAAGAAGCGCGCGCCGCCCACGGGCGGACCGTCCACCGCGGAGCTGGAGGAGCTGCAAGCGATGGATTTCAGCGTCATGGCGGCGGACGAGGCGCAGCTGTTCAAGGGCCTCGTGGACCTGCAGGGCGCCGTGCGCGAAGCCACGTGTGTGGCCATCGCCACCATGTTCGGAGACGCCGAGAGCGACGAGGCGGAGGCCAAGAGCCGCCGCAAACTGCAGCGCATGGTGGACGCCGGCCTGCTCAAGAAGCTCATCCCGCGCGTCGTGGACCCGCTGCCCATGGTGCGTCAGCACGCGCTCGGAGCGCTGCGCAACATGAGCGTCACTGGCGGCCTGGAGCTGTGCGAGGTCATGACGGCGCAGAACGTCGTCACGCCGCTTGTCAAAGTCATCTCGGACAACGCCACGGACGCCGCGCTCAATGGCAGCGGAGACCTACGCGCCGTGCAGCTGCTGGAGCAGGCCGTGGCGCTGCTGAGCAACCTCTGCGAGAGCTGCCAGGCGGCCATCAATGAGCTGACGCAGGGAGAACTGCTGCCGCCCATTTTCAAGATCGCGGCGCAGGCACGCGCGCACGCGGCGCTGCACTTGGAGACGCTCAAGCTGCTGCTACTGATCACGGAGGGCAACGCCCAGCTGAACGAGGTCATTGGCGCCAATGCGGCGTACCAACAGACGATTGGAGCACTTATTCAGGCGCCTGCCGATCAGCTGTCACTGCAGATCCGACTGCAGGCTGTGGGCGTGGCGATGAACTTGCAGGCGATCATGCAGGCGCAGGAAAACGTGACGCGCATGGTGCCCGTGCTCGAGGCCGCGCTCGCGTACGATGCGGTAAATGTGGTGCAAATGGCACAGCAGGCGTCGGACAATTACGAGCTCTCGCAGAAATCCCTGCTGGAGGACGAGAATGTGGACGACGACACGCTCACTCCGGAGGAGGAGCAGAAGATCACGGCGGCGCAGCTGAAGGTGCGCACGTGGCGTGACAGTGTGCACACACTTACGCTCGCACTGGAACTGGTTGCTCAGCTTGCTGCGACTGGAGATGAGAACGACGACGAAGAGGAATGGGCCAGTGATGATGAGGAGGGAATGGAGGAGTATGCGGCGTCGCACATGGACGCGGAAACGGCTATTGGTGCCAGTGGCAGCCCGGTTTCCAGGACGCTTGAGACGAGCCGTGTGTTTCCGCTTTGCGTGACCATTCTGCAGGGACTCGTGTCGATTCCGCAGCTCTCTACAAAGATTATCGGTGAGTGCAAGTACTTTTTGGGTTTGGGTGATATGGTTCATTTACTCACCTTTTCTCTTTGTCGCATTGACTTTCACAGCTATTGATTTCGAGAAGATGCGCATTCGTGCTTGCAATGCTGTCAACAACCTTCTGCTGAGCGTGTCCTGGGAGGTTCTCAGTGAAGAGGTGGTGCCCCAGATCTTCCGCAACCTATGCGCTCTGTATGGAAATCTGAACCGCGAGGCTGAAGCGGCCTCCACCATCCCAACCGATTTCACGCTCGAGAGCAGTGCGTCGAACGATTTGGAGGTAGCGGTGACTGCAGCAATGTGGTCGGCGTTGCGCCGTAGCGCCGCGGAGAACCGACAGTTGGCTGTCTCTGCTGAAGACGCCCAGCTCATCCTGACCTGCGCGGCTCAGGGACGCTCCGCTGAGTCTCGACTGAACGGTGTAGGTATGATTGGCTCGGTGGGCAAGCGTTGCTCCAGCCCTGCTGAAAAGGATGCCGTTGGACGTGCCCTGGTCGCTCGGCTAGACGACTCGAGCCTGGAAGTGGTGGCTGAGACCTTGAACGCCATCTTCGACGTGTATGACGACGAGGAGTTTGACGACACATTCCGTGCACTCAACTTTCTGAGTGCTCTAGAGCGCACGTCGAGTGCGATGAAGTCCAAATTGAAGGCGGAGCAGAAGCAGTTAGAGCGTGCTCTCGTGGCCCACGTGAAGGAGACCCGCCTGAACTTGCTGCGCTTCATCAAGTACAAGAAGAGGCACCTGTAACCACACCAACCAGTAAGCTCCGTTTTGTTTATCACTACGCTTCGTGTTGTATGTTGCTCCATTTGCTTGCGTCTGCTACTCACTCTTTGTCATGCTCAGTAGTACGGGTCGGTGGGGTCGTAGAGCTGCACTCGAGAGCAGCGATATCCGAGCCGAATGAGTCGTTGTGCAGCTCGTCCGGTGGAGTATTCCTTGGGTGGTTCGTCTCTCCAGTACGTGACTCCAGGCAGCAGCGGGCCGTTCAAGTACCAGCGGATCCCAGTCTCAGCAAAGACGTCTTCCAAGCAGCTTGGCAAGACGTACTTCAGTGACTGTCCGGAGGTGGTGGTTGATGTTTTCACCACTGCTGAGGAGGCAAGTGTCGTGTTGCACACGCATTCGACCAAGCTCGGATACGTCACGGTGGACGTGGTGGTTGTGGTGGCTGTGGATGTGGAGGTGACGGAGGCTGCAGATGACAATCTCGCTACGAAACAGATGAAGATGCACAAGCCGAACGATATCTTGTTGGTGATGTTCATGGCGCTTTCGTTTCGAGGATTTTCATGGAGAGTCACGAGCCGACTGCTGGCTCGGTAACGAACGCCGCGGAGGGTCATTGTCATTCTACAGCAGACGTCGTTGTGTGCACTTGCTTGGTTCCTGATGCAGTTCACACCGCAGCAACTCGTCGGTGCGGGGCGTTATGCGCCTAGTACACGCATCGGCAACTGGAATGAAGACCTGATGCTGGAGGAGGCGAGAATGAAGGAGTTCACGCTTCGAAAAGCCCAAGGATCATTGCTGGCAACGCACACGCTCAAGGCTGCTTTCCTGAACCAGAAAGCTCCACGCTCTTTCGATCCTCAAGGACACGTTCATTTCAACCAGGCGGTTGCTCTGGGCCACCTCGAGTCGGACGCATTGTTGGCGTGCAACATCTTCGAAGAGACTCCGTCGATCGGGTCCGATGAGTTCCTCGTCACCGCTATCTCTTCGAGTGCGTCCGTGTCACGGAATACCTTTCGGTTGGTATCACCTCAGGCGTGGAAGACGGCAGTCGCTCGAGGTGACGGCTTTAGCTTTGACGCTCCTGGCGAACCACTGAGCTATGATGAACCATTCTTCATCATGTGCAACGAAGCTCTACTTGCCGACGACAAGAGCGTTCTGCTCAAACCTCCACTTTTCCTCAAGTCCGGTCTGAAGACGGAACAGTCCATGAGCCCGATCACGTACAAGCAGCGCGTGTGGTTAAGCGCTGAAGCGGATAGTAATGCTCTGTGGATATGTGTCAAGGCCGATCTGGCTGCGACAGAGAAATTGCTCGCCGCGGGGCGGCAAGTTGTTGCTGGAGATCGTATTGCAGTCGTGCACAAGATGACGGGCCAAGCACTGCTCACGCAAACTGGTAACAAGCAGCCTACAGATTTTGGTGTGGAGCTCGAGGTGAGTACGCATGCTGCAAGAGGAGCAGGAAAGCGACACCATCTCGCAGCCGAGATTGAGGGCACGCGCACTCCTGATACTGAAGGCCACCCCAACGTCGCTGTCAACACCTGGACTTTTGTGCTTGCGCGTTCGCCCCATGAAGCTCAAGATGATCGGAATTTTCCTCAATTCGCTAGTGCTGCGTCCGTTATTGATGTGATTCAGCGCTGTCTCGCTGCGGACAGCCTGTACACATTGCGGGGGTTTCTTGCAGCTCTTAGCCGCGCCGATGGAAAAGGAACTGGTCATCTTAGCCATGAAAGAGGCCAAGTGGGTGATCCGCCAGCAGTACAGCAGCCTTCCATTGCGCGACGAGCACCTCGACCTGTTCTTCGACCACTTTGATAAACGCAAGGCCGGCTTCTTCCCGTTAACCGACTTGCTCAAAGCGCTGCGTCTTCCAGTCACTGGAAATCGCCGAACGCTCATGGACGCGGCTTACGACCGTCTTAAGCAACAAGTGCCCGATGGAAACCTCACACTTGCTGCCATTTGCACGGCCTACGACCCGTCCATTGACTCGCGCGTAGGAGCGCAACAACTTTCAATGAGTGATGCCGCAGCAGCTTACAGAAGCCTGTGGCCGAACCAGGTGCGTGGATGAGATGTGGTGCTTTTACTAGTGCGTTAACGTCTTGCTATATGCTAATGTTTTTTCTTGAACAGAATGTCAACGCTGAGGTCTCGCGCCGCGACTTCGTTGAGGTTTACTCGGACATTTCAATGGTGGTGGCCAATGACGCGCACTTCGAACAGCTTCTCGCTGAGAGCTGGAGATAAGTTGCAAATTAACCAGTATGGCTCCACACAACACAATGACGGACAATCTGCCAACGACAAGAACTCGACTCAATCTGAAGAAATGCCTTAGTTTGATTAATGCCCGGTTACCTGATCTTCTGTTCACCATGAACGGTTGTGATGAATTCCTTTCATGTTTGCCTCAATCTTCTTCAGAAGAACCATTGTAGCCTCGCACTTGTGTTGCATTTCATCGCCCCAAGCTGCACTTACCTCGCAAGTACTTGTGCTGCGTGTACCAGATGCGAGGTCTCCCGCAACTGTATTCGAAAGGCAAGACCCCAGACCAACGCTGGTTGCATCCAACTTGTACGTGTCCGTTTGTGTTCGAAGTTGCTTTCCAGCACTTGGAAGACCCATTGTCGGTCGCCCACTGGAAGTGATCCGGAAGCTGGAGGCTCGACGGTTTGCTTTCTGCATTCGCTGCTCCAGGACACGAACTTTTCGGTAGTACATTTTCTTCAGTCGGATCATGTCGACAAACGTCGCTCCGAGCGCTGCAGTGATGACTTCCACGTGCTTGGAAAATGTGTTGAGTGGGTCACCGTCCGTATTGTACTTCATGATTTGCTTGAGACTTTTCTGAAAGCGTGATGCGTACAGCTTTTTCTTCACTTCGTTTGGCAGGCGCTGTGGTAGTGCAGCAAACAACAATCGTTAGTACGTGCACTGATACGTTATGATGTAAACTTGTCGTACATCAGACAGAGGACGGTAAAAGATGTTGGATCCGCGTTGTTGGTGCCAGATGAGCGAGTGTTTGTACGATTTGTTGTAGCGAAAAGTGGCCTGCACCGCCATGACAGCACTGACTTCCTTCTTGTTGTAGAGCTCCATTCGGTAGAGGAAAGCGTGCACCCGCGCTTCCATCGTGGAGAAAGTAAACTTTTTAATGATAATGGAGAAGAACATGGCATCCAGCAATACGGCAATGCACGCCACAACAGCAAGAATGGCTCGACCTCGAATAGTTCTAGGATACACATCTCCGTAGCTTAACAACACAAAAGTTGTTAGCTATACAGACACGAGCAATTCATGTTAATGCAAGACGCTTACCCAATCGAAAGAAACGTCATGAAGACCATCCACAGAGAATCGGATATGTAGAGCTCATAGCAGACGGCATCTTCGCTTCGCACCATTTCGGCGTCGTCTTGCTCCCACCAGCACTCACCTTTGATAGTTTCGGTCACATGTAGCACATAAGCTACCGCTGCTCCCAACATGGTGTAGAACGTCAAGATTTTATTGAGAGGCGTGTCGTCCAACACCTTCTTGATCACAAACTGTCGGTAGTTGAATTCTACAGCCATACATCAGCACAATTGTGAAAGGAATCCATGAGCAAAGTTGCAGAAGATGTGGGTGCCTACCGAGGTTCCCGCTAAAACTCGCCACCTTTTCTTTCTGTCGGATCGGGTACGGATAATACAGCCATTGACCCCAGCTAGTTGTGCGTAAAACCACCGAAATACTCAGCACTACGAATGAGTCACCGCGCGTACCGACAAAGAACTTTTCTAGTCCAGGATATGGGAAGAAAGCCGTATAAACCAGCTCCAATAAGTAGTTGGATAGGCACGCCTAGTTGACAATGAAGTAGAAACCAATTAGCTTGTTCAAATGGTGGCAACAAGAACAAATACGCACCAGTTTGCTACGAATCGTAGGCTTTGGGTAATATCGCGTTTTCCATAGCTGATTGAAGCGAATGAAAAGACGAAGCACTGCTAGCAAAGCAATGACCGCACGAATTGCGTCCGAAGCTGCGAAAGAGCTGTCTGGGAGTGTATCAACACAACCTGCACGCTGTGCGCACGCGCGTTTTTCGCGCTTTCGTTTGAAGTGATGTATGACGTTAGCTGAAAACAAAGTGGAAGTTGTATAGCTTTGCAATGCAAACGTACCCAGTGTGGAGACTTGTAAGACCAATGAAGCTGAGCTACAGACAGAAACATGATGGCGAACTCAAGTGTGGCCACTTTGATGTCGGAATTGAAGACAAGGCGCTTTTGGTACGTCCGGAGAACGGAGTTGCGTTGCATGAAGTACGACCACCCTCTCTTGCCCTGAAGAAGACTTTGGGGGTCTTGCATTTCCTGATCTTCTTGATCATCACCTGTACGACCCTCAGGGCGAATATCGTTTGACTTGAAGCTGCGATCGGGTGCACCACCGTTGGAGTTCCTATGCATCGGCTCGGGCATGGCTTTGATATGGGGACTTTGCCCTCACTTAAGTCGTCAAAGTCTACGCTGTGCACAGTGAGGAGAAAAAACTTTTATGATCCGTTTCAACCTCTAATTCGAGTCGTTGCTTCACTGCGCAAGGAGAACTAACTTCTGCAGTGGTAAGTGTCATGATTTCCTATCAGAGTTAGTTCTATTAGTTTCTATTGCTCTGTGACCGTCATTAATGCTGTAACGCGAGGTTTCGAGCGTTTGTCGAAAAAGTTGAACGCCAGCATTGAGCTCGTCTCGGAAGATAAGAGCATTGACGGAACGATGGAGCACGACGGCGGCGCTGAACTGGTTCAATCTATGGACGGAGAAATCGTTTTTGCGAATGTTTCGGCTAATGAGGTATTTCCGCCATCGCTTCTCCAGATTGAGCGACTTGGGCAACGCTTCCAGTTGCTGATCACTCAGCTATTCAGACTGTTGTCAGCTTGAATTGTTATCTATTAGTGCAGTAGTCAAGACCTCTCAGACCTACCTCATCAATGACAAACTTCCCAACTCGTCTTGCCACATCGTTGAAAAACACCTTGTTGCCTCGAAAGATAGGGACGTCGAGATAGACTGGAAGCGAAAACGGTTAGAAGCACTAAAGTTTGCAAAACACCAAACGTATTTGCTCTTACCAACGAAGTCCTGGACATCTTTCGAGGAAGCTTTGAAGGCAGAGCCCAACCCCATTGGAGGCTCCAACGTGGCTAAAAACGACGGTAATATGTGCCAGTCAAGAAAGCCCGTGGCCTCGGGGTCGAACGTAGACCACTTCTCGGTAAAAGCTTCGTACTACACAGTTGAGTCATCAAGCGTTAGTCTTTCGGGATGAAATACACACTTGTTGATATAGGAACGTACGTGTTGAGGAAGTAGCACGCCATCTTCACGGTCTTTTTCTTTTGCGAATCCCTCCAAGATCACGGCGATGAAAATGTTCAATAGAATGAACGTCACCAGAAGTGTGAAGCTGTAGAGATAAACGAAGGCTACAGGTGATCCACACCCTTCCAAGGGAACGCAATCCACGTCACTGCTGACACCGCACGAGTTGGGGTCATACGGAGGATCGGATATGCAATCGTCTTGATTCGCGAGCTCAAACATCATACCATTCCACCTTTCGCCTGTAGCGCAACGAACCTAGTCAGCAATGAAAGTGGTTAGAAGGTTACGCGTGTACATATATCTCAGTAGAAAGTTGTTGAAAGATTACGAGTGTGGTCATTGCCCCTAGCAGTGTCTGGAAGTTGGCTGTCGAAGTAATGAGCTGCCCAAACTTTAATTTCGCGAAAAGCTGCACTCCCATTGCAGCGTAGATGAAGAAGACCAGAAAGAGGAGTCCACCGATGTTGACAAGTGACGGTAGAGTGATCAACAACGTGTTAAACAGTTGTCGAAGAGAAGGTGCGGAATGCACCAAACGAAATAAACGTCCGACGCGGAAGCTCCGTACAGCTGACGCTGCTGTTCCGACGGCACTTCCGCCAAACATTTGGTACATCATACCGAAGAGCGTGCCTAGCACAACAGTAAAATCGAAAATATTCCACGGGTCCTTCCAATAGTACTTGCCCAAACCAACTACTTTTACGATAGCTTCCAGCGCGAAAATACCGGAGAAAAAGTAGTTCAGGTAATTCAATCCGGTCTCGTACAGATCCTCTTCACCAAAGTAATCCATCGACATGAAAACGGTGTTTAGAAGCACACACCCTAAAATTGCAATATCCAGTGTCGGGCTTAGCGCAAGACGGAAAAACGTGCGTCTTGTCATGTCGAGGGGGTTTTAAGTTTGCGTACCGGTCGAAGATTTAGCATTGCTTCATTAATATTGAGCCATTCACGTTGCGTGCTCGATAGTAAGAAGGTTCCATCCAGTTTTTCTTTCATGTTGTTGAAATTCTCGATCACGACGCCAACAAAGAGCTGCATGACGAAGAATGTGCCCACCATGATGAACGCTATAAAGAAAAATGTCCACCGCTCGCGGTTGTTCGGGATTGGTTGCATGTCGATTTCTGTTGCATCGACGCTAGCAAGCATAATAGTGACCCAGCCCTCCGTCGTGGTCATTTCAAAGAATGTCTGAATTCCATGAATGACGTTGTCAAAGTTTTGAGGGATCGTGCTGGCCCAAGTAGCACCGAAGAGTGTACAAATGACACGTGAAGTCAAAAGTTCACTACCAAAAAAAGCGTTTTGGACGGCTTCTGTCGAGTTGCTGCTAAACCATTCCTGCTCGAGTATCGTCAAATTACTCCAGGATCGAGGCGTGGTGATCAACGCTTGTTGAGCTGCCGTGAGCCCGTCAAAAATGTCACCTTGGCAGCTGTAAAATGTTCCCTTTAAGTTGTTGACCGCTAAAATGCTGAAGATCATGAATACCAGCAAGCAGACCATGATCACATTCACAATCTGTGGAATGGAAGCGATCAGCGAGCTCACCACAAGTTTCAGCCCAGGATTTCGATTGATCATTCGTAGTGGCCGCAACGCACGAAAAGTTCGCAACGATTTTACAAAGTTGAATTGAGAACTCCCTTGAAACATGAAGAAAGAGGCGACCACCGTGATCGCAAAGTCCATGATGTTCCAACTATTGCGGAGGTACGCTCCGTGGTGCAGGATAAAACCGTATGCAATAACTTTAATGACGACCTCTACCATGAACAACACCGTCAACCCCGAGTCCACCGACGAAAGAATGTTCGCAAATATGCTGTCGGGAGCACTGAGTGGGTTGTCAATTGCTAACTCGATCGTGCTGATAATAATCAATGCCAGCGACACGTTGTCAAAGTGCGGGTGCAGCAGAATTCGATTTGCTGCTTTCCGAATGGGGTTGTCGAGCGCAAGAATGAACAGTGAACGGTGAACAGCCAATCGATTCGAAAGAAACGAAGAGCTATGGAGGCGTGGTGTTACGGAGAGATGGTCGTTAAATATGTTTGAGGAAGGTGAAAGTGCTTCTCGACGACTGCGACCAGCCG
Source organism: Phytophthora sansomeana (assembly GCA_032158285.1). NCBI lineage: Eukaryota > Oomycota > Peronosporomycetes > Peronosporales > Peronosporaceae > Phytophthora > Phytophthora sansomeana. The sequence continues at coordinate 441,418 of JAPDHH010000220.1, forward strand.
TTAACCGGCTTTTGCTTCGTGTTCGGCTCCTTTCTTCAGTCTCCTGAGTACTGGAACGGTAATCCATATCTCGGCGAGAAGATTCACGTCGAGACGATTGGTTCGTTGGGGCAACTCGAGATCGTTGTTTTAGCGCATCGCGCTCAGCATCTCGCTCCTCATCATTCGACTCGTCAAAGTTCCCGAGTAAAATTGCGAGGAACAAGTTGAGCACGATAAAATTTCCCAATACAACGAGTGACACGAAATACAGTACAGCAGACCATCCTGATGCCCGCCATCCGTCCATCATTACGACGTTCCAGTTTTCACCTGTAAGAATCTACTACGACATCAATGTGAGAATGCGCGCACTTGTACACCTTCAACTAAAACTTACCTGGAAAACGGTGACCGCCGACCACAACATTGTGTCAAAATTGGATCTTGGAATGTAAGCAGCAGCATGGTTCCCGTCCACAGGGAATCCATACTCATCAAACCGGAATTGGTTTGCAAACGTCTGCATCCCAATCAGCGCATAGATGTACAAAAACAGCATGAACAGGACGCTAAAGTTACCAACTTCGTGTAGTGTGCTGATCATCGTTGCCAATAGCTTTTGCAGCGATGGCCACGACCTGAATTGATATTCGCATAGAACACAACCATCCGGTTAGTATACATAGTCAGAGCTGTCAAAGCATTCTTGAAATTTGGTTCTTACCGCGCTAGTTTGAACAATGCAAACAGCCGAAATGATCTTAATCCCGAGAAGGAAGATGCTTTCGAAGATGCCCCATTTTGGAGGATGAATGCTGGTGGGGACAACAGCAACTCAATTGTACTGACCACAACTACAACAGCGTCAAACAAGTTGTAGCGATCGTCGAACCAGCCCTTCCATCCAAGTCCAGTGATCTTTAGCGCAGCCTCAATAATAAACGCAAGTGTGAGAGCAAAGTTGATCTTCTCCACCGTCTCATTGAGTTTCTGGTCGATCGGATACTGATCCAGTGATAAAATGACGGTGTTGAGCAGTATCAAGATCGTCTGGATCACGTTGAACACCCAGTGGTTGACGATGACACCGAAAACGATCTGCGCATGTGAACTCGCGATCCGACGATTAGCCGATTCGACTGCTCTCACGGCAAGGGCAGCAGCCTTCACTTTCTTCAGAGCCTTTCGTTCCTCTGCTTCAAGAAAAGATGCCTCCGAGAAGTTGTCCCAAATGACGGCCAGCGTTAAGTTGAGCATGAAAAAGGAGCCGAAAATGATGAATGATACGAAGTAGATCACTGCAACAGCTCCGTACCCAGCGTCCTGAAGCATGTACATAATGTCACTCCTGTACAACAAATTCAAAGTCATGAAAGAAGAAATTGCACAATACTTATAACAAAAGCTTTGACGTACCAGCCTTCGCGTGTGATACACTGGAAAATCGTCAAAGATGCCGATCCAATGTTATCAAAATGTATTAGACCCCAATTCATGTCAGCGTTATACGTTGCACCGCCAATAATACGCCGGACAATAAATGCGTCAGGGTGGGTGAAGCGGAAGTTCCCAAAAGAGTCGTAGTCCGACCCGCACGTCTAATGCGGAATACACGATAACAAAATATTTTCAGGCTTTCACGAACGTTGGTTAACGTGCAATATACAGTACCTGTCTGTCTGGGCACTGACGAAACTTGTCGTCTCCAAGAGAGCACGTTCGAGCTGGAGACTCATCTGCAATGGGCCAAAAGCAAACTCTTGGCGTTTTCCAGGGTGAGTTATCGTGCGACCACGCCCCACTGGATAGCGGAATTTGCTCGTTGTTTTCGTCGACGCATGGAAAATTGGAGTAGTTTGCCAGTACTGTGGTTTGATACGTCGCGAACTCGTCCTTTGTTAAACTTGGATCCAATTGCAGTGGAAACGGTGTAAGCCTGCATCGGGGATGCAACACACCGCTCCACAACTGAACGCCAATCACCCCGTACAAGAAAAATAGGAAGCAGAGAAAAGCTACGACTGTGAGGAGCTCTGGAATAGATTTGAGTAGCGCGGACACGAGTTTTTTCATTCCTGTATTGGCAGCAAGTAGAGTAAGACTTCTACAACCTATATAATGGAAAGGCCTGCCTGTCGTAGTCCTTACCTGCAACGGCGTTCAAGCTTCGTAATGGTCGCAATACTCGAAATATCCGAAGAATTGACACGTTAGGGATTCCTGGAATGACGGCTAAAATGCTGTTCACGTTAAGAAAAATATTAAGCTCCTGCATTCAATAGACCCGTGAACTGCGAAGGCACGTACCCAATAAATACCACCATAAAGTCCATCCAGTTCCATGGATCCATCAGATACGCTCCTTTCTCTCCAAACAGACCCATGGCAACAATCTTCATGGTGCACTCGATCGCGAAAAGAACCGTGAAAATCCGATCAGCTGAGTTCACGATAGCGTTTCGAATGGACTGTGAGCTGTCCAGGTCGCCCTGGTCGTCCACTTTGCTGTAATCGGCGATCGCGAGGATCGTCGAGTTCGCTAAGATCAAAAAGAGAATAAACTGGTCGAACCGCTTCCACGTGATGCACCATATCAACGCCTGACGGAAGCGATTGCTCTCGTGGAAAAAGCCCAGCGAGCACGGCGAGAACTAGCATCAACAGCAAAACGCAAACAATTAATGAGCAGTCCTCCCGTCCTGCTCACAGTAGCAGCAGAAACACTTACCAAGAACCGCTTCCGGTGGGCGAAAAAGTTGTAGCGGTCGGCGATGTCGCTCGATCCGTCGTCTCCAGGGTAACAGCCAGGCTGCGTCACAGTACAGTCAAGCAATAAGCTGTCTAGTTATGTTGCACTATGGTTTTCACTGCTCGTCGCCTACTGCTGCATTGATAAACGCTTGGATGACGTCGCTGTTGTGTCCGGGCACTTGCAACTGGACGGAGGCGGCGCTCGCTCGTCTGGCCTGGTTCAAGTTGTGCGCGCGCTGCGTGTCCAGGTGGAATCTCTGCAGCAACAAGCCTATGGTGGTGCCCTGCGCCGTCTTGCTCCGGTACCGTAGCGTCTCGGAGCTCATGGCCAGCAATGCGATCGCGTCCGTTTAGTTGAAGTTTGTGTAACGGTTTCTAGAAGCTCTTGGATTGGTCGAAATGTTTTTCAGCCAATCAAAGCGCTTCACGTGGCGAACCCATCCTGGAAAAGTATCTTGAGCAGTCATTCTTCAATTTGCGCTCTACTAGACACGTCAATTTGGTACCGTGAGGATGCGAGGACTGGCGCTGCTGGTTTGCGCGGCCGCGGCGAGTCTGCTGGCGGGCGTGCAGTCCATGTACACGAGCGACGACAGCGTGACGGTGCTGGACCCCGAGAGCTTCCGCGAGCAGGTGCAGCAGGACGCGGGCGTGTGGCTCGTCGAGTTCTACGCGCCGTGGTGCGGCCACTGCAAGGAGCTGGCGCCCGAGTACAAGAAGGCGGCCAAGGCGCTGGAGGGCGTCGTCAAGGTGGCGGCCATCGACTGCGAGGAGCACGAGGAGTTCGTGCAGCAGTTCGCGGTGCGCGGCTTCCCGACTATTAAAATCTTCGGCGAGGACAAGACCAAGCCCACGACGTTCGACGGCCAGCGCACGGCCAAGGGACTCGTGGACGCGGCGCTCACAGCCTCGCGCCGAGTGGTGAAGGCGCGTCTGTCGGACGGATCGGAGAAGAAGAAGCGCAAACCCAAGCCGCAGCCCAAGAAACAGTCGAGGAGCGGCAAGAGCGATGTCATCCAGCTCACGGACGACACGTTCGACGACTTGGTGCTCAACAGTGGAGACGTGTGGCTCGTGGAGTTTTATGCCCCGTGGTGCGGACACTGCAAGGCCCTCGCGCCCGAGTGGGAACAGGTGGCGTCCGACCTCAAGGGATCCGTGAAGGTTGCTGCCATTGAAGCTACGGCGAACGAGATCAAGCCGGCGGAGTACGGCATTCAAGGATTCCCCACGATCAAGGTGTTCGGCCCCTCGGCCATGGGTCCGAGCGACGCCGACGACTATCAGGGAGAACGCACAGCCGCGGCCATCACCGAGTTCGCGCTCTCTGCGCTGGACGTCCTGGGCGGCGGTCTGCGGATTAAGGAGCTCGTCTCGGCCGACGTTCTGACGGACTTTTGCGAAGGCAGGTCGAGCTGCGTCATTAGCGTGCTGCCGCACATTACGGAGGGTGGAAAGAGTGCGCGTGAAGGCTACATTAGCACGCTCGAGGACGCTGCCAAGCTGGTGCGCGGCAAGCCGTTTAAGTTCGGCTGGATGCAGGGTGGCAACCAGCTCGACTTTGAGAACCGCTTCGAGCTTACGTTCGGCTACCCTTCGCTGGTGGCTATCAACTTGGACCGCAAGCGCTACGTGGTGCAGCGTGGTGCCTTCACGGCGGAAGCAATCAGTGAGTTCCTGGACGGCGTGATGCAGGGCCGCGAGTCCACGGTCGGTTTTGACGAGCTGCCGGAGATCAAGAAGGTGAAGCCGTGGGACGGCAAGGACGTGCAGCTGGACGAGATCGAGGAGGACGACGAGGACGACGACATCATGAACGAGATTTTGGGCAACGCTGCCGAGAAGGATGAACTTTAAGCGTAAAGCTGCAGCATAGAAGATCGTAGCGTGCTAGAAGCCATTTACACTATCAAAGCCTTCGGTTGCAGTGACTCGTGATGATCTCAGTGTTTTGTGTATGCGCGAAGAAGTCTGGTTTAACATTTTGGAGTTGCAGCACATCTCAACACGATGAGAGCGGTTGATCCAGTTTGATGGCACAGCTCCTTTTGATGCAGCCTCGGTTGCGTTTTGCTTGCACTTTTGAGAGTTTAAAAGACTAGAGCGATTGTTGTGCAGTTCAACAGAACCACTGGAACGAAAGAAACGCTCAGGCTTTTTCAATGCAAATGAAACCCACGAAGCGAGCGAGCTCCCGTTCATGCACGAGGGTTTGTGAAGGTGGGAAAACTGCAAAAATACAGCAATACATAGTGTAAAATGATTGGCTACCGGAAGTAAACCACCAGAGCTCACTAACTAGCTCACTGGGCACAGCACCGTATTAGCTCCATTGAGCCACCATGGCTATTCACGAGCTTCTGCACGCTTCGATCAGTGCATGCGATTCGACTCGGCAGGCCCCACACCATCGACAGCAGCTCCAGTTATCCGTAGCCTTGACGTCGGGCGCATCGCTTTCGTCGACGTACTTGCCGGGGTCGATGCGCCCGTGTCACGCGTGTTCAACGTGTCTCTGCGACCAAATGTCGACGAAGCAGAAAACGATCGGATGGCGCGATGGCGGCGCTAGCATGCTGCCCCACGTTTAATGCCAGCTTCATACCAAGTAACACCCTGCCAGTAAGGACTCGCCTGCCAACACAGTCCAGTCAATGGGCTTCCTTGTGGCTTTGGCGGCGTTGAGAGCCCTCGACCCCGCGCGTGTTGACACGTACACGTTGAAGTGGGCCAGACATGCGACAGTCGCGCCCTTCGATTGGCCAGCAGACACACGCGCGTCCGCCACGCCCTGCTGTCACCCGCGCGGCGAAATGCATCGCCGTCTTGCTGCCGTGTGCCCTCATCGCCTCCGCTGCCGCTGCCTCGCTCGGTCGTCGCTCTGGTCGCCACTTGGCACACGTCGCAGCTTTTGTATGGGAGTGAGTATGCATGCATGTACTGTACTTGCAGATGGGGGCAAATCAAAGATTCGCGGCCAGCCAATCCGCGCACATTGCGGAGCGAATTTCCGCCAATGGGCGCCTGCGCGCAGTAAAGAACAAGCACGTGGACACAAAGCGTCCCCACTGGCTTCTGCTTGGACTGCATCACTCTCCATTTCGCCCTCAAGCGCGTACGTGTTCTAAGCTCCCAAGCGTCCAAGCCCCAAGTCCCCACCCTCCGCCACTATGCCCAACCTCTTCAAGGACATCGTCGCCATTGTGACGCCCCAGGCCAAGCGCCCGCTGCAGTCGCCCTCGACCACCAACCGCCTCTCGCCCGCCAAGCAGAACGTGGCCCCCATCTCGGAACTCGCCAACCGGAGAGCCAACGCCCCCGTGACGGTGGAGCAGGAGCAAGAGCAAGCCAAGATGGACGCCTTCGTCTTCTTCAACATGCTGCGGTAGAAGATGGAGACTGGAGGTCCAGTGGACGATCCCACCCACGGACTGGAAACGAGTCCGAGTACCATACGTCGATATCTATGACGAGCCGTCGTCTTTTTGCATATATGCTCACATGGCTGCTGCCCGTTTGGGCGGCTTGCCTGCTTGTAGGAACCCAATAAACCACCTCACAAGCTCTCGTGCCCTCGCACGGGAGCTCCCTTGCTCTCTGTCCTTGTGTATAATTTGCATTGAAACGATGGAATCGTCTCTTGATTCAGGAGGTTCTTTCAACTGCACGTATCATCTCTCGGGGCTTTAGTGCAAGACATAGAGAATATTTTCACTAGCATGGCTGAACTGCGTGCATCGCGAGCAGGTGTGTGCTTCAAACTACTCTCATCATGGTAAGAACTGTTGCAAAATGTTAAACCAGAGTCCTGAAAGGACAGCTACGCTTTCGTTCGCATTACTACAGGTGTACTTGTGCGCTGAGCAGCTTAGCTGTGGTCTATCACTGACAATGGCGTCTACGCTGACACGACCTCGATCTCGAAAATGAGGTCGGCGTTGCCCGGGATGGTGGGAGGACTTCCCTCGCGGCCGTAGCCAAGACGCGACGGGATGGTGATTGTGCGCTTGCTGCCGACGCGCATGCCCTCGATACCGATGTCCATGCCCTTGATCACATCACCGATGCCGTGACGGAAGGTGAACGGCTTCTTGCGGTTCTGCGTCGCATCGAACTGCTTGCCGTTCGTCAGACGGCCACGGTAGACGATGCCCACCTTGCGGCCACGCTGCACGGGACGGCCCTTGCCAACAGCGCTGCAGCACAAAGCATAAAAAGCATTAGACCTCATACCGTCCCAGCAAAACTAGACAAGGTGAAGAACGTACACGTCCTCAATGGTGACGCCCTTGTGAACACGAGTGGCGACCTTGGCCTTCTTGGGGACCTCCACCGACTCAGCCGGCGCCGCGCGCTTCTTGCTCTTGGCGCTGGAAGCAGTGACCTCAGCCAGCTTCTCGGCGGTCTTATTTTCCTTCTCGGCCAGCTTGGCTGCCTTGGCCTTCTTCTTCTCAGCCTCCTTCTCCTCCTTTGCCTTCTTAGCGGCTTCAGCGGCGGCGGCAGCCTCCTTCTTGGCAGCAGCCTCCTTCTTGGACTCCTTCTTGACCTCCACCTTCTCCTTCTTGGCCTCCTTCTTGGGCGACTTCTTCTTGGTCTCCGGTTCGTCCTTGTGGAGACGCTCCTCGAGCACCTCGAAGCGGTTCTTGGCGTCCTCGTCGTTGAGCTCCTCATCCTCTTCCTCGTCCTCGTCAACGTCATCGCTCGAATCATCGTCACCTCCGAACACCATCATCTCGTCCTCGTCGTCTCCCAGGTCGTCGAAGTCGTGCTCGTCGCCGCTGTCCTCTTCCTCCTCCACCTCAATGAAACCGGTCACGTGGATGGCGTTGGGGCCATCCACCACGAACTCAATGGGTCCTTCCATGGGCGTGAACGTCTGCGTCAAGTTCCATTGCTCTGCCACTTGAGGCGTGAGCGTGCACAGCGCGATCTTGGACGTTTTAACCACCACGGACAGCGTGGAGCGGCCTTTGGTCGCCTCAGCTCCGAGCGCCGCCGAGTTGAGCTGCATGCAAAAGTCCTCCACGTGGTTGGACCACTTGAGCGGCTGGCCAGGCCTCACGATGTGGCCGAAGAACCCCGGAACGGGGGCCACGTCCGACACTTCAGACTTCTTGCCCATGATGAATGCACTTTTGAACAATGCGGTTTCAAACTGATGGCGGGCACGATGGACAGTTATGTGACTACCTGGTAGTCGGGATTTGTATATTCCGTGGCAAGTTGAAGTCTCACTTCTGGCGTTCAGGCTGGAACTCGATGCGGCTGCCTTTTACGATTCGCTTGATCTGGAGGCAGGATTCACGTATGTTACAATAGGATCTGTTGTTTTCGCTGAAAGAGGAGAAACGTACCCGACACCCGCCCAGGGTAACTTGCTTCCCGGATTCCAGTCGCTGCAGATCCGCTGCAAGACGAGCAACGGAGGCCAGACGTGGAGGTGTCTCCTTGTTTCCGACGTGCACAATGATACTTGACAGCAGCCGATACAGCAGCTCGTCGAACATGTCTGGGTCGTGGAATAAGGATATCCGAATGACGACGATATCTTGCTCCCAGAGCACAGTGTACTTGCGCAGCAGCTTTTTCTGGTTCAAGCGCGTCAACAAGTGTCAGATAACGGTAACCAACATCTGCAAGCCCCTGCTGGTCAACGCACCAACTCGCGCAAACTCTTTTTGGCCTTCTCAGCCGTCTGCTGAAACCTCGAAAACAAATCCAGGATGTCGGGCCCGTGTTCTAGTTCCACTCGCTTCAGCTCCTGTTTCACCATTTTCAGCAAGGTCAGTTCGATACCTCGACGTGCGTCTCACACAATAGCTCATCAAACACACCTGGCGGATTCGAACACGGTCATACACTGGGTTATCGTTGGATGGATCGTGCATCCAAGTCTGCTGAAACCGATCGCAAGTTGCCATTAACTCGTCCTTCGAAACAGAGAGGAGCGGTCGAACCAGGGTCACCGTATTCTCCGCCTCATGCTGATCCAGCATTGTTTCATAAGAAAAGAACGGCACCTGGCTTGCTATCCCTGCCAGTCCGTTAATGCCGCTTGCCCTGCCGAGACGAAAGAGCGTCGTCTCCAGTTGATCACCACGGTTGTGTGCTACAAACAAGCACCGCACACGATACTCCCGACAGACTTGCTGCAGCAAGCCATAGCGATACCGCCGCGCTTCCTCCTCCATTTTGCTGTCACGCGGCTTCACCGGCCTCAGCGATTCCTGCTGTAGTGCATCTTCCGGATGCCATTCACACACCTTCGTCACGTGTTTAATACCCCCGCGCTTGGCACAAATCTTCGCCACCTCCCGCGCTTCAGAGCCGCTCTCCAATCGAAGCTGGTGGTCCACCGTGACCGCCAGGAGCGGAGTCTTGATGCGATTCAAATGCAAATGTTCTCTCAGCAACAGCATCAACGCCATACTGTCTGCTCCTCCAGACACAGCCACTGCAATGGGAAACTCGCCCGTTGGCGCACTTTGACCTTGCATGTATCAATGTATCATTAGCACACGTCACAGATATGGACGAAAATAGGTCCGACAATAAGAGTGACGACGAACCTTTTTCTAGTGGGTAGAGCTGCTGGTGCAGCCGCTTCTTGGACAGCCCGCACTCGCGCAGAAGCTCCGTGAATGTCGTAGCAGACACGGAGGCGTCTCCATGGCTGGTAGCGGTCGATAGAGCGGCCCTCAGAGGTCGCCATCTCGCAATCGGAGCTCGTCCAGTCCACATGGCGATTACCGCGATTACCCAAATGCTGCGAATTGGGTACTTTGATTGGGTCGATCTGTGACGTATGAGCAGCTTGATCTATATTTGCAATGGACGAGAATGGAGGACGTCAGGATCTCTGCCTTGCTCACGAGGAACTGTAGTTGCCGTGCTACCAGACTGGGCGTAGCAGCATGGAACTCACGCAGGAGCTCGTGAAGAAGAAGGTGGAGCTTCTGGAACAGCAGAAGGCCAAGGCTACACGCATTAATGAGCTCCTTGATGGTGCGCAGACTTCTTCACTTTGGCGTGGAACTGAGTTGCAGTGATGTTTGACATGTACTGTACCTGTGCGTCCTTGTACTTGCAGCTCCTGGCGGATTCAACGAGGTCTCTCGCAAGACGTGCAAGAACTTGGAGGCAGCCATCACGGCGTCCAAGCGGCCTGGGTATTTCGCTTACTACGAGCAACCCGAGCACGTGAAAATTGTTATGCGCAGTGGCGAGGTGCAGCGATTGCAAGAGCAAATCATACACCTTCAGAAGCAGATCGACCAGCTCACGGAGAAGATCGAGAAGAGTGGAGAAGCTCAAGATGTGGGGCCCTCTGGCGCGACAATCACAAGTCTGAAGCACTGGCTTGACACCTACGGTGCGCCGAAGCAGCAGTCAACGTCCGACCTGTTCACAGTCTTCGCACCGGACAAGAAGGTCTACGGTGGCACATCGCACTACTCTGCCTTCCGTACTCAATCCAGCACTATGAAAAAGGGCCGACTCACCAAGTGAATCGCAAGGACAGCTTCGAAGCAAGGGCAACGCAACTCGAAACAAAAGTAGAAACGAGATGTGTAACTAGAACTGGAATACGTGTTGAGCTTTACCCTCTCCTAAAAAGAAAGCTGTTGCTCATTAGGCTGCACATGACACACTTAGAAGGTCGAGTACTTGCCGAGCTTCTCCACGTCACGGAAGTCCTCGCCGGCGTAGCGAGCCTTGGCACCGAGCTCCTCCTCAATACGCAGAAGCTGGTTGTACTTGGCCAGACGCTCCGAACGGCACGGGGCACCCGTCTTGATCTGGCCGGCGCTCAGACCCACAGCCAGGTCGGCGATGAACGTGTCCTCCGTCTCACCGCTGCGGTGGCTGGCCATGATGGCCCAGCCGGCCTTCTTCGCCATCGTCACGGCCTCGATCGACTCCGTGATGCTGCCGATCTGGTTCACCTTCAGCAGAAGGGCGTTGCAAGCCTTCAGCTCAATGGCCTTCTTCACACGGGTAGGGTTCGTCACCGTGAGGTCGTCGCCCACGATCTGCACGTCCTTGCCGACCTTGCCCGTGAACTTCACCCACGACTCCCAGTCGTCCTGGTCGAACGGGTCCTCGATCGACACGATCTTGCTCGACGAAGCGCACTTCGAGATGAAGCCCTCGTACATCTCCTGCAGCTTGTCGGCGGGGATCTTCTCCGACTCCGGCGCGTTCGCGTTCTTGAAGTCAAGGTTGTAGCGAGCGTCCTTGGCGCCAGTGTAGAACTCCGACGCAGCAACGTCCATGCCCAGACGCACCTGGTTCGTGTAGCCGGCGGCCTTGATGGCCTCCTCGATCAGGTCGATGGCCTCGGCGTTGGCCTGGATGTTCGGGGCGAAACCACCCTCGTCACCCACGGCCGTGGCGTCCAGGCCGTAGCGACCCTTGATCACCTTCTTCAGGTTGTGGTACACCTCCGAGCCGATCTTCATGGCCTCCGTGAAGCTCGTGGCACCCACGGGGAGGATCATGAACTCCTGCATGGCCAGCTTGTTGCCGGCGTGCGAGCCACCGTTGATGATGTTGAACGACGGCACGGGAAGGCACGGGCTCGGGTTGCCGGCCAGGTCGGCGATGTACTGCCACAGAGGCTGCTTCTTGGCAGCCGCACCGGCACGGCACAGAGCGAGGGACACGCCCAGAATGGCGTTGGCGCCCAGTTTCTTCTTGCACCAGCCCCACTCGTTCTGCGTGCCGTCCAGAGTCTCCACCATGTAGCGGTCCAGCTCGGCCTGCTTGGTCACGTCCTTGCCCACAAGAGCGGGAGCGATGATCTCGTTCACGTTCTTGACGGCGTTCAGGACGCCCTTGCCCATGTAGTCCTTGCCGCCGTCGCGCATCTCGAGGGCCTCGAACTCGCCCGTCGACGCTCCGCTGGGGACGGCAGCACGGTACTCGCCGATCTCGGTGACGAGGTCAACCTCGACGGTCGGGTTGCCACGCGAGTCGAAGATCTGGCGGGCCTTGATGGACACAATTTGCACCATTGTAGAGAGAGGGGGAGCTTGTTTTCAGGAACTTGAGGCTTGGAAGGCCAATTCGGAAATGAGCTCTTGCGACGCGGGTTTTGGCTCGGGAATCTTCCCTTCGCTTCACCCCCTCCGATCTTTCCCCCGTCCTGATTGAAACTGGGACCTTTTATGATTGAGTGGCCTAGGTTAAGGTTAGAAGCTCTCGTTTCTAAACGCTGGCATGAGGTCCGGTGCGCTCTGTACGGCGTCGCAGCGAGCAAATGGTGATGACAAACAAGTTGGGATGGTGTGTGTAAGGATGAGGAGGGCTAGTTTGGCGTATAAATTGTCTGGATTTGCGTGCAGGCTTGGAGTCGGCTCTTAGAAAGGTTTCCTAGTTTAGCGTGTGTAAGAGTGCTCTAGTCTAGGCAGGCGCTGCTTGGAAAGAGCCAAGCGACCGCTGATTGGCCCGCGCTGTCGCAAGAGAAACGCGCACCGGCGCGCCGTTTATGGCCGCGCGGATCGGGCGGCTTATTGCTGGACTCGGCGTTGATTGCACGGCGCGGTGAGGAAGCAAAGACGGCGGCGGCGTTAAGCGGTCCGACGACGCTTGTCAAATGCGAGCGATCGCTGTCTCAGCGGCGAGCCGAGCTGGTGTTGGCGAGCATTCACCACGTCCGGGGCGAGCTGGCACTCGACTTCCACGGCCTGGTTGATGCAGGACGGCAAGCGAGTCTTCGGCGCGGTGGCGGCATCGCAGCTGTGAATCACCCCTCAAAATGCGCCTTACATCCCTGAAGTCCCCCGAGAAAACTTTAAGATCGTCGTGCGCGCTGCACACCTGGTAGTTCGGATAAAGACCATGCGAGCTCCGCCACTTGCGGCGAGACTTCCGTGCCTCGATGACATAGGAAACGCTGGGTTTACTGCTGCTCGGCGATTGATGCATCTGCTGCGCGGCGCTGCAGCAACAAACAGGCCTCGTGTGGCAGCCACCGGTGTGCCACCCAGCTGATCTGAATAAAGCCACACGTACGTAAGCTCGGCAATCGGGTCGTCGTCCTTGGCTTTCGATTCTCACTCAAATGCAGGAGAACGAGCTCCACTACACTCGACAACAGTGTTGTACCGAGCACATGTATTAGATTCGGCGTCCGAAGGATCGTTGTGCAGCACTTCCCATCCACTCAATTGCGACCCACCACGTCAGGTATCTTCGAATCTTGCAACTTCAACATGGACCATACAAAAAGCAAAACGATAAAAATGATGTCGATTTTGTGGCTTACGCCCTCACCTCGCCAACGCTACAGCTACAGCTACTACTACTCGACGATGCTTGTACGCCCAAATGCGTGCATGCCTCTATGGGTCGACACTTAGAAGGTCGAGTACTTGCCGAGCTTCTCCACGTCACGGAAGTCCTCGCCGGCGTAGCGAGCCTTGGCACCGAGCTCCTCCTCAATACGCAGAAGCTGGTTGTACTTGGCCAGACGCTCCGAACGGCACGGGGCACCCGTCTTGATCTGGCCGGCGCTCAGACCCACAGCCAGGTCGGCGATGAACGTGTCCTCCGTCTCACCGCTGCGGTGGCTGGCCATGATGGCCCAGCCGGCCTTCTTCGCCATCGTCACGGCCTCGATCGACTCCGTGATGCTGCCGATCTGGTTCACCTTCAGCAGAAGGGCGTTGCAAGCCTTCAGCTCAATGGCCTTCTTCACACGGGTAGGGTTCGTCACCGTGAGGTCGTCGCCCACGATCTGCACGTCCTTGCCGACCTTGCCCGTGAACTTCACCCACGACTCCCAGTCGTCCTGGTCGAACGGGTCCTCGATCGACACGATCTTGCTCGACGAAGCGCACTTCGAGATGAAGCCCTCGTACATCTCCTGCAGCTTGTCGGCGGGGATCTTCTCCGACTCCGGCGCGTTCGCGTTCTTGAAGTCAAGGTTGTAGCGAGCGTCCTTGGCGCCAGTGTAGAACTCCGACGCAGCAACGTCCATGCCCAGACGCACCTGGTTCGTGTAGCCGGCGGCCTTGATGGCCTCCTCGATCAGGTCGATGGCCTCGGCGTTGGCCTGGATGTTCGGGGCGAAACCACCCTCGTCACCCACGGCCGTGGCGTCCAGGCCGTAGCGGCCCTTGATCACCTTCTTCCAGGTTGTGGTACACCTCCGAGCCGATCTTCATGGCCTCCGTGAAGCTCGTGGCACCCACGGGGAGGATCATGAACTCCTGCATGGCCAGCTTGTTGCCGGCGTGCGAGCCACCGTTGATGATGTTGAACGACGGCACGGGAAGGCACGGGCTCGGGTTGCCGGCCAGGTCGGCGATGTACTGCCACAGAGGCTGCTTCTTGGCAGCCGCACCGGCACGGCACAGAGCGAGGGACACGCCCAGAATGGCGTTGGCGCCCAGTTTCTTCTTGCACCAGCCCCACTCGTTCTGCGTGCCGTCCAGAGTCTCCACCATGTAGCGGTCCAGCTCGGCCTGCTTGGTCACGTCCTTGCCCACAAGAGCGGGAGCGATGATCTCGTTCACGTTCTTGACGGCGTTCAGGACGCCCTTGCCCATGTAGTCCTTGCCGCCGTCGCGCATCTCGAGGGCCTCGAACTCGCCCGTCGACGCTCCGCTGGGGACGGCAGCACGGTACTCGCCGATCTCGGTGACGAGGTCAACCTCGACGGTCGGGTTGCCACGCGAGTCGAAGATCTGGCGGGCCTTGATGGACACGATGGAGACCATTGTGGAGAGGTTGGTTGTGGGAGTGGGTTCTGGAATTGAAGACAATTCGGAAATGAGCTCTTTCTGGCCGAGATTCGACCGCAGTGAGGGGTACGTACGTGGCCGAGTTCTGCTTGGTTGCGAGCGGCGCGATCTTATTGGCTCTCTTGTCCCGCGCGGTCGCAAGAGACACGCGCAGGATACTTGTCCATGTTGCCGTTTTACAGGCAACGTCATCGAGCAATGGAGACCTGGCTGCGGGGGTTGATTGCACGCTCGGCGCGCAAAGACATCGGAGCGGAGGTCTCCATTCGTTTCCTCCCTCGTGTCGCGCTGGGCTCGCCTCGGCTCCGCTGTCGTCATGGCAGGGCCAGTCGTCAATGGGGCGGACGATGCCAAGCTTTTTAATTCCTAGTGCACGTGCAGGCCGCCGCGCAGACGCGCAGCGCCATGCTCTCCACTAGCAAACGACGAACGCATGACATGGCGCGGTGGCACCAGCTCGATCGGCAAGTTGAATGCTGTCTCTTGTCGCATCGAGCGCGGCACTGATTGGCCGAGGACGGGCCGAGCCGCGACGCCAGCGCGTCGCCTCCGGCAGCTCCAGCGTTGCTGCCAGGCTGGGCTCCAGCCCCGCCACATGGGCTTCATGTGTTCGTGGTGTTTTGCAGCATCGAGAGGCTTGCGGTCCGTGAGCCATCGCTTGTCTCGGTGTTAAAAGCGAATGTCTTGGACTTTGTATGCTCCCACCATTTCTAAATGGCGTTTGCTCATTTCTAAAGACGTTGAAGTGAGCTATTTTGATACTTGCCTCGGACGAAAGCGGCCTCTGTAATTGACCAGCATGGTTAGCAAAGCGCAGGGAGCTGCCGCTGTCGAGGTGGGTGATGATGTCGACGTACCAAGTGTTCCGGACAACAACCCGAAGGCGGCAACTGAAGAGAAGATGAAGGTTGTGGTGCGTGTGCGACCGCCTCAAGCCAAGGAGGAGCCGTGGCTACAGGCCGCAGATACAGACGAGCGTGGACCCGATCTGCCAGCAACCATAACGATCCGGGTAGAGTACGGTAGATGTAGTTTGGTCTACGTACAGCATTGCCAGCAGCTCTCCGTTGACTGTGGGCGGCGTGCAAAACAGGAAAACCAAGTCATGTGGGAGAAAAATGGGCAGTTGAAGACGCTGAAAGCTGACGCCGTGTTTGCCAATGGAGCCACCCAAAACAACGTGTATCGCAGTGTGTCAGGTAAGGCCAATAGGACGAGAAGGTTGAGCGAAACTGAACTAATGGCTCCGATGCAGAATGTGTCGACGCTCTTATTGCTGGCTTCGACTGCAGTGTTATTGCGTAGTACGTTATCATCTCCTGCGTAAGCTTGTCGACTCGAAGTGTTCTTCTGTGAGCCTAAAGCTGATTGTTTGCCTGCTTGTTGCAGTGGCCAAACAGGAACAGGGAAGACATACAGTGAGTTCCGCAAACTATCCCCGCAGTAGGTTCTGTAAGCTTACTCCTTTTATTTTATCACTACCTGCAGCGATGAGCGGGTTTCAGCGTGACGAGAGCGCCGATTTCAGCTCAATAGGTCCTAGTCATGGGGTGGTTCCAAGAAGTATTGAGCGACTATTTATCGAGATGGAGCGCGAAAAGCGAGCAGCAGGCGGGGCTTCATTCAGTGTCTATTGCTCCTTCATAGAGGTGAAGTAGCCATGACAAGTGGTGTGTGTGGCTCGGGTTAACGTATTTTTCATGGGTGTTGTAGATTTACAACGAGAAAATCTTTGATATTCTCTCTCCAGAGACTTCAGCAAACGGTAAAGGCTATCAACCGCCGTCACCCGACGCCAAGGCTGCAGTGACGAATGGGTCACTCACACAGCGTGCTCGATGGAACAGTACACTCACTGCGAAAGACTCTAAAAGCCTTCAAATCCGGCAAAAGCTGGACGGTTCTGTGTTTGTGGACGGTATGACATCTCGCAATGTGGGCAGCCAGGCGGAACTACTGCAAGCATTTCGCGAGGTAAGTACTACCTTAGTATGGTTCAAGATAAACCAAGCGGTGATGATATTTTGCTTATGATACAGGGCTCGCTGCATCGAGAAGTCCGAGACAATTTCTACAATCAGTTTAGTAGTCGAGGGCATGCTGTATTTCAAATCACACTCCGCCGAACTCTTGCAGACGACGACGCTACCAAGCCCAACTCAAAGAAGACTCGACTTTCGAGGCTCTTCTTCGTTGACCTAGCGTGAGGCTTGCAATGTTGTGCTGCAGAATAGTACGTGTCACTCATCCATTTCTGAATCTACTGTGCAGAGGATCCGAGAAATGGCATGTCAATGGAAGTGATCTGACGGACAAATACGCAAGCGAACTCGCTGCAATCAACAAGAGCTTGTCAGCGTTGACAAACTGTGTGATGGCTCTCACGCAGAGAGATCGATCTCACGTCCCGTTCCGCGATTCTGTATTGACGCGATTACTACAGACTTGTCTGCAGGGATCAGGACGAACAGCGTTCATTGTAACTATCAGCCCGTCGAAGGGAAGCTTGGAGGAGTCTTTCGCCACCTTGAGGTTTGCGGAACGTCTGAAAGCTATCCGCTGTCGTCCCATTCGGCGCAGCTTGTTCAGTAATGAAATGCTTGGCGAGCAACGACTATACTACGAGCGTCAAATCCAAACCATGCGCGTAGGTGCCATATTTTCAGGTATACCTCACTTTTCGTTGCGTAACAGATTTCTTACTCCACAGGCTGAAGTGAATCGACTACGAGAACTGCTACGGAAAGCCAACCAAAGGCCCAGTGATGTGGCAGGAACTTTATCCAAAGATGCGAATGCCGCATTAGTCGAAGAAAATAGGAGGTTGAAGGAGTTGCTGCTGCAATCTGAGCGATCACGCCTTGTAGAAAGGTATGCTGTCACCATGTTTCTTGGTTGGTCTTGCCTATCTCACCCAACTTCGCCGCAGGAATGACACTAAGAGAGGGAAATCTAGTGTCACTGGCGGAGCTGCTGTGAAAATGACACTAAGAGAGGGAAATCTAGTGTCACTGGCGGAGCTGCTGTGAAAATGTCACCTCAACAGTTTTCTGCGAGGCAGATAATCAAACCCTTCTCGGTGCAGGATGGCGAATCAAACGTTAGTCTCAGTGCGCGAAATCTTCACCAAGACTCGCAGATGAATAACTCGACGAAACGTATAGTGGGAAATGCACCAAGCGACCCGATGGAAGGCAGTGATCAACGGCGAGATGAGCTTAGCACTCTTGAAACTCAGCTTCAGCTTCAGTCGAAGGAGGTTCGCTTAAACTGGATGCTTGAAGCAGTACGTAAAGCTGATGCTTGTGCTTTCACCTACACACAAAAGCGCTGATGGTATGTGCCGCGAGCAGGAGATGGAAGCACAAAATGGAGGCAGTGGGGTAACTCGTCCCAGTGCCGATACAACTGAAACAATGCCGGCAGATCCTAATCGTAGGTGTCTGTCACCTGATGGCAGTAGTTATCATTATCGAACTCACACCTGGTGCCTTGTTGACGACTGGGAGCAGATCGATCGACGGTAACTAGGTCGTGGGCTGTCGAAACCAGACTTCGACGACAACTTATAGGAGTTCCACCACCACTGCGTGCGCCGCAACAAGAATATGGTAGCAGAACGAAGAGCAGTGGTGTGGAGACTGATAAAGCGAGCCAACGCGAGCCTGAACCAGCAAAACGAGTCCTGCCAGTACTTGCCGAGACTCCAACATCTTCCTCACGACCAGATCCTGTTGCAGAGGAGTCAAGGTTAGAACCCGCATTGAATATCCCTAGTCGTCGACGGGCTCCCTCGCCTCCTACAACTAGTCATCATCACAGTGAGCAAGCTGCT
Source organism: Phytophthora sansomeana (assembly GCA_032158285.1). Taxonomy (NCBI): domain Eukaryota; phylum Oomycota; class Peronosporomycetes; order Peronosporales; family Peronosporaceae; genus Phytophthora; species Phytophthora sansomeana. Next base: position 459,736 of record JAPDHH010000220.1, read on the forward strand.
GCTGGAAGCAGACGAGACCGTGCTGATGCATTTGCTAGGTCACACCCTGTTAGTCGTTCGGAGCCCGAGGTGCAGCAGGAGCAGGTAAAAGCATCATCGATTTTGAAGCTGGTCGATGGTTCTGGAGATACATTGGGTAAATCTCGAGAGGAGCTCATTGAAGACTACAAACGTGCACGTCGAGTCGAGCTGGAAGCGATGATGCGGACGATGGTGCAAAAATGAAGACGGTTCACCAGATTTGAAAAGCAGTGGTCTTGTTGGCCACAAACAGGTACAGATCTATCCGTGCACTGTCGCGTTTGGCTGCTACCTAGCTCGAAACACTCAGGATCGAAGGGAAGGGCTGCGTCTTGCTGACAACAAGGATCTTCTTCGTGTGCGACATATATCCTTTGATGTAGCCCTTGAAAATGAGGTTCGTCAAGACGCACTCGATCTCATCCATGTCCATCGTTTGCCCGGTGGCGACATGTAGTGCAAGCTGGAAGTCTTGCATGTGCAGCTGGTGATTCTGCTGTATGAGGTAGCTGCAGAAAACAATCGACAAAACGCATACAAGCGGTGAGCAAACCACAGCACCAAGAACAGGTTTAAGATTCGAAGGCACGTACACTTTCTTGAACAGATTTCGTAGCACCAAGAGGCGGAGTTTCTCGATCAATAAATACACGCCCTGCTGGATGAACTTGTCCTGGAACTTGCTCAGATACTCCGTGAAGAGGTGAAGGTTGCCGTCACGAATAGCATCGGTGAGACCCGTGTATTCTTCCAGCTGGTAATCAGACAGAAGCTTCGGCGACGGCATCACGCCAAGCAGCAACTTCACGGGCACGAGGAACTGCAGAATCATGCGTTTGTTGCGCGCCTTGCCGCGGTGGCAGTGCTTCCACGCGTAATCCAGACACGTCTCCGCCTTCTGGTACTGGTCCTCGAACATGGAGATGCGGCCCACGTAATACTGGTACGTCACCTTGTCACTCTTGTTGAAAAGCTCGAACTTGGGGAAGGCCGGTCCTTCCACCGCGCGAATGAGGTTGCGGCACAAGTGGATCATGTTGAGCTTGAAGTAGATCTTAAAGAGCTGGTTCACGATGAAGAGCGCCCCCATCTTCTTGTTATGCTCGGGTGGAGCTCGATCGTTGGCGGCCATTGCGAAGCCCTTTTTCAAGTGTTGCTCTGCACTACGGAGACTGTCGTGGATCTCGTCTCCAGCCTTCAACGAGGCCTCGTGGTCCGCCTACGTACACCAACCACAGGTCATTAGCCCCAACTCTTCTGTCCCCTCTCCACTTTAGTCCCCAGTCTCACCCTCGCAGCCAACAGGCGCGTGTCCACGAAGAGCACGTGCAGGAAGGGCATGACCCAATTGGTTTCCTCCCTGAAAACCTCCATAAACTTACTACAAACAATCAATAAAACACCAAATAGCCCCTTTAGTATCCAGCGCCCTGCGTCCTACAGAAACTCTGTTTGGGGCCGTACATGACGGCGGCGATCTGGGCGTTATATGCGTCCGCGAAGCTCTCGTTGTCCAGGTGTTTACGCGCCTGCAAGATGCCCGCCACCACTTCCGCGTACGCGTCCAGGCGCGCCAGCTTGTTGTGGCACGTATGCGCCACCTGCTGCGCCGACAGCGCGCGTAGGTCGGCGTCCACACACCCGCCCGTCAGACTCAGCATTCTCGCCAAGTTGGTGCCGTCCTGGCCGGCGATCGCCGCCCCCACGCGGTCCACGAACGCCGCAAGCTGCATCTCGCGTAACGTTATTCGGCGCTTTGCTTATGGCGTTGAGTTCTGTCCTGTGTTTTATATAACGTCGTGTGGCGTTGGATTCTGTCAATTTATGTGGACGGTATATAACGCCGCGCCGGAGCCGTTGGCGTTACGTTTTGTCGTTTTCCACGTAGCATGTCGCAGACTCATTTTCCCCGAATCGCACGCAGCATGGACGTCGCCAGCAAGCGAATCCGCGTGCCTGTGGACGCCGACGTGAGCGCGGCCGAGGGCGGCCGCAGCCAGCCTTCGCGCGCCCGCCCCGCGCGCCGTGCCGCCGCGTCCTCGTCGTGGTTCAGCGCGCCGCTCGTGCTGGCGGTCGTGACGTTCTTCGGTCTCATGATCTTGGTGCACGTGTGGCAGTTCTCGAGCGCGCAGATGCACCCGGTGCTCTCCACGCCCTTTCACAACAAGACGATGGTGCAGTTCTCCACCAAGTTCGGCACCTTCACGGTGGACCTGTACCCGGAGCACGCGCCCAAGACCGTGGAGGCCTTCAAGAAGCTCGTGGACGGCGGCTTCTACCTCAAGGACGCAGGCTTCTACTACAACGAGCCCAAGTTCGTGCTGCAGGGCGGCGGCTTCCTCTTTGACAAGGAGTCGCCCATCGGCAACTTGCCCGTGGAGTACAGGCAAGAGAGATAGGGGGTTAGAGAGAGAGAGGAGGAGGTTCTGATTGTGTGTTCTGTTGCTTGCTGGCAGTGCCCCGAGTACCGAGAGGATGGTGGTGATTGCACGCAGCCACAAGTCGGACTCGGGCAACACCGAGTTCGCGATTATGCTGCACGACAACTCGGAGCGCAACCAGCCGAGCGAGGACGGACCGGGCTACACGACATTCGGACGCGTGGTGGAAGGCTGGCACACGATCGAGTTCATCTCGAAGAAGATGTCGCCCGGCTTCATGGCCAAGGAGGACCGTGACCGCCAGATTGGCTTCGAGAAGGTGGAGTTCGTGGAGCGCCTGACGAACGACAACTACGAGGCCAGGATGCGGCTCGAGGAGCTGACGCACGTGCTGGAGACCCCGCACAGCGTCGTCGTCATCTCGGAGAAGGACTGTCCGGAGAAGAAGGAGGTGCAGAAGATGCTCCACAAGTTCCGCACGACCGTGCGCACTAAGGAGATTGGCTTTTCGAATCACGTTCCGTACGAGCTGGAGGCCGTGGAGGCGCTGACTGGCCACAAGTCCCTGCCGCTTGTATTCATCAAGGGCAAGTACGTCGGCGGCCTGCGTGAACTGCAGAAGCTGCAGCAGGCGGGCACGTTGCGCATGATGCTGGAGAAGAGCGGCACGCTTGCGGAGGACATTGTCTGGTCGGCCATCAACCAGAACGGGCTGGTGCTCTTCAGCAAGTCATATTGCCCGTACTGCAAAAAGACCAAGGAGACTTTGGCGGGACTCGGCGCGAAGCCGCTTGTGTTTGAGCTGGACACACGTGAGGATGGTGCTGCCATCCAGGCCTTCTTGTTCCGGCTGACGCGTCAGTCGACCGTGCCTAACCTGTTTATCAAGGGCAAGAGCGTTGGTGGGAATGACAACGTTCAGGAATTGCAGCGGTCTGGTGAGCTCGTGGACCGGCTCAAAAAGGCTCGAATCATCGACTAAACGATGTATGGAATGGGGGGCACGTCAGGAATGGAAGGAGGTCTTGCTGGATCAAACGAATGAATTGATTGTTTAGTGCAGCAATAGAGAGGCTCACTGATACTTCTGGTTGTGTCGCTATTACGAAGGTCTGTATACGCATAAAGTTTGAGCAGACGACCCAATACCTCGATGGTGTGCTCCAGCCCAAGAGGGATTTCTATTGTGCAGTTAGTTTTTTATCGTCTGCCTGCTGACGCTCCGCTTCCCGTGGCGTTGCTGTCCGCAAGTACTCGTATGGATAGAGGCTCTGCCCCACGGAGACTAAAGCTGGATAGCATCAAAAACGTACGCCGGGACGTGGCCATCCAGGACGCTGCGCTTGATCTTGGCACAGCGAGCGAACTCGAGCATGAAGATTAGCGTGTTGACCACGTCCACGGGCAGTTCTGTCGGTAAAGAAGGCGCCTTGCCCTTCTTGTCGGCTTTTTCGGCAAAAATGTCGTTGACCTTGGTACGCACATACTGGCCCATGTAAGCCAAAAACTTCTCCGTGTACGACGGGTGGAACTGCTTGAAGATGGTAAGGATGCCTACGAGCAGAGGCTCGCCGTCGATCGGGTTCTTGCCCACACGGCTGAGCGCACCGAAGTTGCGGTCATACTGGAGCTTGGGCATGTACGCTACCACGAAGAGCATGAACATGGCGGCAAGTCCTTCCATTGGCTCTGCGACGGTCACGTAGATCTTCTGGAACGGGTCGTTGGCACCCGTGTTCTCCAAATACTTGTTCAGCTCTACAAGCACAGGATTCCCATCGTTGCCTGGGTACGGTTTGTTCTTCGGGTCACGGTAGTGAGCACGAATATCATTCAGCAGCGAGATATTCAACGTATCCAATGTCGTTGCCAATAAGTTCGCGTCTAAGCGACTGGAAAACGAAAGCTCGCTTGAAATTTGTCGTCGGATGAGTGCTGCCTGGCCGATAATTAGTACAGCCTTAAGCAGCTTACTCATTATCTTCTCAACCTTTTTCAACGCAGCCTCGTACAGCTTCGTCGAATGCTCTGGTAGCTTCCACTCGGGTACAAGAGCGGCAGAAAGCTGATCCAGCAGTGGGTAGTATGGCGTCACGGCGGATCCCCAGAACTTGACAAGGTTATTGAGGGTATGAACAATGCGGAATGAGAGCATACGGTCTAGACCTGCAAGACCCAGCAGCCCAACGCTCTTGTGCAGCACAGAGAAAGCTCCAATGCCACACACTTCGTTGCCATCTTCAGAAAACCAGCCGATAGACTGCGGAGAGTAAATGGTCGTGTGAGGGTCGGTCATGATGAACAGTGCATGCATGAGGCGGCCCATAAAGTTAACACTCATATCACCCGATGGCGGCTGAAATCGCGGAATCGGGATAGCACGGCTCTGGTACTGTGATGCGCGGTCATATACCTTCTTTTTCAGGTAGCGGTTGCACTCCTGTTCAACGTTGTAGTTAATAATGCGCGAGAGCTCTTCGTGCCACATCCGCAGACCGTAAATTCCAATGTAGTCTTGAATGTACTCGAACGAAAGTCGGTAGGCATCCAGGTTCGAGGCCAGCTTGACGAAAATATCGTTACATTCTTCAGATGTGTTCTTCTCGAAAATTAGCACTTCGTGGAAGGCAAGGGATACGCGATAGACGAGCTCCTTGCGCAATCCATCTTCTAACACCTGCCGAGGGTCCACCTCGATGATACCAAGCAGGGTACGCTTCATAGCCAGGATACCTTCGGTGTATTTTGAAACCTCGTTGGTCGCACGTGCAAGACGGTAGCGCTCGTTCAGCTGAGCGTGGTTCTTCAGCAACGTGTTCTCGAATTTCACCGGAATCGGCTTCATATGGTCCGTCTGAAGCTTGATGATGCCCGCTAGGATGCGGAATACACTCTGTGGAATAACCTCCATAACACGCCGCACGTAGTCTACGAGTTCAGCCGAGTAGTATTCGGCCACCGAGATCACATCCTCCGAACCACACTGATGGATACGTGTAAGAGGCACATCCAGAATCGATGCAAATTTGAGGAACATTGCGCGCAGCAGGATAACAGAGGACGGGTCATTTTTCACGCGCTGGTGTAGGATCTTCATGAAGTCGTTAATAATCTCCCACGCATAAGACAGATCCGATACGTTCTCGATAATACCCATGACCTCATCTCGAATGCGGACGGTGCGCACCATTTCGGTAAGAAATTCCCGCGATTCCTCCAGGTACGCTTTAACCTGCAAATTCGTGTCGATCTGGTCGAACTGTTCAACATGGCCCAACGCTTCAATCAAGCGCTTAATTCTCCGTCCAGCCTTGATGTGATCCACGTAGTCCAGACTGTTCACCTTCTCAGCCAAGTCTTTGAACCATTTCATCAGGTCTTCGTTGCGCTCCACTCGCGTCAGTGGCTTCTCTCCAGAAAAGTATTCACTAAGCTCCTCCATGCGCTCCGACGTCTCTTTCATACAGCGCTGCCATCGATCCTCCTTGCTCGCTAGCAGTGCCTCAAACATCTTCTTTAGTTTCCACTCCAGCTGCGAAACCTTCAGCAGCAGTGTGATCAACTTGTCCGGATCTGTGCCCTTGTCGAAAATCTCGCGCTGAGCCGTTGAATTGTCCATCATTGGGATCGTAGGCTGAATTCGGGAGTGCATCATCGTCCAACGAATCGTCACGTTTGCATTACGGATACAGTTTAGCAGCGGGTCCAGGTTCTCCAACACGTACATTTCTGTAAGCACACCTTCCGTGAGGAAATAGTTGAGTTCATCGATGGACCGCTGTGTCTGTTGCACCTTCTTCTTAGTAATATGCGCGATATTAGACGGTTCCAGTGTATTTGCAAGGGCAAGGCGGGCTGCAGGATACGCTGCCCACTCCAACGATAAGTCAGCGACTGCGCCCATGTACGTTGTCAAAATGAAGTTGTCGTTGAAGTGGCGATCCACGATTTCGCGCATACTCGCTTTCTCGTGGATAAGAATGTCCGGAGCAAAGAACAGAATCACGAACAGCATCGATGCCTGTCCTGCGAGACGCGTAGAACGATGCGTGCGATGTGGGAAGCTCGGCTCTTGGAGGTATACATCGTCGGATTGGAGCTTGCCAATCACCATGCTCACGACTTCTTCCGGCGGATGAAAGCGCTTGAAATACCGCTCCGGGTACTGAGCCGGCTTCGGCTGACCGGGCAGATATCCCGTCACACGGCACAGCTTGCAGACTTCGTCGATGTTCTCCAGCGCAGACTCGCCCTTGCTTCTATAGAACGCGATAACCATCTTTTCGCGGGTGGGGCCAGGGATTTTGCGGTCCAGCAGCAGCAATATCACGCCGTAGAGGTATAACGCCTCGCACATGAGCTGCGCGCCGTCCGTATCCAGCAAGATATTGGCCAGCGTGTGCTGGATGAAGAACCCCTTCTCGAGGTTGTCCAGAAACTCCAAGTAGTCGCTGATATACTGTTCACCCACACACAACCGACGTCAATACTCTCCCCACAGCTCTGCCACATCGCATCTCTCAAGCAAACCTTGTAAATCCCGTCGAAAAGCTGGTAGAATCGATCCAGAATGTCTTCATGGTTGTCCATGAACTCGTCGTCCACATCCAGCAGCTCCTACGGCCATTAAAACCCCAACAAATGTGAGAAAACTTCAACCAAGTGGTCATAAAAACCCAAATGGATTTCACCCACCGTGTTGCTGTTAACCATGTTCTCAAAGTCCTCTGGGTTTTTCAAGTAGGCAAAGTCGAACAGGATGTTGAGGTACTTGAGCTGCTCCGGGTCTTCCACGTGCGAGGGTCCCAAGAACACTCTGCAGCATACAAACGCCAAGTCAGAACCCCGTCCTCCTTTTCCCTCTCAGCCGCTTTGTGGCCGCACCCTGGGATGTTGTTGGACAGACGCAGCAGCTCAGCGATGATGGCACTGCCACGACTCACGAGACGCAGCAGCGTCTGGCCGCAGTCGTTCTCCTCCGCCAGGAACTCCATGGCCGCCGAGTCAGACAGACAGGAAGCCGGCCTTGAAGCGATTATGCCGAGGGGGAATCGCAGAGTGACTACGACACGACTCAGAATAGTGACATGCGACATGTTGGACGGAGTAATGTACTGAATTAACGTTGACTACCAAGTTGAAGTGCGTGGTTTACCCGAAGCGGAAGGTGTGCAGCATGTCCACGACGGCGTCGAGGCTGATGCGCTCGCTGGGGTTGTAGCAGCACATGTGCTGGATCAGACTCCACTGGAAGTCGTTGAGTTTCTTCGAGCGGGGCGGCAGGACCTTGCGCTTCGTCACGTGGAACTTGACGGCTGCCTCGGGCACACCAGCCCACGGCATGTTGCCACTGAACAGCTCCAGAATGCACATGCCAAACCCGTACACGTCAGAGTTCACCGTCGGGTCGGCACCGAACAAGTACTCGGGAGCCTTCCAAGGCACCGCGCCCACGTTGGCGTGCGCGCTGTGCCGGCCTTTGTCGGAACGCTTCAGGACACTCATTCCGAAGTCCCCCAACTTGATGGTCTTCCCGTCTGTGCCTACCATGAAGTTATTCCCCTTCAGGTCGCAGTGGACGATCCCTCGTTCGTGCAAGTACTTCAGCCCGATCCCTGCCAGGACAAGGCAGCGCATGATGTCGGACGGATCGCCTCCTTTCTCTTCGTAGTTGTATCCGGGCCGCGCGCAGGCAAGTGACTTCACGTGGTCGTTTAGCGATGTCGTCTTGGCTGGCTCGCAGACGAAAAAAGGAGAACCGACGTGGCAAGCTCCGTAGAGATGAACAACGTTTTGGTGGTTCAACATGAACCAGTGGTCTGCCTCCCGTCGGAACAATTCCATCGCATCTTCGTCAGCTGAGCTGCTGCCGCTCGTGGGAGGCGAAGGTCCCTTCGTCGGAGCGCTAGTAGCCTGTGGTTTCAGGATCTTCACGACGACGTCTGTATCAAACCACTTGCCATGGTATACTTCGCCGAACCCACCCTGCGCAATAAACTTGCCCAGCACGACTTCATATGGAGGAATGAACCAGCTTGGAACCACCTCATCACCGTCCCCGATCTTACCCAATACGCTGAGCGCTTGTTTCATCGCCTCCAAAACCGAGTCCGGGTAGGAACTTCGACGTTTCTGCAGCTCGAACTGAAGAAGCATTTGCGCCTCTAGTCGAATATGAGGGTCACTCAGATCCTGCTTCAGCGTCTCCGAGTCCTTAAGGCAAGCTTGAAAAGCGCGGAGCTGCTCGCGGCGCATTTTGTTCCACCCAAGCTGCCAGTCGTGGATGTCTTGAGAATCAGGAGCGGAATTAAGGCAGTCGGCGGCATCTTCCTGAATATCCGCGAGTATTACGTGAGTCTGCGAATTAAGAGCTGAAGCGGAGGTATCCCGTAGTTCAGCTAAAGTCAACACGCGATCAATCTCGTGATGAAAGATAGCAACATTCTGGGCTGCTGCGCGCGATGCGCAGAAACTCACAACCGCACTACTACTCATTTGTTCTTTAGCCAGATCGCGCCGCGTGAGAAACACGTAGAACAAATCCACGACATTCACAAACGCTTCCTTTACCATGGTGGCGTCCTTAATACCAGTCGGTGTTTGTAGATGAGAATAAAGGCTGAATAATCGCTTCAAGACCTCATTGTGCATTGCACCAGAGTCATGCATGTCATCGCACATGCTTTTGAGGCGAGGCATTGCTTTCACCATTTTCACACACATTTTAGGCACAATGAAGTCGTCAATGTGCTCGGGTGGGCTGTATACGTGCTCCGTTGCATCCTCACTTGGATCGTCATCTTCCACGTCCAAATTCACACTCAAATCCACTGGGGCTCTCCTGTTGGAAAAGCTCTCTGAAGCTCTAACAAACGCTTGAAGCTGATGAACAACGTACCACATGCTGACTCGCTTTTCAGGTGCCCTCGCACACATTTGTTGAATCAAGTCCCATTCGCGCTCGTTTAGGAATTGTGTGCACGTCTGCGGTGGCACGAGAACCTTTTCATCACTGTACATGGACACCCACTGTCGTGTATTGTAGATAGCCACTCCGAAGGCAAAGATGTCATTCGGAACGCTCCACGTGGGGGCTGCGTGTGCGAGAGGTAAAGCATCTTCGTTCTCGTTTTGAGGCAGTGCTGCCGCCAACTGTGCCATACTGAACATGTTTGAAACACCGCGTTTCAGCGAGGCCGACGTTTTCCTTTTGACTGGAACCAATCCTAGTCCGCTTAGTACGCCGCTAGCCGTGACGTGGTGACGAGCCAAAAGCCTGCTGTCGTCAAAATTCTTGTATCCGAGCTCGCATTCGTGCAAATACTGGAGGCCAAGCGCCCACCCGAGCAGTGGCTCCCACGACTGCGCGCTCGCGCGATTCGAAGCGAGAGGCTCCGCTGGTTCATGCACGAGGAACGGTGCCTTGCCAATATAACAACCACCAAGTAACTTGGCCACGTGGGGGTGATTAAGGTCTGCCCAGATTGCAGCTTGGCGCAGACACGCTTCCTCTTGGTCTTCCCAGCTCTGGTGATCTCCAGCCCCCGTCCTCAAGATGTCTCCAGTCTCACACTTACTGACACGAACAGCGTCCAGATAGTAGATCCCTTGTTCACACTGCAGGTCATTCGGCGTCAGGAACCAGCTCGGAGGATCGCCTACCAGCACAATCCCCGAGTAATAAACCACTTGATCGTACACTTCCGACATGACGTCCAGCTCTTCAGGGGTCAGGATCTTGTGGTAGTTGGTGAGATCATGTTTGAGCAGCGTCAGCAGCTCCAGTTGTTGCGTGTCGTCTCCTACGGCTTCCTCCAGACGCTGATCGTCCCTTAGGATCTTGTTGAAGAGCTCCACACGCTCCTTCCGCTCCGATTCCAGCTGATCTCTCCACTGCGTCACCACCTCCGTCTTCTCAATGTTCATGACCTCCATGTACGACTCCAGCACGCGTCCGAAGCGCAGTAAAACGTTGACAATTCGACCTGTGGACACCAATTTGAGCAGCACGCGGGTCTCTCCCTCGTACGCACTCAGCTCTCCGTTGAGATTGAGTCCCCGTCGACACGTCGAGTTCTTGGCCACGAACTCATTGCGGAGCGCCACCAGATAATCCCCCAGTCGGTCGGGCGTCTTGATGACGTTGGGCGGGAAGTTGCGTCGGTACCATCGGTTCGGCATCGTGGCGAATGAGGGCTTTTGCTGGTCAATGGGTTCATATCCACGACGTACACAACTGCTACACCACATTTCACTTCAACTTGGAAACAGCACTTGGTTGGTGTCCAAGTTTGCGTTCGGGAGCTTCGTGACATCCAACGCGCTGAAGGACTTCGAGAAATCCTACACCATTATGGAGCATGTGTACAAGAATTGCATTATGTTGTTCGATAGCGGCGAGGCGTACGCAGACGACGAGTCTGAGGTGGAAGGTCATCAATACCGGCATTGAGCCCTGTAGGTCCGTATCATCAGCACCAACGTCTTCTTTGGCTCTCTGGTGGTGGCGGTTTGACCGCCGCCAGGACCCATACACCCGATGTGCGCGCAAATACTTATGCAACGAGGTAGGTATGTCATTGTTGCAGTGAAGGAGCTAACTTGTTCGTACTGTTCGCTCTTGCCCGTAGTGGGCTGACCAGCAAGCACAGCAACGACACCACCAAGGACTCTCACATTACAACCCCAGCATGATCGAGAATGGGCGGGAGGAGAAACTGTGACAGCTATTGAGTTCGTGGAGGTTGCGAAAGAGATGAGGTGCGGTGGTCGCTGTCTCAGTTGCTATCGTCTGAAGCGTGTAGCAACTTCACAATAATTTGAAACTCTGGAGATCACCGACAAGATAGCCCCGGAGGTCCGTGGTAAGGTCGATGCCATCGCTCAGTTCACCCCGACGTTCCTCAAGTGTGCACGATATCTGCGGGAAGTGGTTGTTTGTAGGTGTCAATCGGCATTTCAAATACTACCGGTAGCCTAGCGTATTGCCTGTGTGTCCTCGTTGTTTACATTAAAATGCTACTGCATGATGCAGATAAATGCAGCGTTGGCTCTAGACCTGCACTGGAGACGACCAGTATTTTTGGTAAGTCTCCGTTGAAGCAAAGCTTTCTTCGCCAAGAATATCGAGAGTGCAATAGTGTCTTATCGCTCCTTCGACGCCTGACCCTACTGGAAGCACGTTGCAGCCATTATTGCCGGTACACCGACCGCACTTTCGTAGTGAGCATTTTTCTACGTGCCGTTGACAAAGCGGTCTAGTACCTGCAGTTGGTTTCCAGTCTTGTATAGTAGAACACCCCGACGAAAGCCCAGCAGCGTGAAAGATGTACTCGACCAAGGTGCTCAACAAGAATATCGCGCAGAGCTACCTCACTATTGGCGATCCTTATCGAGATCCGCATCTGATTGAAGGTAGGCAGACTTGACTTGTCCACCAAACAGGCTCAAGCTTAACTAACCTGTCATGGCTGCGCTCTCTAGGCAAGAACTCTCGTCACAAGGGCAAGCAAATCCTGACTGTGCCGGCGAAGAACACCTGCAATGGCTCCGGGTACTTCGAGAAAAAGACGTACGCGTCGGACCCGCTACAGGATAACACGGCATACCTCAAATCGCAGCCGATGGACGCTCGCAAGTCTGGATTCGGTTCCAAGGATGCAAGTCGCCGAGATGAATTCATGAGCCATGTCCGAACGGAGCAGTACCGCGAAACCCTGCACACGGAGATGAAGATCCTGGACAAACAGAAGCAAAGCGACCCGCCCGGCTTATTTGACGCACTCGACTCGCTGAACGAGAGCCACCATTTCCCCGAGGGACTTCAGGAAACCAAGCACCTCTACGACATTGGGCGCTCGCAGAACACCGAGTTCAATCAGAAGTCACACCGAGACACATTCTACACAATGCGCGTGGGCAATTCGCAGTATAAGCGCAACAACGGGCCCTTCATGCTTACTTCCGAGTCAATCGGCCTTGGTGCCGACGATGTAACCGGGAATCGTCCGAACCCGAAAGGCGCCAGCACCAAACAGTTCTACGACCACAGCCACCTTCACACCTGAGCCACCGAAGGAGTTCGTATGGTACGCAGTCCGCTGTGAAGCAGCGACAACGCTTATAAGCTTAATTTCGGCTCCTTTGATACATGTATCTCTTTTCCGGCACTTTGCCTGTTTACAGTCACCCCAACGACTTTCGCTTGCTAGTTTGCCGAATTGGTCGGGTATTTTAGCCTGACACATTACTGGTAGTACAGAGATATCAACGCTGGGCCAACGCTGCGTGAGGAATCGCTAGTGAGAGATCGGATTCGCCGATATCTATGTATTATCATGTGCTATAATAAGCGTCAAAGCTCTCTCCAACCACACAATCTCATTTTTTAACTATTTGGCTTGGATGTTGATGAAGGTAAAAATTAACGCCGAGTGCAGCGCTGACGCACCATATCGACGACTGCAAAGTAGGCGTGTATTCTCCATACGAGGGCCAAGCGGTGCATGTTATTCCTACAATTCCATTCCTCTCTTCCATGAAATACGACGGAAAGCAGACCCCACAGTAAAATAATAGAGCAAGCAGCTTGTTGAATGCCATTTGGTATGCTGCCTAGACTGCAGCTACGCAAGTGGGCAGGCTGAGATGTTGTTTTACTCGTAGGTGGTTTGGCGGAGACACTTGTCTTAAGCCTACACACCCGTCAAATGATCGGTAAAATTCACATCCAGAAACCTCTTTTCCAGCACATTCTGAATTTTGCATGGCGGCGGAATCAAGGAGGTCCGGTGTATACAGCTATAATAACAATACAGGCATAGGTTGAATGAACAAGGCATTCACGTACGATTTTGATGCCATCCAGTTCCAGTCTCACCGAGCAGACCTCTATCCATACGAATCCTGTCTGACAGCGACGCCACGGGAAGCGGAGCGTCAGCATGCAGATGATAAAAACCGACTGCACCTGAAAGCCCTCTGGCTGGAGCGCGTTTCAAAAAGGCCTCAAGTTGAAGTTGTACGTCACTAAACTGAGTTGTGCTTTCGCACTTAGTCGGACGAGAATTCCCTGAGGAGCCAGAAAACGGAGCAAAAGCACGCGCCGAGAGCATGAGCGATTCGGGGACTGGCGGCGGCTATAAGGAGCCCTCGCGCGCAATCTTCGCGCAGCAGGACCTGCGTCACTTCCTGGGCTCACCGGTGCGTCCCCCCGCGGGTATCGGGGCGCTGATCTGCGCGTCGTTCGCCCCAGAAGCGCCGTTTTGTGGAGATCTCACGTTCTTCTCTATCTTTTACGTTTCTCCTCCGTTTCCTCAGGCCCAGCAGATGATCCTAGTGTTCGTGAAGCACCTGAACGAGAGTGTCAAGGGCAAACCCATCTCCAGCGAGTATGAAGTCTCTCCGGTACGGTCGGAAGCAGCAGAGGAGAAGATGAAAAGATCCGAAGGAAACTTACGATGCTGTGACGTTTGTGTGCGACTCGACAGAACGTTCAGAAGGCCGTGGACCTGGTGGACGAGATCAACTCGTGGATCGACGAGATCCCGCCGATTCAGCAGCCGATGCGTTTCGGCAACAAAGCCTTCCGCACATTTTACGACCGAGTGGTTGAGGTGAGAAGACGACGCTACGGCGGGTCTGCGAAGGCTGCTTTATCGGGCTATAGGTTGTAACTTGTTTGCTTCTTTGACTTGTGGACAAATAGCGAACACCAGCAATGCAGGAGAACATGCTGCCGGAGGCCCTGCGTGGCTCCGTCATCGAACTGGCGGCGTACCTAGATGACTCTTTTGGCAACCGTGTCCGTATTGACTACGGCACGGGTCACGAAACAAGCTTCATTGTGTGGATGTGTAAGTGCTAAGGCTGATGGGGCGTATGAGATGAGGTTTAGTGCTAACTTGTTGTTGTGGTTTTGGCAGGCTGTCTTCACAAACTTGGCTTCTTCAAGCAGTCGGATTTCCCAGCACTGGTGTTTCGATTGTTCACTACGTACCTGGCGCTGATGCGTCGCCTGCAGAAGCAATACATGATGGAGCCAGCAGGCTCTCATGGTGTTTGGGGCCTGGACGACTATCACTGCCTCCCATTTTACTTTGGGTCTGCCCAGCTGATTGGACAGCACGAGATTTTACCCGAGAGCGTACACGACGACAGCGTGTTGCTGGCGAAACACAAAGAGTACTTGTACCTGGATGCAATCAAGTTTATCAAAGAGGTGAAGGCCGGCTCACCATTTGCAGAAACATCGCCCATGCTGAACGATATCAGTGCACTGCCGACGTGGGAGAAGACAAACGGAGGAATGCTCAAGCTGTACGAGGGTGAGGTATTGAAGAAGTTGCCGGTTATCCAGCACTTGCGTTTTGGTACTTTATTCCCGTGCACATGGACTCCGAGTCACGAGGCGGACGATGGATCGACGTACATTCCCGTTAGCACGCATCCAGGTACGGGCGTTCGTGCTCCTAACTTTGACCTAGAAGGTGTGTCGGCCAAGGCGCCGTGGGTTGCTGTAGAAACACCTGCGGCCACGAAAGATACTGCGATGTCGCCCCTGCGCCACACCAAGAAGACTCTGGACGAATAACTTCGTATCAGCAGATGATCAGACAGCAGCGTTGGGTGGCAAGCGTCCCTGCGAGCAGCTCACGCGGACGCTCCGAAAAACCGGTGGGTACTGCCAGTCAAAAAACGTGAAATGCGGTGCTCCTGAAAAGTGTTTTTGTTGCATGTTGTGTGCTGTCCCTGTGCGGTGGTTGTGTGTTGTGTTTGGCAAGATAACATGTGAGCCGTTTGCCTGTACAGTGCTGGCGTGTGGTTGTTCTGTCCGTTGTTGTGGTGGCGTGTCTCCAGGGACTGGTGGCACGGAGCTCCTGGTCGAAGTATGCTGTTTAGCAGGCTTTTGCTGACTCAGCGCTCGAGCTGGATGCCACGTCGCTTGCCTCGGCGTGGCCACGTGCTGGAGCGCGTCACTGATCGGTTGCGGGAGTGGAAAGGGGCTGAGCGCGCCACCGAGATCGGATTGTCCTCGGAGGACCCGCTCCAGTCGAGCGGGGCAGTGAAACAGGCCACGATGAACAAGAAACGGCCTGAGCAGGTGGACGGCGCGAGCGTGAGGGAGGAATGAAGGTCTCAAGCGAGTTGTCGAGGCTCTAACGCTCGCGGTGCAGCCATTTCACCGCGTGAACGCGACACGGGGAAAACGGATTGCGGTGAGCGAGCGAGTGAGCGACGAACGGCGGCAACCGTGCACCAGAAAACAACCAGCGAAATACTTGAGGAGGCCAGCCATCCAGTTGTGACGAGCGCCGATTACGGAGGAGCCGAGCGTCGACCATTTAAACGGCAGAATACGGCCACACGAACGCTGCTGGGGTGGAGGAGACGTTACGAACCGCAGCCATGCGATGCGAGGCAGGGCAAGAAAGAGGGCAAGCGCGAATATCATTTGCGTCGACCAGACCACAAGTATGATTAAGAAGCCGTTGCATCACCTGGTGGCACGAGGCGGAACACCCGAGCACCGGCACCACAGTTCCGACATTCGAACCAGTCATACATGTATCTGTGCAACGTCATTTGAGGCGTTGCGTGTGAGCAGAACAACAGTTCATTGTTGGGCAACACAATTCCACACAACTGCAGCCCCCAGTAATGACATTTATAAAGCGGGATAAACCTCAGCTCAACGCTCTCCAGTGCTGCGCAATGTTAAACTCGCCATCTACAGTACCAGTCCATACACCTTCGGTTTAACATTTTCGGCGCAGTCGGATCAACCTCCGTAAGCAAGCTTTCGCGGGCTGGATTTCGCGGCATCCTTGCGTGTGCAAGGGCGACGCCGAGGAGCGACGTGAAGGCGAAGCCCGTCGTCGGCGGGGAAGTCCGTGCCCAGCTTCGCTGCTACTTCCGGCCAAAACATCCATCGCAACCAACCACCAAAAAGTTGCTTGGCTGAATCCTGAAGAGTCAGAAGGCAATGACGTGGACGCTGAGCTGAGACGTTTGGCCAGAACCGGGGCGGCACCTGCCACAATTGATACGTTGTCTAATTCGCACGCGAACTTCATAATCGTATTGAGGGGGTGTTCTTGACCTCGCTCGTTTTCTTTCATCACGCCAGGCACACGAACCAGCCTGACGAAAGACCTGTCTGCTTCATGTGCCTGTCCTTGCAGCCAGTTCTTGCCTACAGATCTAATAACAAACGCGCCCAATTTACGTAAGAATCTCCCCAGCAAAGGCCTACCGAACTTTTCGAGTCGAAAATTTCGACTGTCAATTCAGCAGCAACAGGATAAGAACACCCGCTGTCCGTTTAACTGGAAGAGAATAGTAGCGGGCGCCGTCTAATCCCACAAACCTCCGTTTCCATGCGTTTTGGTGGGGTGTTCCTGGATCGTTGGTCAACGTGTCTCTGCCTTGAGGCCAGCACCTCTCACGTCGGCGTTACACTTCATTTGGCTGGCGAAATACACCTCTCACATGTACATGACGCAAGGTGATTTGCTTTAAGCCTGGCACAGGTAAGAACTGGAGACACACGAACCAGACCACCGGTCTGAATTGTGCTACCTCTTTAATCGTAGGTCCTCGCACTTCCGATTGTGGCCACCGCATCGAGTTCGACGGGGGTAGGTGATACCGGCTGTTTTACAGTGCACATCCGCCTCGTCGCGTCGTTCCGGGAGCCAATCACGTCGTCCTGTCGCTGAAACGGCTGCACCCGTTTTTTTATCTTGCGCAGAGTATGCCACAATGTTAAATGCAATACATTTGCAAAATTTCGCACGTGAGCCGTTGAAATGCAACTCCACCGAGAGCGACAGGCTCGTGCTGCCGCACGCACGCGTGCCGTTGCGGTGGACTTCACCCCCTTGGTGGCAGTGGTTCTGCACGCTGCTGCTGGAACGCGGTGCGGGCCCGCCGTCGGGTGTCGCGCGATTGCCCGGGGATATGTGGGCAAAGACGCGGGGCCAGCCCGAATGGACCGGCTCCTGAATCAGGATTGCATGGCCGGGCGCCGTTTAACACAACCCTCGGAACCAGGGACGAGCCAGTTCGCGCCCCTTTCCCAGCCCGCGCTGACTGGCCAGCAGCGGTTTCGTCCTCTTGACTGGCGGAGAGCGCCACATGGGACCGTCGTGGGGGCTCCGACGCCCGCGTTGGCTTCGATCATTTTGGAATTCACTCCGCCGAGCCCAAGCCCAGCGAGCGCCTCCCGTACCCCGCACCAACTGCCCCAAGGAAGAACAGTTCATTCGGTACCATGGCCCCGTACGCTCCCACTGACGGCATCACCAAGCTCGCCATCGACCAGAGCAAGCACTTCTCGGAGGCTTTGAAGGAGGCCCTCAAGAGCTCGGCCGACCAGCAGAAGGTCGCGGCGGAGAAGGTGTCAGAGCTCGTGGCTGGCGATGCCAACCTGAACCTGGGCGTTGTCTCGCAGGAGCTGCGCAACGCCCTGGAGGGCAACGACGCCGATGCCAAGGTCGTGGCCGCCCACATCGTGGACGACCTCATGCAGAAGCACACGGAGCGCGTTGAGGCGTACCTGCTGCCCCTGCTGTCCGTGTTCCTGGACCTGCTCGCCGACAAGAAGCCCACCGTGCGCCCCGTGGCGCAGGAGGTGGCTCTGACCATCGTCACGTCAGCCAACAAGAACTCGACGATCCGCATTCTGCCGATCCTGTTCGCCGGCCTGGACCGCACCAAGAAGTGGCAGACCAAGAAGGGCTCGCTCGACCTGGTCGCGGAGCTCTCCAAGGTGGCCTCGTACGAGGTGGGTCGCTGCCTGCCCGACATCATCCCGCAGGTGACGGACTGCATGTGGGACACCCGCAAGGAGGTGAAGGTGGCCGCCAAGGACACGATGACCAAGGTCTGCAACGTCGTGGGCAACATGGATATCGAGCCCTTCATTCCCGCTCTGGTGAGCTGCCTGGCCAACCCCCAGGAGGTGCCGGAGTGCACGCACAAGCTGGCCTCGACCACGTTCGTCAAGACCGTGGAGGCCCCCGCTCTTGCCATCATGGAGCCGCTGCTGAAGCGTGCCCTTGCCGAGGGTAGGACCGCTGTGAAGCGTCAGGCCGCTGTCATCATTGACAACATGTGCAAGCTCATGGACGACCCGGCTGAGGCCCAGCTGTTCATCCCCAAGTTGCTGCCTGGTCTTAAGAAGGTCATTGAGACCGTTGCCGACCCGGAGTGCCGTGATGTCGCCACCCGCGCCCACGAGACCCTGTTCGTGGCTGGTGGTTCCATGGAGGTGTCTGAGGACGAGCTGAAGGTCGACTACGACAACATCCACAAGGTGGTCGTTGAGTCGATCGCTGCCAACCCTGCCGCCGTCAAGGCCAACATCGATAGCTTCACGGTTGACTACGTCACGGGCATCTGCTTCTTCCTCGTTGTGTCCCGCAACTTCAGCCCTGCTACTTTCGAGAAGCAGATCGGCACGTACTTCAAGGCCTTCATGAAGCCGGGGGACCTGAAGCCGCTTTCCAGCGAGATCCGCGACCGTTGTTTCAAGGAGAACAAGAGCATCTTCATTGAGGACGTTGACTGCGATGAGGGCATCCCCGACCTGTGCAACTGCGAGTTCTCGCTCGCCTACGGTGGTATGATTCTGCTTAACAACGCTCGCCTTCGCCTGAAGCGTGGCCATCGTTACGGTCTGTGCGGCCCCAACGGTTGTGGTAAGTCGACGCTGATGCGTGCCATCTCCAACGGCCAGCTTGAGGGCTTCCCCAGCCGCGACGAGCTGAAGACTGTGTTCGTTGAGCACAACCTGCAGGCCGAGGAGGCTGAGCTGTCTGTGGTGGACTTCATCCTGGTGGATGAAGACCTGAAGAACACTCCCCGTGAGGAGGTGCAGGACACCCTCGCCAGCGTGGGGTTCACCCCCGAGATGCAGGCCCAGGGCGTCGGCACTCTTTCGGGTGGTTGGAAGATGAAATTGGAGCTGGCCCGTGCCATGCTGCAAAAGGCTGACATTCTGCTTCTTGATGAGCCGACGAACCACTTGGATGTCAAGAACGTCGCCTGGCTGGAGAACTACCTGACGAGCCTGCCGAACGTGACGAGCATCATGGTGTCGCACGACTCTGGCTTCCTCGACACGGTCTGCACGAACATCATTCACTACGAGACCCGTAAGCTGAAGATCTACAAGGGCAACCTCTCCAAGTTCGTGGAGCAGAAGCCTGAGGCCAAGGCCTACTACGAGCTTGAGTCGGACAACGTCAAGTTCACGTTCCCGGAGCCTGGTTTCCTTGCCGACATCAAGAACAAGGGTAAGCCCATCATTCGTCTGACCAACTGCACGTACCAGTACCCTGGTGCCCCCAAGCCGTCGATCAACAACATTTCGGTGACGTGCGCTCTGTCGAGCCGTATCGCCGTGCTGGGACCCAATGGTGCCGGTAAGTCGACGCTGATTAAGATGCTGACGGGTGAGGTTGAGCCCACGTCTGGCCAGGTGTGGAAGCACCCTTCCATGCGTTTCGCCTACGTGGCTCAGCACGCATTCCACCACATTGAGTCGCACCTCGACGAGACTGCCAACCAGTACATCCAGTGGCGTTTTCAGTCTGGTGAGGACAAGGAGCTTCTGGCCAAGGAGACGCGTAAGCTGTCCAAGGAGGAGAAGGAGCACTTCAAGAAGCCTGTGAACTGGGAGGGCGAGAAGCGCGTGCTGGAGGAGATTGTATCTCGCCGCAAATTCAAAAAGTCGTTCGAGTACGAGCTGAAGTGGGAGAAGTGCCCCGTGGACGAGAACGCCTGGGTGCCTCGCGAGAAGTGTGAGAAGTGGGGCTGGGACAAGCTCCTGCAGATTGCCGATGACCGCGAAGCCGCTCGCGCCAACCTTCAGGCTCGCCCGCCTACGGCCATTGCCGTGCAGAAGCACCTCGACTGCTTCGGTCTGGGCGCCGAGTTCGGTACGCACTCGCGCATGCGTGGTCTGTCCGGTGGTCAGAAGGTGAAGGTCGTGCTGGCCGCCGCTATGTGGCTGAACCCGCACATTCTGGTGCTTGATGAGCCCACGAACTACCTTGACCGCGACTCGCTTGGTGCTCTTGCTTCGGCCATCAAGGAGTTCAACGGTGGTGTGGTCATGATTACCCACCACAACGAGTTCTCTTCGGCTCTGACCCAGGAGGTGTGGAACGTCGACGCCGGTTACCTGGCCATTGAGGGCCAGCAGGCTGAGGACAAGACTAAGATCGAGCAGAAGGAGGAGGAAGAGGTGATTGACGCCTTCGGCAACGTTCACAAGAAGAAGATCAAGCGCAAACTGACCCGCAAGGAGAAGAAGGCCAAGGAAAAAGCTCGCAAGGAGGCTGAGGCCCGCGGCGAGTATTACAGCGACTCCGACGAGGAATAAGTGGCTTCGACTTCGCGCCCCACGATCCATCTCTTTGATTGATACCTTATTTGCTATAGAAGAAAAACTCCTCGATGTGTGGTATGTAGAGTGACTTGGGAAGCGATTTAGACCGCGAATTCCGAAATGCATAGAGAAGCCATTTTGCAGACCTACTTCCTCTTCTTCTTCTTGTCAATTTACGTCTGTGAGTCCTTGTCAGCCAACGAGCTGAGCGGGCAGCAGACGAACAATAATAACTTCTGTGAGTCGTTCTTGTTCTTGACCATTCTTACTCTTGCTTGTCAAAGTTGGAAGTTCCAACCTCGTTGAGCTTGGTCAGTTCCTAATGCTGTTCGACTAATACTTCTCTGCGTGTGAGCTTCTAGCTGAAACTTGGTATTTAACCAGTTTGCATCCTGCTCTTCTTCCACTCTTGCCTAACATCGATGCGGCTCAACGAACAAGTTGCAATCTAGTTGAGAGCACGTGAATACGGAACGCTGCAAGCTAGTTACCCCGAGCCAATTTTCATGAACCTAGCCTACGTTGAAGCAGGCATCCATCCTCGATTTGGAGCAATCATTTCGCATTTTGTTTGGTGTACATCACCGAAATTCGACAAGCGTTCACGTCGACTGGAGAAGCTTACAACGCGGTGGTGTTGCTGCGGACACTTCTATGCAGTGCTTGCCTGAGCTCTGCACGGCCGAGGCCGACCTATCTTGGCGTTGCCTTAGATCGACAAGGTCTCGCTGCGCCAGTCTCCGCCGCGCCTGCCCTCCCCAGCCCCACGTCACCTCGGACAAAAGCTCTTGTTTGGTGAGACCGTGGTGCAACTGCAGGAAGAGCATCTCGCTGTTGGGACGTCAGCAGACTCACATCGCAATTCACCTCCAAGACAGCAGCCACTCCACAATGAGCACCACGACCTCGCACAACATGAAGTACCGCTTCCTGGGCAACTCGGGCCTGCTGGTCTCGCGCCTGTCGTTCGGCAGCTGGGTCACCTTCGACGCGCAGCTCGACTTCGAGAAGGCCTACAGCATCATGGAGCACGCGTTCAAGAACGGCGTGAATCTGTACGATAACGCCGAAGTGTACGAAAATGGTAAATCCGAGCTCGTCATGGGCAAGGTGGTGAAGGCTGGCATCGAGCGCGGAGCCTGGACGCGCGAGGATCTGGTCATCACGACGAAGCTATTCTTTGGCACCAAGCCTGGCCCGAACCAGGGCGGCAACAGCCGCAAACACATCGTGGAGGGCATGAAGGCGTCGCTGAAGCGCTTCGACCTGGACTACGTGGACCTGGTCTTTTGCCACCGTGCTGACCCGTTCACTCCTATGGAGGAGACGGTAAGTTGCATGAAAAATGTCTAGAGACTTATGCAATGCGTACTTACTCATTATGCTTTTGTTTGTATCTATACCAGGTCCGTGCCATGAACTACGTGATCGAGCAGGGCTGGGCCTTCTACTGGGGCACTAGCGAGTGGACTGCACAGGAGATCATTGAGGCCTGCGAAATCGCGGATCGCCTGGGCTTGATTCGTCCGGTACGTTCAATCGCATTTCATTGGATTGTGTCCTAATCTAATCAGCATCTCTATCTCATGGCTGTATAGGTGTTCGACCAGCCGCAATACCATATTCTGGAGCGCTCGCGTGTCGAGTACGATTTCGATGTGCTGTACAAGAAGTACAACTACGGCCTCACGACGTGGTCGCCGCTTGCCTCGGGCGTCCTCACGGGCAAGTACAACAACGGCATCCCGGAGGGCTCGCGTCTCTCAATTCCGCTGTACAAGAACCTCCTTTCGAACGGCCTGGAGGAGAAGATTGCCAAGGTGGTCAAGCTGACGGAGATTGCGAATGACCTGGGCTGCTCCATGGCACAGTTGGCCATCGCTTGGGTGGCGGCCAACCCGCACGTGTCCACGGTGATTCTTGGCGCTACGAGCATCAAGCAGCTTGACGAGAACCTGAAGGCGCTCGAGTTTGTGGACAAGATCACGCCGGAGATCCGTGAGAAGATTGACGCTATTGTCGACTTCCGCGCCAAGTTGGTGACGGACCCGGAGCCGCACGTGCTTGCGCTGCGGAAGCAGTACCTGTAGATTGGTGCTGAGTAGGTTTTGGCAGGAGAAGCCAGCAAGACGCCAGCTCTGAAGAATAAACCAAACTTTCTATAGCGAGAAAAAAATAACCGTACTCGCCCTGTAGTTTTCATGAAGTTCATTTCAGCCTTTGTAGTGGTGATCCACGTACAGAACAGTGGAAACCACGACATTCTTATCGACGAGAATGGGCACAAACACACGTTGAAGTTGCTTATGTGGCGCACACGATTCTGATGCTGCGGTGTTTTTGGCGGGCACCAACGTCGTCTATGATTGGCTCGTTTGGAACCATTCATACTTTGGCGCGAAATCCGACTAAGTCCGATCCAGACTGTCAGTGCATTTTCCTCATCAGAGCTCAAATCGCGCAACGGGAGGCACTTGCCGCGTTTCTTCTGTCGCTACAGGTCACCACAGGAAGGAACCAGAGACCGCAGACATACCTGCATATACCCAGACGTCTCGTCTTTTCTTTCCCGCTGCTCCGACGCCCGTATAGTCCATGCCGACCGCGCTCTTAGCCATGGAAGACATCAACTATTTCGCCCAAGACCCCAGTCATGGTACGTTTAGAACCCCCTTACGACTAATTTTATGCAACTAATGGTTCATTTGTATTCTCTGCAGACTCCTTCGACTCTGACAGCCTCTCGGGGCTTCATACAGCGTGGTTGGACGACGAACAGCTCAATAATCTGCCCATGATGGACGTCTTCGCTGATGTTTCGACCCCCAAAGCACACGACAGCAGCTCTGTCAGCTCAAACAAAGCAGAGAAGACAACAGGCCAAGTGTTAGCAGAAGATAATGTGCTTAATGCGGCACTAGGAGACCACGACGCGCAGTTGCTGGACGCAGCACTGGATTTATCCTTTGACACGGAGCTGTCGCCCATTTTAGAGCCGTTTGCAGACGCCACGGTGGCGATGAGCCCCATGAGAATGCAAAGGAGACAGTCGAAGAGCCCCATGAGAATGCAAAGGAGACAGTCGAAGAGCCCCAGAACTTTTAGCACGACCAGTTCTCCGTTAAGGATGGGGCCAAGAGTAACGACGCCTGGACAGGTCAGCAAAGTGGAGAGTAGCGCCGAGGAGACAGCGCCATTGGTTGTGAGCAAGCGACCACGGACAAGGAGCTCGTCGTGGCAGGAACAAGAGCAGAATACTTTCTTCACTATGTTTAAGGTGAAGTGGCCACCCACGCCGGAGGGCGAACCCGTGCCCCCTTTCAGCTCACTGCTACTGCAGCGATTCGATGCGATCAGCACGAAGGTCAGGACCAAGAGCGTGATGGAGGTGAGACAGTTTTATACCACAGTGATGCAGAACATTTCCGCGATGCTGGAGGTCGTGGACAACGACATTGATTTGAGCAACCCAGACCAAGTTCGCATTGCCGTATGGTGTTGGAAGAAACTGTTGGCTGACAAGAAGCGCCACGAAGAGTGAGTTGCTTTTGTACTCCAGACGGCGGTGTCTACGTGATTCTAACTACCGTTTTTTTTTATTTGCATAGGTTTCAAGAGCTAGATTCAAAGCCCGAATCAGTGAAAACTGGCTTGGCCAATGTGCTTCTCCAGTCCATCATTCGCAGTCGTCGCCAAATGCTTAAGGCCAAGACAGATCACATGTACAATTCAGCTTCCAACACCGACAAGACATCAACCGCGCCCGGGTTGACATCCATCTCAGCCTGGGTGTCGCGCTCGAACCTGAGCTCCTTTTTCTCCAAAGGAAATGTTCCCGTTCCAGAGGTGTCGACTGTACAGATTCATCATCCCATGGTGAGAAAGAAACACCCTGGTTCTCAGGGCCAGGTAGCTTTGATGCCTCCTGCTTCTTCTCCCCCAGTCACTGAAAATGCAACACAGGTGTTGTCTTTGCAACAGCAAAACGCTGGATCCCCAGGTGGAGTCTTGCTGAAGCGAAAGCGTAGTGCTTCCCCTACAGCCGAGTTTCCTCCCGAAAAGAAGAGCCGAAGCGCCGAAGTAGAAGCTTCCTTCACCAGCCCACTTCCCTCAGACAAAAGATCTCGGTCGCGTACGCGAAATGGTGTTGCGTTCCACACGCCGCAGCAATTTTCACGAAAGAAGATTTATATCAAGATGCGCATGGTTCCGCGGGATAAGCAGACCAAGTCGGACGTAGTAAGTTGCGGCTGTAGACCCAAGGTGGAGCTGAAGCTATCGTCGACCAAGAAGATTTCAGAGATTACCGCGCACATGAGTCAGAAGTGGGCTAAGGTTCGCTCGTTGCTGCCACAGGGGGCAGTGTTATGCTTCTTCCAGAAGAACGGAACGGAGAACTGGTCCAAGGACTCGAATATGACCTGCTTCGACATCTGGAAGCGCTGCGGCAAGCAGATCAATGGCGAAAATATGGTCGAGGTGTCATACCTATGGAAGGCACCTGAGCACATTGGCTCACCTACTGATGACGAGAACGTTCAGCAGCAGGATTTGATTGACGGTCTCTTTGAGCAAGAGGCGTCCGCTGCAACAAAGCAATTATCAAGTAGTGGGGATGAGAGTGATACGGTGCACTTGTCCCCTGCGCACGGCCTTCAAGAGTTTGGTGCTCAAGTCGCGTTTGATCGGAGTGTCACCGCCAAAGCGAAGGAGGAAGCAGCCGCGCTGACAGAATTAGTCACAGATAGCGGCGACGATGGCCTCGGCGAGGAGTTTAGCCCGATGACTGGCCGTTTGCGCCGGCGCATTCAGCCGATGCTCGTATCCAAGGAAGAGTTCGATATCTAAGCGTAAGCAGACAATGTAACAGTACTCCAATTGTAGTGGAGGAAGCAAAATGCCACAGCATTCGTATTATCACTCGAAAATCCAATGCGTTTCTAGTGTTTGGGCTGCGCTAGTAGGAGACAGTAGTGAAAGCCGCTCTCTAATGACGCCACCTTCATGTTGGCGAGCTCTTGTACAGGATGAATTCCGGCTTCGAAGTTCCATTCGTATGCTCGGCCATCGGCTGTAGTGTGATTGATACAAGAACGTGTCAATCACGACATTCACAACTTATTCAAAGGATGAACGATGCAGCTCACGTACCAGTCACGAAAGAAGACTTGTCCACGCCCTTGCCAATTTTCACGATGTCCTTCGCGCGCACAACTTGCTCATTGGTGATTTGTAGTGGAGTTGTGTGCATTTCCGACGCCACATGAGCAAAATTGTTCTTCTCTTGACGACCCGAGGGTGTACGCCCTGCCAACCAAATCTTGTCGTCGGCTGAATGACAAACATGTCAGCATCTAACGTGTAGGCTGAAATGCACACCAATTGCAAATATTAACTCACCAGTGATGAAGGTCGTGTGGAATTGACTGCACTTGAAGAGCTTCACAGCGTCGCTAGTGCGTACAAGTCGCGGAGTGATCTGATCACCATTACTTTCCACCTTACCCTTCGGGTTCAGCAACTTTCCCCACAGGTACAGCTCACCGTCCTCTACGATGCGTCATAATAAACAACGTTAACGTAAGCACAGATAAAACTTAGAGGCTCTAATAAAGGTAAACCGACCTGACACAGCGCAAGAATGGTTGAATCCGGCCCCAACATGGGCGATCTTCTTCCCCTTCAGTGCAATCAGTTCCTGCGGTGCATCAGCATTGCCCGTGCCGAAGCCAAGTTGCCCACGCTCACCCTTGCCCCATGTAAACACTGTGCCGTTCTTCGTCACCGCGAGACCATGCTGATATCCAGCCGCAATGTCCACGATCTCGTCGCCATCTATGTCGACGTGGGTGGGCGGCTGAACGCTGACACCCTCCTCGCCAATGCCGCATTGGCCGTAGCCGTTAGCACCCAGTGTAAACAGCTTGCCACTCTCTGTCAGCAGGAACGTCAGTGCTGTAGAGCACACAATCTTCTTGACACGCTCGCCCTCAGGCAGTTCCAGTAGCGCCGGCTCCAGCGTATCCACGCCGCGTGCCCGCGTGAAGCTGTTCATCCACCACACAAGCTTGGGAAGCACGCGCTGCATGTTGGTAGAGCGGATAACGTCACGGAACGAGTGGGTGCGTCCGTAGATGTAGGCGTTCCCTTCGTTGGTGATAAAACCGGCATGGGCCCAGCCAACAGAGATCTCCTTGACGGACAGACCGGTCGTCGTCGGCAGCGGCGTGGGTGTCAGCACGTTCTCATAGCCGCCCGTGCCCAGAGCACCCAAGAACCCATCACCATACGAGTGCAGAATAGCTGAATCAATGAGCAAATGACGAGCATCATGAGGAATTAGTTCGTGAGTTGGTAGGAATTGATGCAACCAAGAAGTTGTTGCCAGACGTACGGCCAGGAGCGGAGGATTGCGTCGACAAGGCAGCGGCTAAACAAATTGCAAGCGAAAACGGTTAGAAGAGGGAGTAGATCGGGACTTTGGCGTGGTGATGCACGTACTGCGAGCAGATAAGAGAGCCGTTCGGCTGCCGGCGGCGAGGGAGCGCAGCGACATCATGACGCCCCAAGTTGACGTCGATTAACCACCACACGCGATTTGACCCACGATTGGTTGAAAGTGGAGAATTCTTTTCAGCGAATGGTGTTGCGTTATTTAGTATTTTACTGACCAATCGCAGCGGTACAGCGCATCAGTGCAAGTTGAAGGCAAGTTGCCCTTGGACACCTTGGTCGTCTTGAATAATGAACACGATGAACAGACTATATTGACAGCTTACAGAGAATAACACTCGCTTTTGACATTGCATCGTGATGACAGTTCTGTCGATGAGCTGCGGAAAGGTACGGAATGATACGCAGTCCCCACACCCCTTACTCCAGGCCTTGGTTACACAGCGGGCAGGACGGCGCGCGCTGCGAGTTGACCGAGGTGAAGGCCCACTTGTCGAGACACTCGAGGTGGAACTCGTGCTTGCACTTGCGTAGCAGACGCAGGGCGTCGCCGGTCTGGTACTCTTCGCAGCAGATGCAGCACGTGTCGTTGTTAGACGGACCTCCTCTGTACTTGACCAGCAGATCCACGAGCTCGCGGCGCTCGACGCAGCCGGCAAAGTCCACGTCGCGACGCTCAAGACGCTGCTTCAGTTCCGCGATGCTGGCTTCTTTGAGCTCCTCGGGGGTCTTGAACTCCTCCGTAGGCATCACCTGGATGGTGCGCAGCGTGCGGTTGAACGTCTCGGAGCGCGCGTCCTCCTGTGCCTCGCGGTTCTGGTTGTTGGTCTCTCGCTGCGCTGCCGCCGCCGATACCTGCGTGTAGGCCTCTCGGAAGAAGGCCACCCAGCTCATCTCGGGGTGCTACAAAACAATCCACCACCAATACTCTGCACGTCAGCAACCGGTACAATCTCCACAAGACAACAGCAACGCTCGAGCGCGTACCCGTCCGCGGAGTTGGTGCAGCACGCGGCAGAAGCGCGCGGCCTTCCAGAAGGTCATGAGCGAGAGCCCCAGCAGGAAGAGGATGGCCACATTGAGCGCCAGCGACGCGCCCTCGTTGTCCGCCGCGTTGCTCTGCAGAAGAGGCATCACCACCTGGACGAAGAGCAGCAGCGCCACCATCCAGGGGTTGTCCGTCGCGTTGATCATCACGAACATGGCTCCCTAATAACTTGCTACCAATTCCTCTTGCCTCCTCGACTGCTAAATGGAAAATGGTCCCATAGAAATTAAGTGTCAGTCGCACGGCTTTAACACAGGTGATCCCACATCAATGGGTACCATGTACCACCGCGCCATTAACGTTATTCATCGGCATGAACGCGACGGCGCCGGCGCTCATCCCGCCCTTCCGCTTCAGCACCGTGCAGCAGGGGCTGTACCGCGGCGCGTACCCGACGCTCAAGAACTTCCGTTTCCTGAGGCGTCTCGGGCTCAAGACCGTCGTGTCCGTGATCCCGGAGCCGCCCACGAGCGACTTGAGGGACTTTTGCACAAGCGAAAAGATCGCGCTCCACCACTTCGACGCCGAGAAGTTCACGTCCGACAATGTGACCGTGTCGCCCGCCACGGCGGCGCAGATTATAGAGATCTTGGTGCAGGAGAAGAACCTCCCGCTGTACATCCACTGCCTGGACGGGTCCAACGTCACGGGCATCGTCGTCATGATCCTGCGCAAGCTCCAGAACTGGACCAAGCTGGCCACCGTCTCCGAGTTCTGCAGGTGAGCGACGCAG
The DNA here is from genome assembly GCA_032158285.1 of Phytophthora sansomeana. Classification (NCBI taxonomy): domain Eukaryota; phylum Oomycota; class Peronosporomycetes; order Peronosporales; family Peronosporaceae; genus Phytophthora; species Phytophthora sansomeana. The sequence goes on from JAPDHH010000220.1 coordinate 488,769, forward strand.
CGACTTGCTGCGCAATTGCAATGACGTAGTCTACTGCTGCTGACGACGGCGGTGCGTTGGATGGGTGGGTGCTTGCTTTGCTTCGGTGCAGATTCACTCGGGACCATGGCATCGAGAAGGACGAGTCCGAGTACTTGGCCACCTTCTCGGAGGAGATCGTGGTCACGGCAGACGCGCCGCAGTGGCTCTGGAACGGCGTGCGAGTCACGAAACACCCCACGATGATCGTGCACCAGCCCGATCTGGAGCTGACGACCGCCAGCACGCTGGACGCGGCAGGGAACCCGAACAACGGCGCGCCGAATCTCAAGTGGGAGACGGAAGTGGAGAAGACGGAGGCCATCCTGCGCCAGTTCGAAGAGGCCACTCGCAATCGCATCGGAGAAGTGGTGGAGAACAGCGAGGAAGTCGAGACGATCATCGAGGAGGCGCTGCAAGACCTGCCGCTCACGCGATCGCTCGAAGCGCTGGACCTCGCAGGCGTCTGAGCAAAGTAGTCGCAGGTTTGAACGTTCAAATAGTATGTCAATGCAATCACCATGTTGCAGTCCGACCCATCTGGGGCTCGCAGGTTGGCGCCTCCTGGAGATCGAGTTCCGGTGCTTGGCGCGCAGTCTATGTTACACCATTGACACACCACGGACTTGGTGGTGCATTTTTGAATGAAAGCGTGCACTTGTCAATCGACATGGCATCCGCCAAGCCCAACAATGATACACCCACTACTCCGGCAAGCGCCGACGACCGCCCGGACGACACAGAGGCTGCGGCCACCTCCGCCATGTTCGTGTTCACGGCGGACAAGGCGGGCATGAAGGGAGTGGACAAGCAGCACGTGCAGGAGGTGGTGCACAAGATGTCCAAGGACTCGTCCTTCTACCAGAAGTCGCTACAGGACAACGAGAAAGTGGAGCAGCGAGTGGCCGCAATGCGCGACAAGCTCGCGTGCTTGACGGGCGGCCAGCAGCTCCGCCTGCAGCAGGAGGCCGACGCTCGAGCGGCGCAACTGGAAGCGACGCGAGACCTCTCGCGCACTATTGTGGTCGTGGATATGGACATGTTCTACGCGGCAGTGGAGATGCGGGACAACCCCGCGCTGCGCGACGTCCCGCTCGCAGTTGGCGGCCTCAACATGATCAGCACCACCAATTACGCAGCCAGACAGTTCGCGCGTGTGCGCGCTGCCATGCCGGGGTTTATTGGCAAGGAGCTCTGTCCGGAGCTGCACTTCGTGCCGGTCGACATGGAAAAATACGCACGTGTCGCTGCTCAAATCCGCGCCGTGTTTTCAGAGTACGACCCCAACTTCGAGGCGTTCAGCCTAGATGAAGCGTGCCTGGACCTCACGGACTACGTGGCGAAGAACTGGCAAAAGTATATTTCGGTTGCTTTAGAGGACGAGGAGGAGAAAATGGAGGGCGAAGACGAACAACGCTGGGCAACGACTGCATCGGGACGAGCTGCGATTGTTGCAGCAGTCGTGCGTGAACTACGTCAAAAGATCTACGACTACACACAGCTGACCGCCAGTGCAGGAATCGCAGTGAACTTCATGCTTGCCAAGGTACTGCAACACTGATCTTTTTAACGTGATGTTTTGCTATGGATATAGCTAATGCGCGTACTGTAGATCTGCTCGGACATGAACAAACCCAACGGACAGTATGTGCTGCCATTCACACGTGACCGCGTCATGAACTTTATTCGCGATCTACCCGTACGCAAAATTGGTGGCATTGGCAAGGTCACGGAAAAAATTCTCAGCGAGGCGCTCAATGTGCACACGGGTGGTGAGTTATTTGCTCAACGGGGAAAGATTTTTCACTTGTTCACCGAGAAGACAGCGGTGTGGTTGCTTCAGACGTCACTTGGGCTGCGAGAGCGCCGTGAAAAGCAGGAACGCAAAAGTTTCAGCCGTGAACGCACGTTCCGCAGTATGAGCGACCCTAAGCAGCTCGAAGACAAGTGTCTGGAGATATGCAAGATGCTTGCCAACGATCTCGAAGACGCGGACAAGGCTGCCAAGAACGTGACATTCGTGTATAAAGACACTGATTTCGCCCGGTGCTCGCGGTCGATGACGCTGGCATCTGCAGTCTTCACTGCTGACGACCTGTTCGCCAATGCGGTCGAGCTGCTACGCCGTGAATTGCCACTCACGCTGCGCCTAATGGGCGTCCGCGCAGCAACATTGGTCTCACGTCCTAGCGGCTCAAGCACGTCTGGAAGCGGGAGCAACAGTACTTTTCAGTCTGTTTCAGCCTTGCCAAGCACCAAAAAGCGGCAAATGGTCATCAGCAAATTCGCTGAACATGTTCCCGATTCATTTGCTGCGCTGTCTTCGGGAAGTGGGGATGAATCTAGCGACCAAGGCATCAAGCGCAGCAATGTGTTACCCGCCTTTGCCCGTAGTGTCAATCTGAGCAGTGTACCTGAGGTAGACAGCAAGCCCTGTCCGATTTGTGGTAAGCTGCTAAACGCCCTGAACAGGATGGAGGTGAACGCGCATTTGGACGCGTGCGTCTTGCGAAGTTCACCGAAGTCGTTGTCAGCGTCACCATTGCGACAAACGACGCACAAGAAGGCAAAAAAGCTTGGTATCTCTCACGTCTTCACCACTGTCCAGCCCCAGAGGCTGGAAAAGAAGCTGGAAGAAGATGCGAAACCATGCCCCATTTGTGGTAAACTGCTGAATACTCGGAGCAGCATGCAGGTGAACGCGCATTTGGATGCATGCATCGTAAGGGATCGTTCGCCAGCACCCTCACCACAGAAAAAGAAGAGAAGTGCGCATGAGATGTCTAGAGGTAAACACGAAAACAGCATCGATGTCTTCTTCAGTAAAAAATTACAACGGCTAGTTGCCTTTGAAAGGAACACTGCCACTGCAATCGCTTTGTAATTCGTTCGTTTATTTTCTCCAGGCGCACGAAACAAAAACTTGTTGACTTTTACCTTGCAGATGACTCTCAGCTCAGCATTCACAGGTTCTGCAGTTGTCAAAGCTGAGCATGCAAGTAGTGATTGGCACTTACAGCCATTTCTGACGCAGGTTGATCACGTGGGGCTCAGCCTGGGGCACAAGCTTGGGCTTGAAGTCGGCGATAGCGTCGATCTTGGCACGCACCTCCGGCGTGATCTTGTCCACGAACTCCATGGCCTTCAGGTTCTCATCCAGCTGCTTGATGCTCGTTGCACCCAGGATGACCGTGGACACGTGCGGGTTCGCCGCCACCCAGGCAATCGAGAGCTGCGCCAGTGAGCAGCCGACCTCCTTGGCCACCTCGGCGATTTTGTCCGCCTTGGCTATCTTCTCCTCCAATCCGTTCGACAGCATATTCTTGTACGACGGCATCGACAGGCGCGAGCCTTCCGGGATGCCGTTGCTGTACTTGCCCGTGAGGACGCCCGAGGCCAGCGGCGACCACGTCGTGAGGCCGTAGTTGTACTTCTTGTACAGCACGTCAAAGTCGTACTCGACGCGCGAGCGCTCCAGGATGTGGTACTGCGGCTGGTCGAACACGGGGCGGATCAGGCCGAGGCGGTCGGCGATCTCGCAGGCCTCGATGATGTCCATGGCGCACCACTCGCTGGTGCCCCAGTATAAGGCCCAGCCCTGCTCGATGAGGAAGTTCATGGCCCGCACGGTCTCCTCAATGGGTGTGGAAGGGTCGGGGCGGTGGCAGAAGACCAGGTCCACGTAGTCCAGGTCGAACCGCTTGAGCGACGCCTTCATGCCCTCCACGATGTGTTTGCGGCTGTTGCCCACGTCGTTGGGGCCAGACTTGGTGCCGAAGAAGAGCTTGGTGCTAATAACCAAGTCTTCTCGGCTCCATAGCTTGCGCTCAATGCCGGCCTTCACCACCTTGCCCATGATGAGCTCGGACTGGCCGTTGGCGTACACTTCAGCGTTGTCGAAGAAGTTTACGCCATTCTTGTACGCGTGCTCCATGATGCTGTAGGCCTTCTCGAAGTCGAGCTGCGTGTCGAAGGTGACCCAGCTGCCGAACGACAAGCGCGAGACCAGCAGGCCCGAGTTGCCCAGGAAGCGGTACTTCATGTTGTGGCGTCGGCGCGGCCATGACGAGAGAGGAGGTGGAGGAAGTGGCTTCAACTTGAGAGGAGGTCGGCAAGTGTCTTCGGCTTGAGCTCTTGAAGGCAGATTCGCGAATGATGTCGAATGCTGACGAAGCGGATCTTGATCATCAACTTGAGTACTTGATTTTCGTATGTGGCCGATAGCCAATCAGGAGCAAGGTGCCAAATGATGAGTGTACACACCACGAAAAATGTGGGCCACATCATGTAGCAGTCGCACATGACGTCAAGCGTGAGCGCTTTTGCTTATCACCTCCCAAGTCACTGGTGTCGCTCGCAGCCTCAAGCGCTTTATCATCGTGTCGTAGTGGCCTCACTTATAGGTCATAACCACTACAAACCATGACGTCGCATTGGTTCAGCATTCTCTGTGTCCTCCAAGAATGCGATTGTAGTCCATCCATACTGCAGTCATTTTGACAAGAACTCATGGGGCAAGTACAAGAAAGTTTATCATACCTGCACCAGCCTGATATCTATAGGACGAGTTTGATTAGCACCACAGCTTCAAACAAGGGGGTCTCGAAGAATGCTTTCTTCTTACCAGGAGGCAAGATTCACGCCAGCTATCATCACCAACCACCAACTACAACCGACTGCAATAAACAATTCGTGTTTAGATTCGATACGCAGCGATCGCTGCCGCCCCAACTATTAATCGACAACTACACTGCCTGAACACGCACACATGCACATACACATGCACACGAGTGCCTCATACCTCCCTGCTTGCTTCGCAAATGTGGCGAGGCCTCGCTCTTGACTCCACCATCGTAGCGAGCGCCTCCTAGGCGCTGGGAACGGGCGAGCTCTTGTTCAGCTTCAGAGCCGCCTGCGCAGCCGCCAGACGCGCGATCATCACGCGCATCGGAGAGCACGACACGTACTTGAGACCCACCTTTCTCGAAGAACTCGATGGACTGCGGGTCGCCGCCGTGCTCGCCGCAGATGCCCAGCTCGATCTTCGGGCGCGTGGCGCGGCCGCGCTCCACGGCCAGACGCACCAGCTCGCCCACGCCCTCCTGGTCCAGCGTCTCGAACGGGTCCTTCTCCAGCACGCCGTGCTTCACGTAGTACGACAGGAACTTGGCCTGCGCGTCGTCGCGCGAGATGCCGAACGTCATCTGCGTGAGGTCGTTCGTACCGAACGAGAAGAACTCGGCCACCTCGGCCAGCTTGCCGGCCTGCAGCGCGCCGCGCGGCACCTCGATCATCGTGCCCACCTTGTAGTCGAACGACTTGCCGCGCTTGCCGATCACGTCCTGCACCACGGACTTCACCAGCTTCACCTGCTGTTCCAGCTCCTCGAACGAGCCCACCAGCGGGATCATGATGTGCGGGTGCACCGAGATGCCCTCGCCCGCCACCTTCACGGCCGCCTCCGCGATGGCCTTCGCCTGCATCTCCGTGATGCCCGGGTGTACGATGCCCAGACGGCAGCCACGCAGACCCATCATCGGGTTCGCCTCCTTCAGGCCGTCCAGCCGAGACTGCACCGTGGCCTGGCTCACCTTCATCTCCTTTGCCAGTGTCGAGCACAGCTCCTCCAGCGCGCTACCCTCGTGAGGCAGGAACTCGTGGAGCGGCGGGTCCAACATACGGATGGTCACCGGAAGGCCGTCCATGGCGCGGAAGATGCCTTCGAAGTCGCCCTGCTGGAACGTGCACAGCGCGTCCAGCGCCTCCTGCTGCGCCGGAGAGTCCAGCTCCACGGCTCCGATCATGCGCCGCACCGCAGCGATACGCTCCGCGGAGCTGAAGAACATGTGCTCCGTACGCGTCAGGCCAATGCCCTGCGCGCCGTGCGCACGCGCCTCGCGAGCGTCCTCGGGCGTGTCGGCGTTCGTGAACACCTCCATGCGGCGGTGCGCGTCCACCCACTTCATGAACTGCGCCAGCTCGCCGCTCATCGCGGCCTTCTGCATCGCCTGCTCGCCCTTGATCACCTCGCCGGTCGTGCCGTTCACGCTGATGTAGTCACCCTCGTGCAGCTCCACCTCGGCGCCACCCGCCGTCTGCACGCGCATCGTCTTAGTGTTCGCGTCGATAGACAGCGCACTGCAGCCGCACACACACGGCTTGCCCCAGCCGCGCGCCACCACGGCTGCGTGCGACGTCATGCCACCGCGAGACGTCAGGATGCCCTCGGCCGCGTGCATGCCGCCCACATCCTCGGGCGACGTCTCCTCGCGCACCAGCATCACGTCCTCGCCGCGCGCAAACCACGCCTCGGCGTCGGCTGCCGTGAACACGATCTTGCCCACGGCCGCGCCCGGGGATGCCGGCAGGCCTCGGCACAGCACGTCCTTCTGGTACCCCTTCTCGTTGGCGAAGCTCGGGTGTAGCAGTTGGTCCAGGTGGCGCGGCTCCACGAGCATCACGGCCTCCTCCTCGGTGATCAGCTTCTCGCGCCACATGTCCACGGCGATCTTCAAGGCCGCCGGGCCCGTGCGCTTGCCGTTACGAGTCTGGAGCATGAACAGCACGCCGTCCTGCACCGTGAACTCCGTGTCCTGCACGTCCTTGAAGTGCGTCTCCAGCGTGTGCACCGTCTCGTCCAGCTGCTTGTAGACGGTCGGCATCTTCTGTGCCAGCTCCGAAATGGGCTGCGGCGTACGGATGCCCGCCACCACGTCCTCGCCCTGCGCGTTCAGCAGGAACTCACCGTACAGCTTGTTCTCGCCGTTGGCCGGGTTGCGCGTGAACAGCACGCCCGTGCACGACTGGTCGTTGATGTTGCCGTACACCATGGCCTGCACGTTCACGGCCGTGCCCTTGAGCCCCGTGATCTTGTTGATCTCACGGTACTTGACGGCGCGCGGGATGTTCCACGAGCGGAACACGGCCTCGATGCCCATGCGCATCTGCTCCCACGGGTCGGACGGGAACGACTGGCTGTGGTTCTCGTACACCTTCTTGTACTTCTGCACCAGCTCCTTCAGGTCGCCGGCCGTCAGCTCCACGTCGAACGTCACGTGGCGCGCCTTCTTCATGGCCGACAGCTCGGCCTCGAAGTCGTCGTGTGGGATCTCGAGCACCACGTCGCCGAACATCTGCAGCAGACGGCGGTAGCAGTCGTAAGCGAAGCGGTCTCCGCCGCGCTTGGCCACGCCCTTGACGATCTCGTCGTTCAGACCCAGGTTCAGCACCGTGTCCATCATGCCGGGCATCGAGATGGCTGCGCCCGAGCGCACGGACACCAGCAGCGGGTTCGTCGCGTCGGCGAACGTCACGCCCAGCGTCTTCTCCATCAGGTGCACGCCCTTACGGACCTCGTCCATGAGGCCGTCCGGCAGGCGCCCGCCCACCGCGTAGAATTCTTGGCACACCTCCGTCGTGATGGTCAGTCCGGGCGGCACGTTCACGCCGTTGCGCGCCATCTGGCACAGGTTGGCGCCCTTGCCGCCCAGCAGCGGCTTCATGCTGCCGTCGCCCTTGCTCTCGCCCTTCACGAACGTGAAGACGCGCGGGTGCTGCAGCACTTGGCTCATGCTTGGGGTGGGGTTCTTGTTTGCTTGTTCAGGACTGGGGTAGTTGAGGAATGAGCTCTGCTGCGGCGGCGGGCGTGTGCCATGCAGGACTGGTCGTGTGAGAGAAACGTGGTTGCTTGGCGGCTTTCGAAGATCGGCGTGTGTCAGAGGTACCGTTCGAGTCTAGGTCAGCGGTCGGCTGTGATTGGCTGCCGACGCGTCGATCTAGGTCTCGGCGTCGACTTAAGCGATGTCGACGGACCTCGTCTATGCAGCTGCGTTGAAGCTCGTTTTCCAGGTTGAAGTGGCGTAGACGAGGCATCTGGTTATGCCTTTTCTATTTACGACCGCTTAGAAACCTCCTTTAGAAACCCGATTTTCCGGTGTTCATGCGGGACAGCCAGCACCAGCCCCAGCTCGGCTGGGAGGCAAGGCGACGGCGGTGCGGTCGGCCGCTGCGTACAAGGTTTCTTACGTGGCAAGAAGCCCGCCTTCAGACGGAAAGCCCTCGCATGCTAATCGTTTTGCTGCTTATGAAGCGCGCGTGTCTGGGCTGCTCCGATTTTCGAAAACTATCGGTACCGTAGCGGTTGCCCCAGCAGCCTGCGCCAAGCAGCGATGGCTACCATACGACGGTACGTGGCGTCCTCAGCAGCTAGCCCCAGCACGCCCTTGCTGCCAAGGTCAGGTGTGCACGGCCTTCGATCGAACTAGCCCGCAACGCGGTCCATGCGTAAGTCTTCGCAGTACCTTGCTGGCGCGCATAGCGTGCAAACGCTGTACGTGACACATGTACGCTCCGTACTATAAGGGGTATTTCCCAAAATGTGGACCCCCTGATAGAGCCTTTTCCCAAAATGTGGACCCTGCTCCTATCTAAGGTGCCACACACTACTTTAACGTCAAAATAGGATCTTGTGGAGACGTACGTGAACGCGTACGTATACCCCCATGCAAAAGTATCTTGTGGAGTCGTACGCGTACATTTACACGTACGTACACCGCCCTGCACACGTATCTAATAGGATTGAGGCGAAGTTGCCACGTAGTACAGCATCGTGGAGGAGCACTTGAGAAAGAGGTGTAGCACAATTGCCCCGAGAAAGGATGCATCCGGCTGGTTGTCTGGGCCGCGCTGCGTCCACGCAGTTGCTCGCATGCGCGTATGTTATCGGGGATACGAGATACATCGCGTTTGTGTACGACATTGTGGACTCGGATCTTGTTTGGTATACGCCGTTTGTTAGGGACACGTAGTCCTCCATACACACATACATGACCATAAGCGCGAGCGACATTGTAGACACACGTCGTGCGTCCTGCTACCTGTGCTACATGCATCGACCGGGGTGGAGGTCGATAACAGTACGATAAATGGGTACCTCGATGCTTAAAGTACACATTGTTGGGAACAACTTTGTCTCTCGACGCGTAAATATAGCATTTGGCGAGAGCAACAGACTTTCGATCATAGTGCAATTGTAGACAGTGACATTGGTCTAGCCTTCAAGTACAAGTGACCATTCGCCGTTCGATTTCACGGCAATCCTTTCACCAGACCGAGGATATACTGCTAATCTATCCGATTGTTTTGGCCTCTTCGGCGCTTTCAAGTTGTCGGCATGACCACGAGGGTTCCAATTGACCTTCGGTTAGTGCATGGACGCGATTCGCTTGCTGTGGGAGACGTCTTCACATCCGTGAAGGCAACAACAACTTTTTTTACATCACTATAGCTTCAATGTCGACAAGGATGTTAAACCAGTTCGGGGTGGCGGAAAGAAGCAGCGGTATGTTTGCTCGGATTCTGTAAATTGTAATTGGAACTGTGCCATCAATAGAAGAAGTACTGGATTTGTTGTGCATTCATTACACGATGAGCACTCTGATTCATGCACCTCTTTCGGGAGAATCAGCCAAAGCATTTTGGAATTGTCACCAACTCTTGCAGCTGCGGTCAAGACCAACAAAAACATGAAGAGGGCAGAAATTCAGGCACTTTTTCAAGACTTGGAAGATGTAAACGTTGATCATCTTCGAAGTACGCTGTATCGAGCCAAAGATACACTTATCACAAAAATTGACGTGAAATGGGCAGATTCATTCGCTTTGATTCCCTCTCTGCTGGAATTGGTACAAGCGAAAAACCCCGGATCGCACGTTGCTCTTGATGTGGATCATAAAAACCGTTTTTTTCGCTCTTTTGTTGCACTAGGATCCGTTATACGGAGCTTGGCGGCTTGCTTGCCATTGTATGGATTCGATGGCACTCATTCCAAGAACGACAAGTATCGCGGAGTGATACTCACTCTCATCGGGCGAGATGGGAATGGAAATAATATCACGATCGCTTTTTCTACCGTTCACTCTGAAAATGAAGACAACATACAGTGGTTTTTTGAGAACTGTGTTACGGCTGGGATACCATTTGGTAAGATCCCTGTATTTACCGACCGAGGGCACATTATCGGAGCTTCAGACAAACTAGTGGCACAAAATATATTCTTGAACCTGAAGTTTTGCACAATTCACATCATACGCAACGTGAAAAAAGAGTTCAAGCACGGGGGTAAAGATATCGAAAACTTAATACTGAACGTGCAGTGCGCTAAGACTGAGGATGCGTACAAAGTAGCACTGACACGAGTGGAAGAACGGTTTGGAAAAGATATCTTCCCAACATAGCACCAGTACACTGGTGTTTGTGGGCAAATTTGCCGAACCACGTGTCCAATAACCCGGATCGGTTTACGCCAGCTCCTCTTTTTCAATTGGAGATCGACAAACTTTGTCGAAAGTGATAACAACGTAATGTTGACGACTGGTCTACGAAAATCAAGGGTATTTCCCAAAATGTGGACCCCCTGATAGAACCTTTTCCCAAAATGTGGACCCTGCTCCTATCTAAGGGACCACACACTACTTTAACGTCAAAAAAGGATCTTGTGGAGACGTACGTGAACGCGTACGTATACCCCCATGCAAAAGTATCTTGTGGAGTCGTACGCGTACATGTTCATGTAGTGCATGGATCTACAATTCATCAGGAGATATGTCGAAATTAAAGTAGATGCTATGGTGGTATACATTTCAGCGACAGAGTTCGCAAATACAGCGTCTTTCTTGTCTTTCAAAGATCCGATCGATGAGAGAATGGCGAGGGTTTAGTAAAGGTTCGTGTCCTCAAAGGTGGATTAGCTGCTCTTCAAACCCATGAAACTCTTGGAAACTCATCCCGCATCATTTTCGCAATGGTGTGTGTTGTCAGGACCACGAAAGTTGCCGGAACCACGCAGTTCATCTGGGTCGCGTCTGCTGCCGGTGTGCGCATCAAAGTACGATTCTGTACAGAAGGAATGCAGTGCATTATACCTGTGAACGATGTTGTCTCCACGGGTCTCGATGCACCTACGTATTCCACAGCGGGATCGTAGGTCATCATGTTCGTGTACGATGTGGTGGCGAAGCTTGTTGGCGCACCTAATCTGGTCAAAAGTTTCACATGAGCATGAGATCGGATTCGAGATATCAACTTCTTGTCGAGATCCAAACTCAGCGCGACAAACTGAGTACATGTTTGTGGAGGACTCCTCAACAGTGTATGATCCAGCTTCTTTTCGCTCAGCGTTTCGTAGTTTTGTTCCAAACGGAGTGAAGCGCCGATCTTTTTCCAACCATTTGCACAAGCGTTTACGTCGAGCAATCGCGTTTACCATCATAGCCCGGACCGCTCGTTGCAACATACCAAAGGGAGTTGATTTTCGTAGACCAGTCGTCAACATTACGTTGTTATCACTTTCGACAAAGTTTGTCGATCTCCAATTGAAAAGAGGAGCTGGCGTAAACCGATCCGGGTTATTGGACACGTGGTTCGGCAAATTTGCCCACAAACACCAGTGTACTGGTGCTATGTTGGGAAGATATCTTTTCCAAACCGTTCTTCCACTCGTGTCAGTGCTACTTTGTACGCATCCTCAGTCTTAGCGCACTGCACGTTCAGTATTAAGTTTTCGATATCTTTACCCCCGTGCTTGAACTCTTTTTTCACGTTGCGTATGATGTGAATTGTGCAAAACTTCAGGTTCAAGAATATATTTTGTGCCACTAGTTTGTCTGAAGCTCCGATAATGTGCCCTCGGTCGGTAAATACAGGGATCTTACCAAATGGTATCCCAGCCGTAACACAGTTCTCAAAAAACCACTGTATGTTGTCTTCATTTTCAGAGTGAACGATAGAAAAAGCGATCGTGATATTATTTCCATTCCCATCTCGCCCGATGAGAGTGAGTATCACTCCGCGATACTTGTCGTTCTTGGAATGAGTGCCATCGAATCCATACAATGGCAAGCAAGCCGCCAAGCTCCGTATAACGGATCCTAGTGCAACAAAAGAGCGAAAAAAACGGTTTTTATGATCCACATCAAGAGCAACGTGCGATCCGGGGTTTTTCGCTTGTACCAATTCCAGCAGAGAGGGAATCAAAGCGAATGAATCTGCCCATTTCACGTCAATTCTCTGAATATTTATATTCAGAGTTTTAGGGGCGATCGGGAACCGTCGAGGATCCTATATAAACACATAAACCGTACCCATTAGACCCTCGAACTTAGTATTGCGTGGATAGTACCCTTTACATGAACGGAATATTTTATTACCTGTCGCATTCTTATCTAAAATAGTGAATGTTGACCCAGTCGGTGAAAAGCAACATTCGCTCAACATCCACATGAATGTTGTCCCAGTAGATGTAGCCGTACAATCAGTCGACATTTGAGCATCCAGGAGTTGCTGGTGAATGAACTGGTTGTCGCCATGGCTGTGCTAAAGGCCCATCAAAACCCCATATCGTCATGACCTTCCTCGCACTCGTCAAGACCGTCAAGTAAAGATAGACCTCGTCCCGTTCGCGTAGATGTGCTCACGTTTGTGTTGGGACTCGAGGTTCAAGAGCTACGTGAATGGGGGCGAGACCAACCTGCACATCACTAATAAGACCTCGATGACCAACCCGTACGTGGTCATCTGCACGGTCCTGGGCGTCCAGTACAACGACCTCATCGCCTAGAAATGGTCACACACGACCGACGCGGAATGGAGAGCTCCAAGGTCGACACGCCCGTGATCACGGACCGCAACACATCGTGGATTTTGTCGAGCTCTTGGGCATATACTAGGGCTATATGAGCCTGTACGGCTGTACGAGATCCTGAGTCGTAGTTCAAGATAACGAACAATATCAACATGTCGGTGGTGCTGGAAAAGAAGGCTGAATATGTCGTGCGCTCCACCCACCTTCCGATCGTGCTCCAGATGTACGCCTTGTTTATTATTTTCCAATAAATATCTTTAATCGACTAACACCGGTTATTGTTTTCACACAGGTTGCTGAAGCGTGTGCGTGAGTTGCTACACTGCCAACATGCAGCACTTTCCACCGTACACCACGCAGTCGGTAAAATAGTCGCCGTTGTGTCGAGCGCTGGAAACTACCACTGGACAAAGGAATCGCGGGATACGCTGCAAACACAGCACGCTTTGCGACGCGCATTGTGCAACTGACGGTCCATGTTTCTGCAGCACAACCAATTCTGTCACGGGAACACCTCTGCGTAAGTTTTTGGCTCTTCCAATAGTGTTAGAGCGGAACTTTCCCTACAGCTGAATATAGTCAACGATGGTGGCAACAACCGTTCGAAAAAATACAGCTTTGACGTCTTGAGGTACTTCGTGCTTGGACCACAAACCCAACGACGAGGTTCACACACCAAGCCTTATTCATTACAATATGCACAAGAATCTCTGTTCAAAGTTTCTTAAAATCTTAAAAAAACCGTTGCATGTGAATTGATAAATGGCGACCTGAGCTACAAGATTTGAAGAAAAATAAAGCACTCACTACTGCTACCATGTTCCTGTGAAGATTGCTTGCTGGTCGTGCCTTGATGCTTTCGATACTTTTCGTCTCGATCCATCAAACCCATTTTGCTAGTCGTATTTTGTTTTTTTGACGCTCTGCCTCTCGCTTTGACGGTGTGCACCGCGCCCTTGCTGGCGCCAATTTCGTCGACAGTCGGCAAAACCTCGTCGCTGCGCCCGTTTGGTTTCGTTTTCGGCTTCGCCTCCGAGCTTGTGTTTGGCTTTACCAAATCGGTACCAGTGGCCAATTGCAGTGGATTTGGGAGGTCGTTGCCATCACGAGGGACATCTTCATCTTTCGCCGCCATGGACAGGAGTACCGGTGAAACGATCTGTTTAGCTGGTTCCATGGTCGTTTCGTCAGCGCTGTCTGGTGTTGGCTCATTAAGTTCTGCCGCCGATTGCGTTGTCGACTGCTCGGTGTCCGTCCCATCCTTCTCCTGGCTATCACCGCTCATCGTATCTCCACCGCTTGAATTGTTACCTCCTTCGGCATCACCTTCGTCATCAACCCTTGTCACCAACTCCACCCGAGATGCATTACCTTGGGCCAACTTCACAAGATCTTGCGAGGTTGTATACAACTTCACTCCTGTCACACGTCCAACGTAGATTTCAGCGCCATCGGGGATGTCAGTAATGTCGAGCCCACTTGGGTTGGCTTTTGAGTTGTTTGACCACAGGGACAAACGAAATAGGTGTTTCGCTTTCGTACGAAACTCAGAGGATGGTAGTTTCTCCTTCTGAGCTGGGGTCAAATTGTTGATTTTGGAATCGCCAAGCCAAAGCATCCACCCACCATGAAATGGTTCTCTGAATGCAATGAACATATCAACCGCGATGGCAGTCAGTCGCTCCTTTTGGATCACGCCCGAGCATGTCCACAATGTCAGATGGCCGTTCAAACACCGGTAAACGTGGGGAGGCGTCGATTTCGTTGTTGATTTCGTGTTGTAGGTCGTCAGCAAGACTCATGGCTCCCTGGTGCGGCAAATTTGAAAGTGACCACCCCAGAAGACAGAAGACTAATACACTTCCACGTGGTGTAAAGCAATGTAAGGGGTTTGTAGCAATAGTATATAAAGTAGCGAAACCATGACCAATCTTTTCTATCCGTATAGGCTGTCAGTCTGGACAGCACAAAGCTGACATCGTTTATTCGTCGATGGTTCTAACCCAGAATATTGTTTCGCTTCGACGATTCTATATCGTAAACTACGTGTCCGGTCCAGATGAATGTGGATGCGGAATGGTAGCGCTTGGTTCGAAGTTCACATCGTTCGTTCGTCTGTGGAACCTTTGTTGATGCTTCTGTAACGAAATGATGATGATGCAGATAACTCGGACACGCCACGTCGATTGTCGAACTTGGTTCTAACTCAGGTTTTCACCCACTTTAGTTCTTTTGGGTGCTTCTGACACGGGGGCTTGATTCCAGCATTCGATAAAACAGGTAGTCACACAATTTCGCTCTTTTTAGTGGTTCTAACGTGCATGGGAACTTGATTCCAGCATTCGAAAAACTAGGACCATCTTTAGACGACGTCTTGTCGGCGAACCTAGGCACATAATGGTTGGCAATGCAGCATACTTGCTGGTGCAATGATCTTTGTTCCTTCTTGCATTCGAAAAGTCTAGAACTTTGTTGACATAATCTACCATCGAAAATGCAACAGTGCAACGACTGGAAGCTACAGCCAACAATCTTGCACTCGCCTCGTGACCATTGTGCTCCATAATTTTACCTTAAATGGTCACATACATCATTTTGTTTTTTGTGTGCTAGCGGTGATGTCTTCGCATAATCTTTCGTGCACTTGCACTCGACAGCCAATTCAACAATCTCGCTTGACTTACAAGCCGCAACTGTGTGATGTTTGCACTAATGCACGGATAGTCGAAACTAATGAGCGAGATAAAAACTCGAAGCGGTCTTCACGAAAAGCAATGACTGAAACGGAACGGCTACAGGAGCTAGCAACGTCTAAACGCCGGCGTTCAAAACAGCCTCAACCTGAAGTTGGCGTCATTGATTCTGTTTCTCAGCTATTGGAAAATTATACGAGCGTAGAAGAACGCGTATACCAACTGGGCAGCAAAAACCTTTCGGCCGAAGCTATGGAGGAGCTTGTCTGTTGCGTTTGCGATTGTTTTCACGTAAAATCTAAAGTCAAGGCCGAACTCTTTGACGCTCACAGTACATTAATACGGGCTGCAAAAACTCGTTTAAAGCCCCCGCCAAAACTTCCCGCTGGAATTCAAAAGTTTTACGACGTATCTGATATTGATTTAGGACTTCGAGGACTTCTCCTGTCACGAGCTGGTATAAACATTTCGGATGGCCAGCTAGTTTTGCAGATGTGCAGCTCATGCCGTACTTCTCTGCTGGACCCCAAACGCACCAACCCACCAAAATATGCAATTGCTAATGGTCTTTATATTGGACAATTACCAGCTTGCCTGGAAGATACTACATTTACCGAGAATGCGATGCTGAATTTATCACAACCCATGCATTTCATTTCCGTGGTGCGTGGAGGGAAGCATGCTTCACTTCGGTCCCATACATACTTTTTTAGAGCTGATCCAGCTCCACCTGCAGAACTATTACCTCGAGATGTTGTATCGGAGGGTGTAATTGGAGTGACCATGGTTGGAGCATCCACACCAGCGCAGAAAGCAGCGACCTTAAAGAAGTATGATGTTCGAGTACAGCGACTACGGCAACATCTAGATTGGTATCAGGGAAATAATCACTTGTTCTCAAATATCAACGAAACACCTGGGTGGGAATCTGTAGTGTCTGCAATGCGTACTCGAATTGTAGTCGATCGCTGCGAGGACAGGCAGGACGTGGCATCCAGCCATGTGAATGATACCATAGCGGCTTCCGAGATGGACGATGGTACTGCGAACCCTCCGAGCCCATTGCAAAATTTCGACAGCCCGAACGCGAATGATCTGCTCACTGTGGATGCTGATTGCGTTTTACAGTCCTTTCAAACTCGCGGAAGCCAAGAACCAATATGTGAAGTGAACAGTAATGGCGAATCTGTTGACATTGGTGACCAAAATTCAAATCAAACTGAGACTACTGGAGTTAGTGCTGGTGTTGAATTGCACACTGATATTTGGCATTCCACTGGTGGTGAAGAGCTTGACCGCGCTACATGGAGACACAACGCTCCTGTTCCTGCGCATTGTCATGTCTTATCTCAAGATGAATTATGTGAGCATACTGCGGTCGGTTTAATAAGTGATTTCGGGAACGTCGACGTGTCTAAAGGTGTTGAAATTGTGTTGGAGCAGCGAAAAAAGAAAAATCACGTCGTTGTATATCGGTCATCAGCAATTTTATCTGACTTTCACCCAGCTTTTTTGGACAAATGCGTTCTGTGAGTTGTTTCCCTACGGTCGTGGTGGTCTTGACGAGCCCAGACCGATCTCAATTAGTCTGCTGGAGTTTATCAAATACTGTCTTCGGCTGTCCTCGCGCAAACACTCTCAGCATCGTTCATTTGCTTTGGTTGCGTTTGACGTTATAGCACGACATAACTCACTGCAAGCCATCTTTATCAAAGCCAAAATGTCACCTCACTCGATGGAGCGTGTTGCAAGCGTGTCACGAGAAGAACTTGAAAAATATGTTCGATATCAGCATGATTGTCGCCGTGCAATTACCGAAAACCAGCCACCTCCACAACCTCCAGGGATTGATAGTAGCACGCGAGAGCTATTTGCAAACATTTCAACAGGGATGCGGTCATTCTGGGGATCCAACGAAGAGCGATCTGCTGCTCGATCTGACCTATTCTCGATGCAGTTGCAATTTGGCCAACCAACAATTTTTTTTACCATATCCCCAGATAATGGAAGCACATACAAAGTTGCTAATATGGCTGGAAACATCTCGAGCAACGTCCTTGCAGGTATGGAAAATGAATTGGCTGAATGTTTGGCTTACACGAGGGCTAGATTAGGCCAAATTGCAACTTCGAATCCGCATGTCTGCGCACGGTAAGTAGTGTGTATTATCTGAACCTCGACATTGTAATTCCGTTCTAACGAATTTTTGCCTTCGATGCAGGTATTTTGATTATTTGATGAAGGTGTTCATCGATGTTGTGTTGAATTGGAGTGTGGAAGAGGGTTGTTCACGCGAGGAACCAGGTTTGTTCGGTTGCACCACAGCTTTTTATGCTGCAACTGAAGCTCAAAGCTCTACAGGATCCCTTCATGCACACATGCTGATCTGGGTGAAGGGAATGCCATCTACCGTGAAGCAGTACTATGAGATGTGTGCATCAAAGAAATTTCGAGATACTCTGGTAAAATATGTTGACGCCATTGCAACATCAAGTGTTCCTCTGGATCTTAGCTTGTGTCCGTCGTGTGGAAGCCAATCAATTGAAGCCCTTGAGCTCGAACGTTGCGCATTTCGCAAGCCTCGGAGCGGAGCATTGCGACCATCGACATCTGAATGCAAGCAATGTGGAGAAAAATTTGGTGGGAGTGAACTGATCACACAACGAACACAACTAGTATCCAGAAATTTGGATGATACACGCGGTGATGTACCTGTCCACCACCAAATTGCTCTTTGCCGACCGCTACCTTGGTCACGGAACTTAACTCCTGCTGAAGCTGTTATTGTTTCTCGCTCGCTAGTATTTTACCAGCATCATCACTGGTTTCACTCAAAGTCATGTTTTAAGGTGACAAGGCGTACACCAAAAGGAGATGTGTGTCGAATGTTCATTCCAAAGGAATCGTGTGTGGAAACAATTTGGACACCAGAAAATCGTATTGAAATGAAACGAGAAGTAGGGAATGAATACATCAACACTTATGTCCCGATCATCAACGCAATATTCAAGTGCAACCATGACATTAAGTTTTTAAGCGCTGGCGAAGGTGGGTTATGATTTGTATTATTGTAGCAACAACTGTCACTGATGAGAATATGATTTCTATGCAGGACCCGAAAAGGCTTACTATACAATCAAGTACTCAACCAAAGACCAACAAAGGATATTGAGAATCCGTGGGCGTTGCATCTACACGCATTTGATAAAGCTAACCGAACGACACCAGAAGATATGAATGACCAAGCAGCGGTAGGACGCCGCCTTATTCAATCAATGTGCTGCACGCTGTCAAACCCACACGAAATATCTGCACCCATGGCGTCCCTCTATCTCATTAAGGGCTCTGTATTTTACACCTCGCATCAGTTTGTGAAGCTAACAATTGCCCATGTTCTTCGAATGCTCTTTGAACAAAATGCACAAGTAAATGTTATGCTGGAGAGCGATAACAGTGGACAGAATTTCAGACCGTCAAGTGTTTGGTTGGACTATATCTCACGGCCTGAAACTCTAGAAAATCTCAATTTGATGACATTTGTGGCGAAGTGGGAGCGCAAGAAACGAAAAGGAGGATTAAAATTTCAACCAAGCCACGCTTTGTTCGCATCTCACTCGCTGACTGCTTGTAAGGAGAAAATTGTTACGGTGTGCCACAAGCGTCTACCAGATATGAGACGAACCGATTTGCCTGACGAAGAACTACTCCGATATCAGCGAACAATGGTGGCGTTGTTCCGCCCATTTCGATCAAGAGATGATTTTGTAGCGCAAGATAATAGTTCTAACGAATTCTTCCAGCATTGGTGGGAAAATGAAGCTCCTCCAGCAGCACGAATATTTGCAAGAAACAATTCTGACTACTATTCATCTCGAGACTTATTGAGGACTCAAGAAGATCCCGAAGTAGCTCGATATGGACGGTGCAAAGCTAGTCCTAGTGAAGACGATGATTTGGACGCTGAATTGGATGACGACTCGTTTGAAAGCGACGGCGACGACACTATTGGTGATGATTTCGACGTTTCGTATTCCAATGGCGAAGATACTCTCCCAATTCAAATGACAAAAAATATTGACGTACTAGATAACGCAAATGCTTCTGCCAAGCTTGCTGCTACGTCAACAGTCTTGTCAGAATCGCTCTATCATAGTTTCGTTCCCTCCATGAGTATCAAAGATGTTGAACAGTGCATGGAGGAACATTCAAGCAGTAACGTTTACAGCGATGTACCCATATCAACTGCGTCAGTTTTAACATCTTTTCCAGATTTACTGACACGAGTTCAGCTTCTTGAAAGAGCTCTGAAACAAACTATCCACCCGAAGTCAAATCCACCACCAGATCTACTTCAGCAATCTGCGCAAGTGATTCCAACAATGCCGTCACTGGAGACAATATCGTTGGCATTTTCGCTAAATCAGAAGCAACAAAAGATGCTTGTTAGAATTGGTAAGAAACTTCTCACTTCAATTTTAGTCCCCGAGGAACCTGACAGACAAGAAATTGCGTTTTTGGGTGGATTGCCTGGTGCTGGGAAAAGCAGGGTTATCAATGCTCTACAAACGCTCGCTTTACGTTGGGATTCGCCAGAAAGCGTTGCTACAGGGGCATATCAAGGGGTTGCCGCCCAAGCAGCAAATGGGCAAACCATTCACAAGCTTTTTGGATGGAGCATCAGGAACCGAAAAAAATGGGTGCCTACGTCTGAGCAAAAAGATAGATTTGCGAAACTAAAACTCCTCATACTCGACGAGATTTCTACGTGCGATGTTGCAATTCTAGGGAGAGTTGACTCTTCACTTCGAACGCTGCTAGACCAGCCTAATATTGTATTTGGAGGGATTCATGTGCTCCTGGTCGGCGACTGGTTGCAGCAGCTACCAGTCGCTGGCCAGCCTGCATTCATGGCTGACCGCGAATTATTGGCAAGTCGTTCACAATCGGGTACACGTACAGCTGATTATCTTGACCGTGTTAGAGGTATCACTGCATACAGATCTCTGACTTCTGTCGTTATTTTAACGGAGAATATGCGCCATCAAGGTGACCCGTTGTGGCGATCAATTCTGGAGAAATGGAGAGTGGGGATATATGACCAAGAAGATATTGATTTCGTCAATAAGCTTGCACATCGCGAAAATTGGACATCAGACCGTACGACCCTGAAAGGGTTCTGCCCTATTATAGTAACGTCGAACGCACTTCGAGTAGAGTTCAACGCATCAGCACTGAGAAAGTTTTGCGACGAAAGTCAAGTACCATTGCACCGCTTTCCCGCAAAAGTAAGAAGACCGCGACATCCACTTTCACGATCTCAACGGTCGTCGCTCGAGTGCGTCCGAGACGACAAGACAAAAGGAATGCCTCTTTGTTTGGAAATTGCCATCGGATCAAGTGTGCAATGCACGAAAAATGTGTCACGAAAGTTTAAGCTTGCAAATGGTTCAATTGGAACAGTGGTCGCCATAACCCCAGCAAAAGATGATACTGTACAAGTGAGAGTTGCGAATGGGATTGAAGAACATTCTCACACACTCCCTCCTGATATTATTTATGTGAAGTTGAAGGATTACGGCTCACATTCGTTCGATGCGTCACTGCCACTTGGCGTGGTCCCAATATGTAGGAGACTGGAAACGGGGGTCAGCATCAAGATGAGTCATCGGTCATTTTCGGTGTCTATTTCTCAAGTTCCGCTCGTTCTTGCATATTCCCTAACTACGGAAAAATGCCAAGGTCTCACCGTCGACAAGATGATTCTTGCGCCTCTGCGGCATCCAACCCGGCGCATTCCACAGCGCTCATCTTTTTACGTTGCTGTCACACGCGTTAAAACATTATCTCAGCTATATCTAATGGCGCCACTTACGAAACAGTTTCTGGAGTACTTCAAACCAAGCCAAGAAGCTTTAGAAGAAAACCGAAGACTCCAAGCAATTGAGGATGAACAGGTGTACTGATATTCCCTTTTAATATGAAGCATTGAATATTTTTTTTCTACTGTTAAAATTGGAAGTCCAAAATACCATTATGTGATCGTGTATTTTGTCTTGAAGTTAGTAGAATTGAAGCAATCTACTTGTAGGCGGCTGACAGAAAAGAGCAAAGCACTATGATTCAAGTACGATCGATATGTATGGTCGAGCATGAGCAGGTTTTCATAATTTTCAGGATGGTTGAAATACAGCACTAGACTATATGTTACTGAAGCTGGTAGCACTACACATAAAACGATCTTCTTTGTGAGCGCCTCACTTTCGTGAAAGATCAGGGTCTGTTAAGGGTGATAGGCTTTCTCTTTTTCTTACCAACTGCTGTAGCCGATTGCCGTTTTAGTCAATAACTAACAGACGTGCTCTTTTGAGATGATGTGCGAGTTTGTTTTTGTTTTGGTAACCTCGGCTTCACCTCCACCAATGACCCTCTTCTACAACGGCTAAATAAAACCTAGCTGAACTCAGGAGTCGTGTGAGAACAACCATTTTGGCGTCACTCTTCCCAGCTTGCAAAACAGCTATTGTTGCCGTGGCATGTGGACATACCACATGTCGCGCTTACACCTCGTCAACTAACGATCTTTGAGTGATGCAGGTACAAAACAAGCGACACAGAGTCGACAGCTCCCACAACCAGTGTTGTTCCAAAACTTATTTTCGCGGTAAAGGTGGGTGGGCGTTGACGAATAGGATAACGTCATCGAAATTAAGCCAATTTCGTACGTCGCTGACAGACTTCTATATTTCACATTTAACTGGGATGTCATAAACACCATTTTTTAATCTTGACCTCTCATTGCTGCGCTTGATGAATGCATCTCGTCAAGCTGCTAAATTTGTTATTATTCAGGCACCACGTGCTGGCAACAAAAGAGTAAGGTTGAATACGATATCATGCCAAAGATAAGCAGTTTTTGCTGTGAAGGTATATGAGAATTTACTTTTAGAGAAAGAACAAGAAAACTCCCAGAATTAGGTTTCTGAGGAATGGGTGCTTCTGAGATGCTCGTTCGTAATACAATATTTGCCTTTTGAAAGTTGCCAGCCGCCACACTAAACCAACACAATTAAAACTGTATCTTGATTTAGTGATGTGGGTAGCGGACCACTATACTCAGACGCGCAGCACTTCAGAGCAGAAAGTTGGAGTACCACGCGGAAGGCGGTCGCCGCGAAAATACCGAGCTCCGCGCAGAAGATCTGTGACAGCTCATAGATGGCAGCAACATGTGAGAACTCGAAATGGTAGCAGGTCGACAAGCAGTGCGCCAAGTGGGGCACTTCGGAGTGCAACGCTACGTTGAAGCCGACATCAATCGACTTCACTTGTCGATGCTGAGGACATTTACGCTTACGCAAGCCTAGCGGGAATTGAAAATCAACACCGCTTTGCGGCAAGTTATAGGAGGTCTGTTCGAACGTATACGACACACATTCTCCCTCTAGAAAGAGCGTAGTCTGTCCGTCCGTCTGGCTGTCCGTGGGTCCGCGCCAAAAGTGTCACGATAAAACGCACGGTGATTGGCCGAAATTGCGCTGCATCACTGCGTCCTCCCGGCGCACATTTGATGCCAATTACAGTAGTAGTGCAGCGAGCCCACGGCGAGCGGAACGGAGACCGCCCAACACTATACCAGTAGTGCAGCGAGCTTTGCAAAAGCGAGCAAACGGACTACGCTAAACACTGTATTAAAGCCCGCAGGTGCGGGTGGGGGTGGGTGTGGGGTGTGCAGCTACATGTAGTGATGCACGTATAGATGCATATGTTGGGTGTTCTAATCAGCCAACGCTACTCACTCCACTCTTTCTTCTGGTTAGTTGTTGGTAGCACTTCATCTTGTGGAAGGCGATTCCAAACCGAGCTCATCTCATTGCAAGGGATTTGCTATATATGGAGATACTTTAGTCTTTACTTTCTACCCCCTCTTCAGCTATCAATTTGCATCTGCCTCAGCGTCTTAATGAGTTCCATGAGGTCCGTATTACCTTCTCCGCGATCCTGTGCGAGTTCGTGGCCAGAAATCTTGTGTGGTCGGACCCATGCTCGACAATATGGGTCCAAACGATCTGATGTTGCTGTCGCGTATGCACGGAAGTATGGTAAACACGATGGGAATCACAACCGAGGTTTGGTATCGTTAGCATCATATTTCGTATGCTGCACTGTACTGGTGGCCGCAAATAGCAGCTTGTTTGTACCAATATTGACGGGCTTAGCTCCAACCTTAATGGTTTGTTGCCCGTGCGGCCACTGATACCCGTAGACATGGCTTCTGAGCCCACATGCGTTCGTCGCTGTTATACTCGCTCTTCGCGTTGGTTGTAAAATGCAAGCCAGTTCATCGGACGCCATCCAGTATTGGCTGGAAACTCGTCTTTGCTTTGTCGCCAAAAAGAAATTCTTCCTCCTCCAAGCAGCATATTACAATTTAACGACGCACCCTCCTCAACCATCACAACGGCATACTTGAATAAATGCTACACTTGACGGTGGTATAACGCAACGTAGTGAGAGCATTTGACAGTCGTGCCGGGCTGAACACTTAGAAACCTATGGCAGCGACAACTATGGTAAGTCAAGATCGGTGTGATCTGGACGTTTGCAGCGTGTGCGTGCATAACTATCTCAACCAAGCAACGATAGCAATGGTGGGGCCCGCAAACCTCGAATGCCGTGTGTATCATTCGTCTCGTTTCGCAGTAAGGTACATTGATGTCACTTAGTTCTACCTAACGACTTCCTATGTCCGTACCAACAAGCGCCTCTTTTTATCGTTTGTTGTCTGTGTCGGGTCCTCTACGCCTTTCAGAGTAGAGTTTCCCCTCTTTTACACCGTCGAGGTGTCGGTCTCCGAGGAGTCCTGTGAAATTTCGCTGGCAAACCGTGTGTATCAGGTTACGTGCTAGCCGTCACTAAATTTCGTTGCGAAGAGGAAAGCTCGCCATTTGCAAAGGGTAGGATTTGAACTTACAACGTTAGGATTACAGTAGCTTGTCAAAAATATTCGGGTGGTTCCAGCAACCTTAAATTTCAATAATCTTGGGGGGCGGTTTAAAATCCGTGTGCGGAGCACACGGGCTTAAACCCAGGACCTAGCATGGTCACATCTAGCTCGGTTTAGGGTCGTGTCACTGTTCTCAGGGTTTCAAGGGGTGAGGCTTGGGCGATAGATTTCCTGTCAAGTACCTAAATTTGAAGATTTGACTGTAAGTGACATCCGTCCTCAAACGGGGTTAGGGTTGTGAGATAGGTGTATGGTTAAGATTTGGGACGATATGGTTGCTCTTAGGGTGATAAGGTTGCTCTAAAGCGTGTTGTGACGTTGTGTTATGGTTGCGGTAACGCCATTCAAAATATTCAGAGCTTTACCGGGCATAGCACGGCATTAATGTATTGTCAATGGTTGGTTCAAGCAGCCAACGTAGTGCCGATAGCACAGATAATCGGAAAAGCGCGATTTTTTTTGATAACCCGACGAAGGCCTCAACGAGACGATTTATCGTGAGTTTCCCTCTTTGAGGGTTAGCTGTTTTTGCACATCGGGCAACATAAGCAATTTGAGGCTGTCCTCAAAGAGGGAAATCCTCAAGCAAGATGCAAGACGCCTCTTGAAGATCGCAGTTCCGACGCCTCCGATGGGGCAGCTCCAGGGCAAGGCCACGTACCTGAAGGCCACGTCGCCGTTCCTGAACGCGTCGGAGCGGGACGTGAACAAGCTGTGGGAATGTTTCAACGACGTGGCCGAGGGCTTCGGCCTCAATCAGGACGAACTGCTGGAGATCTGTCGCTCTCTCCAGTCGACACTTGAGATCCACGCTCGAAGTGAGATGGACCAACTCAGTGGCGCGCTCTTCACGGCGCGTGGGACACGGACGAGAACGGACTCGTGGATGCGCTGGAGTTTCTGGGTACAATGGCCATGATGTCGGCGATGCCCATCCCTCAGAAACTCACCTGTACGTTGTCCTCATGAGTGCATTTCTATTTCTAAGCATTTCTAAACTGTTGTTTGTTGTTGTTGCTGTTACAGTTGTGTACAATTGCTACGACTTCAATGAGACGGGCCAATTGTCTCTGGACGAGCTCACTTTGGCCTTCAAGTCCACACTGACGGGACTGTGCAAACTTTGTGTGGGCGTCTCCTGTCCGACGGAACTCGTGCCAGATGGCCCAACAACCGTCCACAAGGCGCCTCGCTTGAGTGGACGACTTTGTGTCGTTGCCAGAGTTTTTGCGCTTTGCAGACACGACTTCCCGTACTCACGTCGTGGGTCGACTAGAATGACGCTCCCGTCGAGCACTTGGACGAACTGGACTGAGATGAAGCTGACGCAGAACGTGAAGCTGCTGCGGGACTGTTCTTGCCTTCGGCCTGGTGACGAAGCGACACCACTACACAGACTCGAGTCTCCCACATGACGCGGCAGCACCAGATTTTACCAAGGACAAGATGCTCTCGCGACGTCCGTGGCAAGTGGCAGTAGCCAATGCTACACCAAGTGCTCCACCTACAATTGATCCGCGCATGCCGGCCGCTAGTCTCGAACTCGAGTGGATTTACGGCTACAACAGCGACTTGCGAGGTGTCGTGCACTATTTGTCTCCAGCAGAAGCTGTGTATCCTGCTGGGAGCGTGGTGGTTGTCTACGACACTGTGGCGCATCGACAGCGCTTCGCGTGCCACCACGCGGGGCTCGTCCAAGCTCTTGCGGTGCATCCGACCGACAAACGCGTAATTGCTTCGGCTGAAGCCGCTTTGCTGCCCAAGATTGTGATTTGGTCTACGCAGACGCTCAGCGAGAGCGGTGCTGGAGGTGGTGGTGGGGTGCTCAGTGTCTTGCGCGGTTTCCATCGTCGTGGTGTTTCTCACTTGGCGTGGATGCCTAACGGACGTACCCTCGTCACTGTTGGGCAAGATGAATTCCATTGCGTTGCTGTTTATCAATGGGAGAAGAGCGTAGCGACATCGGAGGGTGCAAGCGCCGATCCTGCAGACTGGAACAAACCAGCGGAGCTCATATTTGCAGGACGCGGTGGACGGGAACCAGTGCACGCACTGACTGTGTTGAATGGACCATCGGGACAGGCACAGTTTGTGACGGGTGGTCGGCGACATTTATTCTTCTGGGCTCGAGAACGAGATGCACGTTACTCAAGCCCGCACGCGCTTTT